>SJYW01014986.1:98114-134899 GCA_006410735.1 Raphicerus campestris
GGGGGGTAGCAGAAATAATGTATATTTCCCTCCATGTCCCCCATGGCAGAAAATACTCAAAGAAATTATTCATTGTTCTCTAAAAAGATTAATCTTGGAGGAATAATTTTTTAACATACAAGTTTGGTTTCTGATATGCTGTGTAGGTACATTAGTCGCAAATTATTTATTTTTCCAGAATTATGGTTTTCACCAAATTCTCCTAGCCATCACTTTCTTGGGGAATTCATTAATAGTGATCAAATATTCATTATGGTGATCAAATAGGAAAAAAGTCAAATATAGTCATTTTGCCTGAGAATGAGTTATAATCATTATAGTTTATGTTATCTCCAAATACTCTTTATCCACAGTTTCATTTTAAAGTGTAGTTATGGACAGAACTGTGACAATGTAAAAACATGACATCTAGAGTCTATATTTACTCTCCAATTCTGACATCCCTAGTTATTTTTTTTTCTAGTTTGCAAGTCAAAACAATATTTTCTTTCTGTGAAGATAGCAGTTTTAACTGTTGTATAAATTTCACACTGTCTATATTTCTTTCATTTTATCTGTTTAGTGTGTGAATGGGTGACTTATTCCTTTTTATACAAGACTTAGAAAAAGACTGAAAATTATGGGCCAGGCTTGGAATAAGAGAATAATAGTTAGTGTTGTTACCATGTGTAAAATAGATTAACCTTCTACTATTAATGAAATAATATAGTATATAAACAGAGTAATATCATAACAATAATGTTATTGATTAGCATTCATTTAAATACATATAATTGCTGTGTACATTTTACACATGATGTATACTTGTAAAATAGAGTGATGACTTATATTAAAAATTCGTATTATTATTATTTTAGAAGCAATACTGAATAGTTGAATATTATTAGGATTTTACTACTATGAAAGAAAACTCAGTCTTCCTTCTATTTTCAAGTTAAATTTTCTTTGTTTTGTCATCTGCGTGTCAAGATAACATTATCTTCTATCCATCAAGAAAACAATAATTTTATGAGAACTCATGAAAGTGTGTGTGTTAGTCACTCAGTTGTGTCTTCCTCTTTGTGATCCCATGGATTATAGCCCATCAGGCTCCTTTGTTCATGGAATTCTCCAGGCAAGAAAACTCCAGGAAAGAATTCCCTTCTCCAATAAAAGCATTTAGGTCAATGGATATTTTTTTCCAAATAATACATTACTAGTTTTCTATAAAAATGAAACATAACTTTGTTGATCCCTAGAAGCCCAAACAAAAGAATTATGAGTATCAGTTTCAGTTCAGTCACTCGATCATGTCCGACTCTTTGCGACCCCATGAATCGCAGTACCCCAGGCCTCCCTGTCCATCACCAACTCCCGGAGTTCACTCAGATTCACATCCATCAAGTCTGTGATGCCACCCAGCTATCTCATCCTCTGTCGTCCCCTTCTCCTCCTGTCCCCAATCCTTCCCAGCATCAAAGTCTTTTCCAATGAGTCAACTCTTCTCATGAGGTGGCCAAAGTACTGGAGTTTCAGCTTTAGCATCAGTCCTTCCAAAGGAATCCCAGGGCTGATCTCCTTCAGAATGGACTGGTTGGATCTCCTTGCAGACCAAGGGACTCTCAAGAGTCTTCTCCAACACCACAGTTTAAAAGCATCAATTCTTTGGTGCTCAGCCTTCTTCACAATCCAACTCTCACATCCATACATGACTACTGGAAAAACCATAGCCTTGACTAGACGAACCTTTCTCGGCAAAGTAAATCTCTGCTTTTCAATATGCTATCTAGGTTGGTCATAACTTTTCATCCAGTATCAAGTGATTATTACTCTGATGATGTGGTATGTTATAAAGAAGGATGTTTGAGAGTATGGACTCTCAAGACAGACTATATACTTTCAAATTTGGCTGTGCCATGTACTTACTATGTGCCCTTAGCAAACTGGCTGACTTTAAGCAGCCTCTTTTCCCAAATATAAAATAAGGATATGATCATAATGTAACTCCACAGGATTGCTGTTGTAAAGATTTGGTGAGAAATAAATACTTATGGCTATGGGTTTCCCAGGTGGCTCAACAGTAAAGAATCCACCTGCAATGCAAGAGATGTAGGTTCAATCTCTGGGTCAGGAAGATCTCCTACAGAAGGAAATGGCAGCCCATTCCAATATTCTTGCCTGGAAAATTCCATGGACAGAGCAGCCTGATGGTCTACAGTACATGAGGTTGCAAAAGAGTCAGGCATG
Organism: Raphicerus campestris; assembly: GCA_006410735.1. NCBI lineage: Eukaryota > Metazoa > Chordata > Mammalia > Artiodactyla > Bovidae > Raphicerus > Raphicerus campestris. The sequence goes on from SJYW01014986.1 coordinate 100,341, forward strand.
ACTTAGCAACTAAATGACAACTTAGGGCTGTACCTAGCACATGGTGTTATACACATGTTGGTTACTTTCATGTATATATGTGTCATGATAGAGTCATTAGCTAACCCTCTGGTGGTAATCATTTTGCATGATATGTGTATCAAATCAACACACAGTACACCGTCAGTTTGTATAATGTTTTTATTACATCTCAATAAAACTGGAAAAAAGTAGACAAAAATAAGTGATCAATATTAAAATGCAAGTGAGTGATCTTTTAGTTTTAATGATGTATATTTTGTTTATATTAATAGTGTGGTAATTATATTATCCTCACATCCTCTCCAAATGTTTTCTTGTATTTAAGGGTGAGGTAATCATTTCAATCATAGCTGATTCTATTTTAAATGACAAAGCCAAAATAGATCATAAAACATGCAATAAAGCACATTACATTAAATAGACAAATCATGCTTTCTTCATCATAAGATATAATTTACAAAGTCTGATTTTCAATAATTGTAGGATGAAGATGTTTTTTAACCTCTTTTTGTCTTTGTTCTTATTGGAGAATAGGAGCGGAGCATGTAAAAAAATTTTTGCTTAGCTTCTTTTTTAAATTTTAGTTACTTTATTTTTGGCTGTGCTAGGCCTTTGTTGCTATGAGGGCTTTCCTCTAGGTGTGGTGAATGGGTGCTGCTCTCTCGGTGTGGTGTGCAGGCTTCTCACTGGGGTGGCTTATTGCAGAGGATGGGCTCTACAGTATGTGGGTTTCAGCAGTTGGTGCATGTGGACTCATTAGCTGTGGTGCACAGGCTTAGTTGCTCCACAGCATGTGGGATCATCCCAGATCTGGCATCAAACCTGTGTCTCCTACGTTGGCAGGTGAGTTCTTTACCACTGAGCCAGAGAAGCACTGCTTAGCATTTTATAGTGTTTTTCTAACTAAACAAATCTCGCAAGATGCTTCAAAGTATAGTTCATGAAATGTTCATCTAAAAGGAATGCTCTGAAAAATGAATCGTGTGATCAAAAAGCACATCATTGATAAACAATTTGAGAGGTTAACAAACACATTTGTTTAGCATTGTTTTACTAATTATATTCCTCTTTTGCAAATCATAAGTCTGCTCTGCACAAAATTATTTAAAGACTCATGGACCAGTATTCTATGCAACAGCCCTTATGAAAGCATACTGTACAGTTTTAAATTGAGAAACTCTGATTCCACCCCCACAAATATCTAAGGAGAAACTCACTGAAGTCAGATATCACTTGTTATGAGTCAAACATTTGCTGACTTACAGTAAATAAACAATACAACACTTTCCTCTTGCAATTTTCCTCTTCTTCTTGCTGGCTTTTTTGGGGCAGCATTGTGTGACTCACAGAATCATAGTTTTCCAACTAGGGATTGAACTCCAGCCATGGCAGTAAAAGTACCTAGTCCTAACTACTGGACAGCCAGGAAATTCCCTCATTTTGCAGCATCAAGTTCAAATAATCTTTTTGTTTTTTCATATTATCTGGCTCATAAACAACAGAGAGTCAAAGCATCAACCAAGATTCTCCTGAGTAGCAAAGTGTAGGGGGCGCCCATCAATCAAAGAAAAAAGATCAAATGAAAGCACAAATTCAAATTGAAAATAAATCTTGGTAAATGTTTCTTTTCTTCTTGATTTCAATGAAGATGTTCCTTAACTCTAAGATTGAAATCACTTATAAATGTTTGGCTATCATTTATCAGGCTAGCTTTGATTTCCAGAAAATTGAAGATATATATCATGGAGCATCTAAGAAAAGTTAAACAAATTTAAGTGTAAACCTTTATGAGGTGAAGATCACAATTTTAAAATTCCTATGCTAATATAAATTATTCTTTTCTTTGATCCTAAGAGTTGTCATTAGAAACATAAGCCATTATAATAATGTTGTAGTAAAAGATACTATTTTCCCCCACTGAAGAATTTGTGTATTTGTTTGTTTTTTCCCTTTACTGAAAGTTCCTGAATGCTTCATATCTATTGTCTTCAATTTTTTAAACTTTAACACTTTTTGAACTCTTACTTTCTCTACCACATATTTACTCAGCCTGCATTGATGGTTATACACCTAGACTTGTCTCTGTACCATTTGGGACTGGAAACCTTTAAACAAGGTGTCTCAGACTCTCTTAGCATTTAGACTCTAAGTTTTCAGGAAGGTTAGCTAAAATTAGTATTTTTTCTAGATAGCATTCTATTAGGAATTAGAGGGTTTAACTCCATCTCCCTTAAGTTTACCATCAAGCGGACTTAGTTCAGCTCAGTTCAGTCACTGTCATGTACAACTCTTCGCGACCCCATGGACTGCAGCACTTCCCTCCAGCCTTCCCTGTTCACCATGAACTCCTGGACCTTGCTCAGACTCATGTCCATCAAGTCAATGATGCCATCTAACTATCTAATCCTCTGTTGTCCCCTTCTCCTTCTGCCTTTATCTTTTCCAGGATCAATGTCTTTTCCAGTGAGTCGGCCATTCACATCAGGTGGCCAAACTTCAGCTTCAGCATCAGTCCTTCCAAAGGATATTCAGGACTGATTTCTTTTAGGATGGACAGGTTTGATCTCCTTGCAGTCCAAGGGTCTCTCAAGAATCTTCTCCAACACCACAATTCAAAAGCATCAATTCTTTGACTCCCAGATTTCTTTATAGTCCAGCTCTCACATCCACACATGACTACTGGAAAAACCACAACTTTGACTATACAGATTTCCTTAGCAAAGTACTGTCTTTGCTTTTTGATATACTGTCTAGATTTATCATAGCTNTTTTTGTTTTTTCATATTATCTGGCTCATAAACAACAGAGAGTCAAAGCATCAACCAAGATTCTCCTGAGTAGCAAAGTGTAGGGGGCGCCCATCAATCAAAGAAAAAAGATCAAATGAAAGCACAAATTCAAATTGAAAATAAATCTTGGTAAATGTTTCTTTTCTTCTTGATTTCAATGAAGATGTTCCTTAACTCTAAGATTGAAATCACTTATAAATGTTTGGCTATCATTTATCAGGCTAGCTTTGATTTCCAGAAAATTGAAGATATATATCATGGAGCATCTAAGAAAAGTTAAACAAATTTAAGTGTAAACCTTTATGAGGTGAAGATCACAATTTTAAAATTCCTATGCTAATATAAATTATTCTTTTCTTTGATCCTAAGAGTTGTCATTAGAAACATAAGCCATTATAATAATGTTGTAGTAAAAGATACTATTTTCCCCCACTGAAGAATTTGTGTATTTGTTTGTTTTTTCCCTTTACTGAAAGTTCCTGAATGCTTCATATCTATTGTCTTCAATTTTTTAAACTTTAACACTTTTTGAACTCTTACTTTCTCTACCACATATTTACTCAGCCTGCATTGATGGTTATACACCTAGACTTGTCTCTGTACCATTTGGGACTGGAAACCTTTAAACAAGGTGTCTCAGACTCTCTTAGCATTTAGACTCTAAGTTTTCAGGAAGGTTAGCTAAAATTAGTATTTTTTCTAGATAGCATTCTATTAGGAATTAGAGGGTTTAACTCCATCTCCCTTAAGTTTACCATCAAGCGGACTTAGTTCAGCTCAGTTCAGTCACTGTCATGTACAACTCTTCGCGACCCCATGGACTGCAGCACTTCCCTCCAGCCTTCCCTGTTCACCATGAACTCCTGGACCTTGCTCAGACTCATGTCCATCAAGTCAATGATGCCATCTAACTATCTAATCCTCTGTTGTCCCCTTCTCCTTCTGCCTTTATCTTTTCCAGGATCAATGTCTTTTCCAGTGAGTCGGCCATTCACATCAGGTGGCCAAACTTCAGCTTCAGCATCAGTCCTTCCAAAGGATATTCAGGACTGATTTCTTTTAGGATGGACAGGTTTGATCTCCTTGCAGTCCAAGGGTCTCTCAAGAATCTTCTCCAACACCACAATTCAAAAGCATCAATTCTTTGACTCCCAGATTTCTTTATAGTCCAGCTCTCACATCCACACATGACTACTGGAAAAACCACAACTTTGACTATACAGACTTCCTTAGCAAAGTACTGTCTTTGCTTTTTGATATACTGTCTAGATTTATCATAGCTTTTCTTCCAAGGAGCAAATGTCTTAATTTCATGGCTGCAGTCACTATCTGCAGTGATTTTGGAGCCCAAGAAGATAAAGTCTATCACTGTTTCCACTGTTTCTCCATCTATTTTCCATGAAGTGATGGGATCGGATACCATGATTTTCATTTTTTGGATGTTGAGCTTTAAGCCACCTTTTATCAGTCTCCTCAGTCACCTTCATCAAGAGCCTCCTTAGTTTCCCTTTGCTTTCTGCCATTAGGGTGGTGACATCTGCATGTCTGAGGTTATTGATATTTCTCCCAACTATCTTGATTCCAGCATATATTTCATCCAGTCCAGCATTTTGTATGATGTATTCTGCATATGGGCTTCCCTTGTGGCTCAGCTGCTGAAGAATACGCCTGCAATGCGGGAGACTTGAGTTCAATCCCCGGGTTGGGAAGATGCCCTGGAGAAGGGAAAGGCTACCTACTCCAGGATTCTGGCCTGGAGAATTCTGTGGACTGTATAGTCCATAGGGTTGCAAAGAGCTGAACACGACTGAGAAACTTTCACTTCACTCTGCATGTAAGTTAAATAAGCAAGGTGACAATATACAGCCTTGTTGTACTCGTTTCTCAATTTTGAACCAGCCCATTGTTCCATGCCCAGTTCTAACTGTTGCTTCTTGACCTGCATACAGATTTGTCAGGAGGCAGATAAGGTGGTCTGGTATCCCCATATCTTTAAGAATTTTCCATAGTTTATTGTGATCCATACAATTAAAGGGTTTTGCATAGTCAATGAAGCAAATTTTTTTTCTGGAACTCTCTTGCTTTTTCTATGATCCCACAGACATTGAGAATTTTATCTCTGGTTCCTCTGCCTGTTCTAAAATCCAGTTTTGACATCTGGAAGTTCTTGATTCACATACTGTTGAAGCCTAGCTTGGAGAATTTTGAGCATCACTTTGCCAGCATGTGAGATGAGTGCAATTGTGTGGTAGTTTGAACACTTTGGCATTGTCTTTCTTTGGGAATAGAAAGAAAACTGACCTTTTCCAGTCCTGTGGCCACTGCTAAGTTTTCCAAATTTGCTATAAGTCCTAACAGACAGACAATTAACTATTCAATTATAGTTTGGTTTTAAATATATTATGAAACATAGCAGTTTAATAGAAATATTTATTAAGGATACTTGATGGAAATCAGTTTTTCAGGAAGGTTTAGCCAAATGAAGCTGTGATGCAAGTGCACACAGTCTAAAATGGTAATATTGAAAGCACAGTGTGCTCAAAAAGAACACAAGATGAGAGTGGAAAATTCCTCTAAGAGGGTAAAATTTTCTGTGATTTAATCTTATGATGTGGTAGAAGATGAAGCAGTGTAAGGGAGGGCATGTTAAGCCAAGTTTAAAAATAATTATAAGCAGAAATAACTTCAAGCATGGGTGCATTATAATGACATTATATTGCAGAGTAATTATTCTGATTTGCAATTGAAAATTTTTTTGAATGAAGTAGGTTTTGAAACAAAGAGAATATTGAAAGAGTGACTGAACAAATAAGAAAATGACTTCTCATTACCATGTACTCTATTTTTAAAAAACTTGAAAAGCAGATTTTATTATAGGTATAGTTGTACTTATTTTTCTTTAGTATTTTCCAGGTAATTAGGTATACTTTTGTTCCATTATTTTAAACAGCTACATAATATTTCATGTAATAAATGACTGGATTAAATGACTACTGTGGTTACAAAAAACACGCAATATGTTAACACTAAATAAAAATTTAGTTATGCAGGACAGTACTGTTAACTATAGGTACAACATTGCAAAGCAGACCTCTATAACATATTCATCTTGAATATTTGAAAACAACACTATGTTGATTTGAATAGCAATACTTTTCCGCACCCAAACCCCTGCCGACTACCATTTTATCCTGCTTCTATAAGTCTGAATAGCCTTTCACTTAGCCTTCTTTATGGTCCAGCTCTCACATCCATACATGACTGCTCGAAAAACCATAGCCTTGACTAGATGGACCTTTGTCAGCAAAGTTTTGTCTCTGCTTTTTAATATGCTGTCTAGGCTGGTCATAACTTTTCTTCCAAGGAGCAAGCCTCTTTTAATTTCATGGTTGCAGTTACCATCTGCAATGATTTTGGAGCCCAGGAAGATAAAATCTGTCACTGTTTCTATTGTTTCCCCATCTGTTTGCCATGAAGTGGTGGGATTGGATGCCATGATCTTCGTTTTGTGAGTATTGAGTTTTAAGCCAGTTTATTTCAATCTCCTCTTGAACCTTAATCAAGAGGTTCTTCAGTCCTTCTTTACTTTCTGCCATTAGAGTGATTTCGTTTTCATATCTGAGGTTGTTGATATTTCTCCTGACACTTTTGATTCCATCCTGTGATTCATCCAGCCCAGCATGTCACATCATGTACTCTGCATAGAAGTGACAATATACACCTTTGATAGATTCCTTTCCCAATATGAACCAGTCTGTTGTTCCATGTCTGGTTCTAACTGTTGCTTCTTGACCTGCATACAGGTTTCTCAGGAGACAGATAAGGGGTCGAGTATTCCCATCTCAGAATTTTCCACAGTTTTCTGTGATCCACACAGTCAAAAGCTTTAGCACAGTCAATGAAGCAGAAGTGGATTTTTTTTTTCTGGAATTTCTTTGCTTTCTCTGTGATCCAATAGCTGTTGACAAGTTGATCTTAGTTTCCTCTTCCTTTTCTAAATCCAGCTTGTACGTGTGGAATTTCTCAATTCACATAGTGCTGAAGGTTAGCTTGAAGGATTTCAGCATGACCTTGCTAGCATATGAAATGAGTGCAATTGTGCAGTAGCTTGAACATTCTTTGGCATTGTCTTTCTTTGAGATTGGAATGAAAATTGACCTTTTCCAGGCCTGTGGCCACTGCTGGAATCATGTAGAATTTGCCCTCTGTAACTGGCTTATTTCACTTAGTGTGATGTTTTCCAAGTTCATCCAAGTTATTATATATTATAGGATTCCTCTTTCATAATGCTAAATTATATATTTAGCCATTTATTTATTTAAATATGGGAGAAGGCAATGGCAACCCACNGAATCATGTAGAATTTGCCCTCTGTAACTGGCTTATTTCACTTAGTGTAATGTTTTCCAAGTTCATCCAAGTTATTATATATTATAGGATTCCTCTTTCATAATGCTAAATTATATATTTAGCCATTTATTTATTTAAATATGGGAGAAGGCAATGGCAACCCACTCCAGTACTTTTGCCTGGAAAATCCCATGGACAGAGGAGCTGGTAGGCTGCAGCCCATGGGGTCACTAGGAGTAGGTCATGACTGAGCAACTTCACTTTCACTTTTCACTTTCACACATTGGAGAAGGAAACGCCAACCCACTCCAGTATTCTTGCCTGGAGAATCCCAGGGACTGGGGAGCCTGGTGGGCTGCTGTCTATGGGGTTGCACAGGATTGGACACAACTGAAGTGACTTAGCAGCAGCAGCATATATATACCTTGTATACACACACACACACACATACATATATATATATATGCATGTATATACTATACACAAATATATAGTATATACATAGATATACTAAGATTGACTATTATTTAGGTGGTATACAAGTTCATTTAAAAATAATTAATATCAAGCTGCTAATTTCAGCACATTCTACTTAACATTCATCAGCATTTAGGAAGTTTGACATCTGCAGTCTCGAAAGCTAGATTTATTGATTTATTTGGCTGAAAATCCTGCATGTAAAATTATCAACTCCATATGCAAATAGTATAAAATCTGCATAAGATGGCTTGTTGCTTTGTTTTACATAATGTTGTTCCCGCCAATCTATTACCGTGTGAATTGTTTGAAGTGCGTGTGTGCTCAATCTGTTCAGTCATGTCTGACTCTTTGTGACCCCATGGACTGTAGCCCACCAGGCTCCTCTGTGCATGGAGTTTTCCAGACAAGAATANCAAAATTATCAACTCTATATGCAAATAGTATAAAATCTGCATAAGATGGCTTGTTGCTTTGTTTTACATAATGTTGTTCCCGCCAATCTATTACTGTGTGAATTGTTTGAAGTGCGTGTGTGCTCAATCTGTTCAGTCATGTCTGACTCGTTGTGACCCCATGGACTGTAGCCCACCAGGCTCCTCTGTGCATGGAGTTTTCCAGACAAGAATACTGGAGTGTGCTGTCATGTCCTCCTCCAGGGGATCTTCCTGACCCTGGGATCGAACCCACATCTCCTGCATTGGCAGGCAGATTTCTTTATCACTAAGCCACTTAGGAAGTCCCATTGTTTGAAATAATCAAACTCAATTGAAAATGTTAGCATTTTTAAAAAGCATTTGTTTTAGAACTCTTTTTGAGAATTTAAGTGACAAGGTCATTTTTGCTGAGTTTTTGCTAATAATGATAAATGTCTTGCGTGATAATTGATTACCTTGTTCACCTCTCAGTTTCTTAAGTTTTCAAAAGGTCGTAACAGAGGGAAACCTGCAATTATAATAAAGGACAAAAATAAACAGAAAAATTAAGAATTGCACAAACAATTTGGGAATATATAGAATTTTAAAACTACTCAAAATTTCTCTGAATAGTAGTCCTGAAAATAATAAGATTGACATCTCAATTGTCTAATTTGACATTTCCAGTTTTTTTCTGTATGGATAAAACTGTCTAGATAGTTTCTTTACAAGGTCCATTATACTCAGTATTTTTTAAGTACATGTTATTTATGTACTATACATATTTAGAATAGTTACATGTAAGAAATTCCATTTATTCAACACANACATTTCCAGTTTTTTTCTGTATGGATAAAACTGTCTAGATAGTTTCTTTACAAGGTCCATTATACTCAGTATTTTTTAAGTACATGTTATTTATATACTATACATATTTAGAATAGTTACATGTAAGAAATTCCATTTATTCAACACAATTTTGAGAAGTCTTCATGTCAAAGCACATTTCAGATCAGTGTATTATAGAATTCTCTAAAAAATAGAGAATGTTCCTGACACATTCATGAAAGTCCTTTAGGTGACAAATTATGGGTCTAGAATTCATCAGTGAGTATCTTACCTTTAAATTAGACACTGATAGACAAATCCACTCTAAAGAAAGAAGAGACTTGGCACCTAATTTTATTCTAAACTAAAAGATTTCTGAAGAAAAAAGAAAGGAAAGCACCCTAACAAAACTGAGGACATAATTATTTTTAAGGTCAATTTTGTAGACAGTGTCAAGGAATAATTTTGAGTTGTATTTTAATCACCTATTGTTGAGGTATAGATGCTTTGTACTCTCCAAGGAGTTTCGTGGATATCTTGAAGATATCATGTATCTTTTTGCTCTAAACTCAAAATTAAAGCAGTCTGTAAAATANTTGTCTGACTGTGCGACATAGACAGCAGCCCACCAGGCTCCGCCATCCCTGGGATTCTCTAGGCAAGAACACTGGAGTGGGTTGCCATTTCCTTCTCCAGTGCGTGAAAGTGGAGTCACTCAGTCATGTCCATCTCTTCGTGACCCCATGGACTGCAGCCTACCAGGCTCCTTATTGCAGCATAATACACAATAGCCACAAAATATATAAACAACCTGTGTCCAGTGTTCATAAGTAAATGAATGAATAAATATCAAATAGATTGATAAACATATGAATATACATATGGGCTTCCCTGGTGGCTCAGGAGGTGCAGAATCCACCTGCAATGCGGGAGACCTGGGTTAATTTCCTGGGTTGGGAAGATCCCCTGGAGGAGAGCATAGCAACCCATGCCAGTATCCTTACCTGGAGATTAACCATTTTACAGATGAGCCTGATGGGCTACAGTCTCACAGAGTTGGACACAACTGATGGACTAAGCACAGCACACAAGCAATATGCACATGTATATTCGTAACCTACATAATCTGATATTACTCAGCTATGAGAACAAAAGAAATCCTTCCATTCCAGACAACATGAATGGACCCAGAAGGTACTTATGCTAAGTGAGATAAGTCAAAGATGAACTGTATGATATCACTTATATGTAGAATCCAAAAAAGTTGAACTTGTGAAAACAGAGAGTAGAATGGTGATTACCAAAGGCTGGAGAGTGAAGCAAAAAATGTGATTTTAATACCTCTGTATGTCTCAAGACTTCATGTGGTGATTTGGATGTTTTAAAAATGAATTATTAAAAGCCTCTCTTGTTTTTCAAATATAGACTCCAACCAGGCATAGTTAAGGAATTATGTCTTATGATAATATTCATTTCTTTAGAGTTGTAAGCAAACTTTTCTTACTTTTCCTGGATCTACTCCTATTCTTCTTCTTTATATAATTTAATATATACTCAGAGTTGCATCTTGGGAATTTGTTTTTGCTGTTTTCAGAGGTGTATTTTTTTGTAATTGTTGTTGTACAGTTGCTAAGTCATGTACAACTCTTGGCGATGCCATGGATTGTAGCACACCAGGCTTCCCAGTCCTTTACTATCTCCTGGGGTTTGTTCAAACTCATGTCCTTTGTGTCAGTGATGCCATCCAACCATCTAATCCTCTGTCATCTTCTTCTCTTCCTGCCCTCAATCTTTCCCAGCATCAGGGTCTTTTCTAATGACTCAGCTCTATGCATCAGGTGGCCAAAGTATTGGAGCTTCAGCATTTCCTCAGTAGATTTCCTTAAAATACATTCTACATCCACAAAATGACAGCTATCCATACCCCATTTTTACCTCAAAACAATGAAACAGAGACAGAGCATCATGAAATAATCATTTGTAGATGCAAATATCATGTCTTCCCTTAAGAGGAGATTGGTGTTTATTTACAGTCAATTTATAATATGTTGTCATAATCCTCTTTACACTGTCTTCTCCAAACAGGAATTAACACAGCTGGATGAAATTAATTTACTGACTTCTGTGGTGTGAGATTGATTCTGGTGATAGATAATCACATATTTATTCAACTTACACTGTAGTTTACAAAAAGTTGCCACAACTGATGCAGATAGATTAGTATTTGAACTATTCAAAATAAAATAATTTTTAAAGTCCCATAAAAGAAACTAAGGATCTAATTTTTTTTTTTAAATTTTTACTTTATTCTACTTTACAATAGTGTATTGGTTTTGCCATACATTGACATGAATCCACCACAGGTGTATATGAGCTCCGAATCCTGAATCCCCCTCCCACCTAATCTACTTTTTTAAAAAGATCTAATTTAGTCACTTGAATTTCTTCCAATATTTCTATATATAAGGGTTTTATCAGTAATTTACAAATAGGGTAATCATATGATGGTACATTTGAGATTAAAAGGCATCTTCTGAATAAATTAGATGTTTAAAAAGCAGTAAATATATAAATTCCTAGGAAAACAGAATATAGGTTCAACTTATCTATAAATAACTTAAGGAGAAATACTATATCTTAAGCATAATTTCTTCAGCATCTAACGAGTATAGCACATAATAGGTACTTAGTAAATATATACTTAAATAAATGAGGGATTAATTGTTCAAAAAGTAATCATTTTGCCTTTTTATAGTCTTTTACTTATTACAAAATTTATTTATCAAACTTGCAATTCAAAGTCTATGATTCTGACATTTTAGAGAACCACTGGTATGCTAAGGAGTGAGTCAATTTACTTTCTATGAAATAATATTGACTTTATTGCTGTTGTTGTTGAGTCAAGTTGGGTCTGACCCTTTGCAACCCAATGGACTGCAGCATGCCAGGCTTCTGTCCACTTTTCTGTCTCCCAGAGTTGGCTCAAATTCATGACCATTGATTTGGTGATGCTATCTAACCATCTCATCCTCTGGTGCTCCTTCTCCTCTGTTCAGTCTTTCCCATCATCAGGGTCTTTTCCAATGAGAAGGCTGTTCGCACCAGGTGGCCAAAGGATTGGAGCTTCAGATTCAGCATCAGTCCTTTCAAAGAATATTCAGGACTGATTTCTTTTAAGATAAGTGATTGGGGCAAAGACTCGACATAGTGATGTTGAATGGTTTTCCCTTGAAACAAACTGAGATCATTTCTGGTGTTTTTGAGATTGCACCCAAGTACTGCATTTCAGACTCTTTTTTTGACTATGAGGGCTACTCCTTTCTTAAAGGATTCTTATACACAGTAGTAGATATAGTGGTCATCTGAATTAAATTTGCTCACTCTCATCCATTTTGGTTCACTGATTCCTAAAATGTTAATGTTCATTCTTGGCGTCTCCTACTTGACCACTTCCAATTTTCCTTGAGTAATAGAGCTAACATTCCAGGTCCCTGTGCAATATTGTCCTTTACAATATCGAACTTTACTTTCACCACCAGATTCATTCATTTTACTTTACTTTCACCACCAGAAACACACTGCAATAAAATATACATATTCAACACCTTCTGACCTGGGGAGCTCATCTACCAGGGTCTTCATATTGTTCATGGGGTTCTCACAGCAAGATTACTGGAGTACTTTGCTATTCCCTCCTCCAGGGGACCATGCTTTATCAGAACTCTCCAAAATATCCACCCATTTTGGGTGGTTCTGTTTGACATGGCTTATAGCTTCATTGAGTTTCACAAGCACCTTCACCACGACAGGACTGATCCATGAAGGTTGCTGTGTTAGTATTCATTTATACTTTATAGAAAGTGGTTTCTTTATAAAACAATATACATACACATTGATCTCATTTATATAGATACAAATGTAACAGAAGTGAAACAGTAAAAAATACTTGGTGTCTTACCTTTAAGTACCAATGTCAATGATTAGGTAATTTGTAAACATTTGTTTGTTTCTATCTCATTGCAATTCATGACATCAAGGAATTGATACTCTGAAATAAGTTACAATGATGTCAAGTAATTAAAGTCTAAATAGAATCTATAGTCTTGTTAATCCAGTTTCTGAATGAGGTGTATGCTTATAAAATTCTAGTAAGATGCTCAATAGGAAGATTCTTCTTTGAATTAAAAAACATATAAATGTGACTACCTATTAGATAACAGGTTTATAGAATTATAATGTCAGCTACAGTTTAAGAAGAGTAAAACTTCATCCTCAAACTTACTGTAATAATAAAGATGAGCAGAATTATTTTACATAACATATGACTGGGACACAAGTAGTAAGTCTAATTAAAGATTTAAAGAAAGGTGACAAGGTTGAGTCTATTAAAAGTTAAAATAGATCCCAATTTATTCCTGACACAGCATGATAAATGCAGAGGGTCAATGGAAGAATTCTAGTAAGGTCACTAGTGTGGCATATGGAGACCTGGATTGCCTCTGTCAAGTATTTATCTGTTCAGTTTTAGCTAATCATTTAATCTTCATTTTATCTGTTTCTTTAACTGAAGAATTAAGGATAGGGATGTATAAGGATTTCTAAAACTCTGTTCATGGCAACCACTGGCATGCATAATAGTCTTTAAAAAATTATGTTGTGTTTTGGGGTCTAGTCTAGGACCATCCTGGAAATTCAGACTACCATTATGAGAAGCATTACTGCAGTAAAACAGCATGCTTAACTATCTTCAACACAGTAAGAACCAGACTTCACTATAATGCTCTCTTTAAAGCTCAATTTCTGCTGCTGCTGCTGCTAAGTCGCTTCAGTTGTGTCCGACTCTGTGCGACCCATAGATGGCAGCCCACCAGGCTCCGCCATCCCTAGGATTCTCCAGGCAAGAACACTGGAGTGGGTTGCAATTTTCTTCTCCAATGCGTGAAAGTGAAAAATGAAAGTAAAGTCGCTCAGTCATGTCTGACTATTCTCGACCCCATGGACTGCAGCCAACCAGGCTCCTCCGTCCATGGGAGTTTCCAGGCAAGAGTACTGGAGTGGGGTGCCATGGCCTTCTCTCTTTAAAGCTCAGTTTCTAGGAAGTGCTTTTGGGGAATCTGTGAGCAAGGCAATATTTACATCATTTAATCTAATTATTATGATGCATGGCATATGCGCTAAATCAGTGACCTGGTTTACATGTATTTGCAGTATAATGGGAAATTTTTCAAGTTTTGTACAAATAAAAAGACTTTCATTTTATATTTAACTGAAATTGAATTCCTGTTTCAAATCTCCTAGTGTCCTGAATTGGGATGATATTGGGAAATAGAATAATGAAAGTAACGTGCTGATTAATAGTCAGTTATATTCCCCATCTTTCCAATAAATTAAGTCTAATATGACTACTAAAACCTAAGTTACTTACCATGTTACACTTATCATTCATCTTTAATTAGTTGAAACACTTCTCCTGCTTAGACAGAGCTTCCTGGTCTACAGCAATCTGCTTGCAAAACTTCTTTGTCTCCACCTTCCCTGGCGATATTGTTGCCCATCTCATATTCCAAATGAAATGGAATTGAATAAGACATCTGCCAATATGGCTGTCCACATCTTGGTTGAAATAGTTTCCACATTTTATAGTCAATGTATCTTCAAGTCAAGAGGCTTATGTAATAGGTGGGACATGATACAGCAGTAAGGCACCGATTCTGTGCAGCTCTATGTGAGAACTCCAGGAGTTTTTTCCCTTTTCCTTGTATTTATAGGTGGTTGCATCATGCCCACTTTTATTTGATACAAGCAAACCTTTGCCTACTCTTTAATAACTTTTAAAAGTCCTGCAAACCCTCAAAACTCTTGTGAATAAAATCAAGGCCCAGTGTACATAATAATATGCTCTTTATACCAGTCAGGAGCTGGGAGTGGTTTGAGAATGTTTTTATTCTTTCCAAACAGATTGCTCCATTATGCTACTTTTTGTAAAGTTCTTTTCCATGTTCTTCAGGACAATGATTATTCCGGCAATGGAGATACAGGAATACAAAAAAAAAAAAAAAAGTACGACATATCATACAGGCCATGCGATACTACTTGACTAACAAAACAAAGTGATGGTAATTTACAGGACCTACAACATTTAAAGAGAGCATACTGGAGACTGGTTAAAAAGTAAAACTTGCATTTACTCTTCGGTTGAAACTTCTGTCTCATCTTTGCAAGATCCTCCAACTTGANTGAATTTCTTCCAATATTTCTATATATAAGGGTTTTATCAGTAATTTACAAATAGGGTAATCATATGATGGTACATTTGAGATTAAAAGGCATCTTCTGAATAAATTAGATGTTTAAAAAGCAGTAAATATATAAATTCCTAGGAAAACAGAATATAGGTTCAACTTATCTATAAATAACTTAAGGAGAAATACTATATCTTAAGCATAATTTCTTCAGCATCTAACTAGTAAGCACATAATAGGTACTTAGTAAATATATACTTAAATAAATGAGGGATTAATTGTTCAAAAAGTAATCATTTTGCCTTTTTATAGTCTTTTACTTATTACAAAATTTATTTATCAAACTTGCAATTCAAAGTCTATGATTCTGACATTTTAGAGAACCACTGGTATGCTAAGGAGTGAGTCAATTTACTTTCTATGAAATAATATTGACTTTATTGCTGTTGTTGTTGAGTCAAGTTGGGTCTGACCCTTTGCAACCCAATGGACTGCAGCATGCCAGGCTTCTGTCCACTTTTCTGTCTCCCAGAGTTGGCTCAAATTCATGACCATTGATTTGGTGATGCTATCTAACCATCTCATCCTCTGGTGCTCCTTCTCCTCTGTTCAGTCTTTCCCATCATCAGGGTCTTTTCCAATGAGAAGGCTGTTCGCACCAGGTGGCCAAAGGATTGGAGCTTCAGATTCAGCATCAGTCCTTTCAAAGAATATTCAGGACTGATTTCTTTTAAGATAAGTGATTGGGGCAAAGACTCGACATAGTGATGTTGAATGGTTTTCCCTTGAAACAAACTGAGATCATTTCTGGTGTTTTTGAGATTGCACCCAAGTACTGCATTTCAGACTCTTTTTTTGACTATGAGGGCTACTCCTTTCTTAAAGGATTCTTATACACAGTAGTAGATATAGTGGTCATCTGAATTAAATTTGCTCACTCTCATCCATTTTGGTTCACTGATTCCTAAAATGTTAATGTTCATTCTTGGCGTCTCCTACTTGACCACTTCCAATTTTCCTTGAGTAATAGAGCTAACATTCCAGGTCCCTGTGCAATATTGTCCTTTACAATATCGAACTTTACTTTCACCACCAGATTCATTCATTTTACTTTACTTTCACCACCAGAAACACACTGCAATAAAATATACATATTCAACACCTTCTGACCTGGGGAGCTCATCTACCAGGGTCTTCATATTGTTCATGGGGTTCTCACAGCAAGATTACTGGAGTACTTTGCTATTCCCTCCTCCAGGGGACCATGCTTTATCAGAACTCTCCAAAATATCCACCCATTTTGGGTGGTTCTGTTTGACATGGCTTATAGCTTCATTGAGTTTCACAAGCACCTTCACCACGACAGGACTGATCCATGAAGGTTGCTGTGTTAGTATTCATTTATACTTTATAGAAAGTGGTTTCTTTATAAAACAATATACATACACATTGATCTCATTTATATAGATACAAATGTAACAGAAGTGAAACAGTAAAAAATACTTGGTGTCTTACCTTTAAGTACCAATGTCAATGATTAGGTAATTTGTAAACATTTGTTTGTTTCTATCTCATTGCAATTCATGACATCAAGGAATTGATACTCTGAAATAAGTTACAATGATGTCAAGTAATTAAAGTCTAAATAGAATCTATAGTCTTGTTAATCCAGTTTCTGAATGAGGTGTATGCTTATAAAATTCTAGTAAGATGCTCAATAGGAAGATTCTTCTTTGAATTAAAAAACATATAAATGTGACTACCTATTAGATAACAGGTTTATAGAATTATAATGTCAGCTACAGTTTAAGAAGAGTAAAACTTCATCCTCAAACTTACTGTAATAATAAAGATGAGCAGAATTATTTTACATAACATATGACTGGGACACAAGTAGTAAGTCTAATTAAAGATTTAAAGAAAGGTGACAAGGTTGAGTCTATTAAAAGTTAAAATAGATCCCAATTTATTCCTGACACAGCATGATAAATGCAGAGGGTCAGTGGAAGAATTCTAGTAAGGTCACTAGTGTGGCATATGGAGACCTGGATTGCCTCTGTCAAGTATTTATCTGTTCAGTTTTAGCTAATCATTTAATCTTCATTTTATCTGTTTCTTTAACTGAAGAATTAAGGATAGGGATGTATAAGGATTTCTAAAACTCTGTTCATGGCAACCACTGGCATGCATAATAGTCTTTAAAAAATTATGTTGTGTTTTGGGGTCTAGTCTAGGACCATCCTGGAAATTCAGACTACCATTATGAGAAGCATTACTGCAGTAAAACAGCATGCTTAACTATCTTCAACACAGTAAGAACCAGACTTCACTATAATGCTCTCTTTAAAGCTCAATTTCTGCTGCTGCTGCTGCTAAGTCACTTCAGTTGTGTCCGACTCTGTGCGACCCATAGATGGCAGCCCACCAGGCTCCGCCATCCCTAGGATTCTCCAGGCAAGAACACTGGAGTGGGTTGCAATTTTCTTCTCCAATGCGTGAAAGTGAAAAATGAAAGTAAAGTCGCTCAGTCATGTCTGACTATTCTCGACCCCATGGACTGCAGCCAACCAGGCTCCTCCGTCCATGGGAGTTTCCAGGCAAGAGTACTGGAGTGGGGTGCCATGGCCTTCTCTCTTTAAAGCTCAGTTTCTAGGAAGTGCTTTTGGGGAATCTGTGAGCAAGGCAATATTTACATCATTTAATCTAATTATTATGATGCATGGCATATGCGCTAAATCAGTGACCTGGTTTACATGTATTTGCAGTATAATGGGAAATTTTTCAAGTTTTGTACAAATAAAAAGACTTTCATTTTATATTTAACTGAAATTGAATTCCTGTTTCAAATCTCCTAGTGTCCTGAATTGGGATGATATTGGGAAATAGAATAATGAAAGTAACGTGCTGATTAATAGTCAGTTATATTCCCCATCTTTCCAATAAATTAAGTCTAATATGACTACTAAAACCTAAGTTACTTACCATGTTACACTTATCATTCATCTTTAATTAGTTGAAACACTTCTCCTGCTTAGACAGAGCTTCCTGGTCTACAGCAATCTGCTTGCAAAACTTCTTTGTCTCCACCTTCCCTGGCGATATTGTTGCCCATCTCATATTCCAAATGAAATGGAATTGAATAAGACATCTGCCAATATGGCTGTCCACATCTTGGTTGAAATAGTTTCCACATTTTATAGTCAATGTATCTTCAAGTCAAGAGGCTTATGTAATAGGTGGGACATGATACAGCAGTAAGGCACCGATTCTGTGCAGCTCTATGTGAGAACTCCAGGAGTTTTTTCCCTTTTCCTTGTATTTATAGGTGGTTGCATCATGCCCACTTTTATTTGATACAAGCAAACCTTTGCCTACTCTTTAATAACTTTTAAAAGTCCTGCAAACCCTCAAAACTCTTGTGAATAAAATCAAGGCCCAGTGTACATAATAATATGCTCTTTATACCAGTCAGGAGCTGGGAGTGGTTTGAGAATGTTTTTATTCTTTCCAAACAGATTGCTCCATTATGCTACTTTTTGTAAAGTTCTTTTCCATGTTCTTCAGGACAATGATTATTCCGGCAATGGAGATACAGGAATACAAAAAAAAAAAAAAAAGTACGACATATCATACAGGCCATGCGATACTACTTGACTAACAAAACAAAGTGATGGTAATTTACAGGACCTACAACATTTAAAGAGAGCATACTGGAGACTGGTTAAAAAGTAAAACTTGCATTTACTCTTCGGTTGAAACTTCTGTCTCATCTTTGCAAGATCCTCCAACTTGAGTGTCCTCTTGCTCAAGAGATGGAATCTAACCCAGGAAACAATTCCAGAGTCAGGCACTTCTGCCTGTGAACGTGTAGCATGTAGTGATGCTGCTGCTGCTGCTAAGTCACTTCAGTCATGCCCTACTCTGTGCAACCCCATAGACGGCAGCCCACCAGGCTCCCCCGTCCCTGGGATTCTCCAGGCAAGAATACTGGAGTGGGTTGCTGTTTCCTTCTCCAATGCATGAAAGTGAAAAGTGAAAGTGAAGTCGCTCAGTTGTGTCCGACTCTTAGCGACCCCATGGACTGCGGAGCCTACCAGGCAAGAGTACTGGAATGGGGTGCCATTGCCTTCTCCGAGCATGTAGTGATAGCTGTGCATTTTTCTGATAAGTGCTTTTTTAAACATGTTCCCTATGTACTACTTGAGACCGTTACTTTTCACCCCAGAAAATCTCAGGGCTAACATCTGCCTGAAAAAAACCTGGGCTTGCTTAGAGTGTATCAGTTCTAGTCTGTTCAGCTGAACTTTCCATTTCTGGGCGAGTGGGGCTTCCCTGTCTTCAGTTCAGTTCAGTTGCTCAGTCATGTCTGACTTTCCCTTACATGACTCATTTATCCTCCTTTATTCCACAAAAGTCATGCTGCTTTTATTCCTGTTGTTGACTTCATAACTCAATATCAACCATATTGGTGGATTCCTAATAGAAACATGTAGTCAATCTACTGTAATTTTTTAAAAATGCCATGGTTGATACTAAATGTATTTTATTAAATTATCAAGATATTATTCTCTTTCATAATCATATTTGAGTAAAGTTCTACAGTTTAATCCATGTTATATTTTGACTATAGGCATATGTATATGTGTATATAAATATATATTTCTATGTATATATAAACTATGTAAGACTCAATTCAAAAGTATAAACACATTAGGTTTTTTTTTTTTTTGCACAAAGTAGGCATCCAGAGTACTGGTAGTAAATATATGTATGTATATAGGAAAGAACATTTGTTAAGTGGTTAAGAAAGAAAAGACTAAGCCCCATGCTTCCATATATAAAATATATTTTATATGGTAGGCAAAGCCACTCTTTATTTAGCATTATTTGTGAATTATGTTTATTAAAGCATTTGATTACTTTTAGTGTCTTTGTTCAACATGAGCTATCCTTTTTTCTATTTTTACGTCTTGGTAATTTTGCATGCCACTATTTTTGCCAAGTGATTTTGTAGCAGTGTTATATTTCTACAGGTCATAATTCAATATATATTTTAAGTGCATACATGTTCTTTCTTTGCAGTTACCCCCATTTCACCTTTGGAATATAGCCGTGTCTTACAGACATGCTCCAGGGTTTTATTTATATTTGTTCTCCATGAATCTTCAGCCTAGCAGGCTGGTGAACTAATAACCATCCTTTTATTGCCTGCAGACTAGCTGAATTCAAATACTTCATTGTTAGTGGTTCTGTTTAGTCTTTTCATGTTATTTGTTTAATAGCATAATTTTTTCAAGACCTGCTAAGCACAGCTGTTTATGATGTTTCTCTTAATCAAACTATCACATAGGTACAAGAAGATATGTTTGAAAGGTCAGAAACAAAAGCATGAGAATAAGCCAACTGAAAATTAATGTGTATTATTCAGACAATTGTAATTCTCACTAAGTAAAGTAATTTGGGTTACAGCTAAATAAATAAAAGACATATAACTGCATTCTGTTTGAGAGAAAATGCTTTCTCAATCCCTGTTCATGTATTCAGACCCTCTTCATGTGAAATGATATTTTTGCTTTTATTTATGTTTTTGGTCTTTTACTCAGTTTTCACAGGCTGATTATGAATTTCTGTCATTTTTATATACCCTAGAACCCATTCTTATTGNTTTGAGAGAAAATGCTTTCTCAATCCCTGTTCATGTATTCAGACCCTCTTCATGTGAAATGATATTTTTGCTTTTATTTATGTTTTTGGTCTTTTACTCAGTTTTCACAGGCTGATTATGAATTTCTGTCATTTTTATATACCCTAGAACCCATTCTTATTGAAAATAAACAGTTGAGTCAACTGTTGCAAAGTATTTTATTTGGGATAATATTTAATGTATGAGAAATTATCTTCTACAAATCTACTCCAACTTCATCTTTAATATGTCTTGGCTGTTTGATTGGAATAGCAACTATTGAACACTATATATTTTAAATCTCAACATATGTATTCTATGGTTGTCCTCTATTTGCTCTATGTGTTTATCTTAACTTTTACTAAACTATTCAAATAATTATAGTAAAAAACAATATTGCTATTTAACACAGTTGACAGGTTCATCTTTGCCACGTAAAAATGGCATGGCTGTAGTTCAATATCCTGCAAATTGTATGAATATTGCTCCCACATTACTAGACTGAACATGTCTAAAATTAAAGTTTTGTATAAGGTCTTGGAGGATGAAAAGATTTAGAAAAAAACTCAAACAATAATTATCAAAATACAAAACAATTAATTAATAGAAATAATACAATTTTTAAAATGATGAACTTTGTAAAAGCATGATGGAGAAAGAGGGGAAAAGTTTAATTCCATGTTTACTATCTCATTGATAAATAATTACAACTGTCAACTTATTTGCCTGGAATATTTAATCTCCATTAAAATGTTGGCTGCCAATATCCATGTAGTATAAATACTATCAAAGTTTAGAATTTAAATACAATTTAACAGTAGAAATTATTGATTATATAAATATCTGAATCTTATATAAAAATTTAGGTCAAAATATTATTTCCACAATTTCATCAACATGTTCTGTCAACTATAAAAATTTACATAAGCAAGTATTAATAAGATATATAATGATTAATTATTCTTTTTATAATTAGTATTGAAAATCTCAAGTTAACAAGTATCAACATAGTATGTGAGCAAATGCTTCAGAACTATTGGTACACTTAAGATAATTAAGATGTACAATGAATTTGCAAGGGTTTTTAGCTCGTTGGTAGATGTAACCACAGCTGTGCCACCTCACAAATCACGTTCCTGTCCAAATGCTCACTTTAAAGCAATCCATTGTATTTGTCTATTGATATATTTCTGTAAGTGGTGAGTTAGTGAGAAAGAGAGAATGATAAACAGAAGCAAAATTGTCAGGTTATGAAATGTTACAAACAAAATAGTAGCTATAAAACTTTGGTAAAACACAGTGTTGTAGAGCTTATATTCAATATGTAAATACATGTGTAATCTACAATTTTATTCAACAATCACAGGCCTTAATGAAGTGGAGATTTCTGTACTTTTGTGTGAAAATTTTTAAATTTTAAATGTATATCCACAGGCTATATATCTGGCTGTACACCGCGTTATTGTATGAAATCTCAATTTTTTAATTTATGAAATATTTGCTTTTTAAAATATTTAGCTAATTCAAAAATCAAGGTGCATCTTTTAAACAAAGTCAGAGGCATTTGGCAGAGAAACAGGTTAACTGTTTTTACCCCACTTGCATGACTTTGAGTTTGCTTGCCAAGTATTGATATATTCATACTTTATTATTCAAGTCTTTATCAGTTTAGTTGTTTACATTAGACATACATTGAGGGATTTTTACTTTCATTTGAAGCCCTGATAGCTACTACTTGCCACATATTTTGTTGCTAGTACAATTAAAATTGTGAAATTTCCCACTTATATATGAAGTGTCATCAAAAATATCAAACCTAGAGTATCTTATGCTACATATTCATACATCAAAAGGTGTCCATCAACATGTATGTAACTCCCTACTCTCTGAGAAAATGTTTCACAAATCCAGCTGACTCCCAGAACTTCTGACTCTCTTATTAACTCAGCAAAATTGTCCCCATCTAATTAGGTTTTCATTCCTTAACATTCACATCCAGACATCACTTCTAGTTTGAAACAACTGCTCCTCAAGTGGAAGCCTTTAATCAGGAGTCACAACCCTGCACGTGTTCTGACAAATATTTGAAAAGTGAATATGACATATGTTTTGCAAATGTCTGTTTATGGTGAGANTCACATCCAGACATCACTTCTAGTTTGAAACAATAGCCCCTCAAGTGGAAGCCTTTAATCAGGAGTCACAACCCTGCATGTGTTCTGACAAATATTTGAAAAGTGAATATGACATATGTTTTGCAAATGTCTGTTTATGGTGAGAAAATAATTCTATTTTTCATTGTGGAAGGAAATGGAATTTTAATATTATAAATTTTTAGGCTAAAAACCTGAATCTATACCCATATCTATCTATTTATCTAAAGATACATACATAGAGATAACTATACCTATATATTTGTTGTTGTTGTTCAGTAGGTAAGTCGTGTCCTACTTTTTGAAACCACAAGGACTACAGAACACCAGGCTCCTCGTTCTCCACTATCTCCTGGAGTTTGTTCAAATTCATGTCCATTGTATTGGTGATGCTGTATCTAATCATCTCATCCTCTATCAACCCCTTCTTTTGCCTTCAATCTTTCTCAGCATCAAGGTCTCTCCCAGTGAGTTGCTCAGGTGTCTAAAGTATTGGAGCTTCAGCATCAATCCTTCCAATGAATATTTAGGGTTGATTTCTTTTAGGATTAACTGGTTGATCTCCTTGCTGTTCAAGGGACTCTCAAGAGTCTTCACCAGCACCACATTTGAAAGCATCAATTCTTTGGTGCTCAGCCTTCCTTATGATCCAACCCTCACATCCATACATGACTACTGGAATAGCTTTAGATTATATAAACTTTTATCAGCAAAGTGATGTCTCTGCTTTTTAATACACTGTCATAGCCTTCCTTCCAAGGACCAAGTGTCTTTTAATTTCACTGCTGTAGTCACCTTTCTCAGTTATTTTGGAGCCCAAGAAAATAAACTCTGTAGCTGTTTCCACTTTTCTCCCATTTATTTGTCTTGAAGTGATGGAACCAGATGCCATGATTTTAGTTCTTAGAATGTTGAGTTTGAAGCCAGCTTTTTCCCTCTGTTCTTTCACTCTCATCAAGAGGCTCTTTAGTTCCACTTTGCTCTGCTTCTAGAGTGATATCATCTGTATATCTGAGGTTGTTGATATTTCTCCCAGTAATCTTAATTCTAGTTTGTGTTTCATCCAGCTTGGCATTTCTCATGATGCACTCTGCACTGAAGTTAAATAAGCAGGATGACAATATACAGCCTTGCTGTATTCATTTCCTAATTTGGAGCCATTCTGTAGTTCAATGTACTGTTCTAACTGTTGCCTCTTGACCTGAATACAGGCTTCTCAGGAGTCAGGTAAGGTGGTAGTCTGGTATTCCCATCTCTTTAAGAATTTTCCACAGTTTGTTGTGACCCACACATTCAAAGGCTTTAGTGTGTCAACGAAGCAAAAGTAGATTTTTTTCTGGAATCCCCTTGCTTTCTCTTTGATCTAAAGTATCCTGGTCATTTGATCTTTTGTTCTTCTGCTTCTTCAAAATCCAGCTTGTACATCTGAAAGTTCTTGATTCACAATCCTGGCTTGAACAATTTTGATACTCTTTGTGAAAAAAGATACCTATATTTCTTATTCTTTTATCATATCTCTAGCTAAATAAAATCAGGCCAATGGTTACCTTTGTACAGAGGCAATAGGAGAGACTGTATACATGTATTCTGGACAGGATTCCTCAAAGGCCCATATACTGTTTTCTTTCTTAACTGGGTTAGGAGTTGATGGGTTTTACTCAAGGATTCCATGGTGGCTCAGTGGTAAAGAATCCACTTGCCATTGTAGGAGATGTGCATTCAGTCCTTGGGTTGGGAAGATATCCTGGGGAAGCAAATGGCATCCCACCCCATTATTCATGTCTGGAAAGTACCATGAATAGAGGAGCCTGGTGGGCTACAGTCCATGGGGTTATAAAAGAGTTGGACATGACATAGTGACTAAAAAACAACAGGTTTTAACTTTGTGAAGTCATAGTCAGTTAAAATATTTCCGAAGTATAAAATTACCAGATACTATATTATTTTTTTTTACCAACATTCACTATATTTATGAAGAGTTTAGCTCTGAGGCATTTTTAACACAGCTGTCCATATGAGATAAGGAATTTTTCACATACTAAATAAGAAATAACAGGTGCTTTATAAAAGAAAGATGGAAGAAAATGCACAATGGTGTTCATACACTGAAGTTAAATATATCCAGTTTCAGTTCTTTAACTATCTAGCTGAAAATTTCTGGAAAACTTGCATCATCTAAGCCTTACATATCCATTGTCTAATGTGTATAATAATAATTGCATCTATTTCAAAATAACATCAGTAGTATAAAATAACTAATTTGTTTATAATGAGTAAACACACAGCCTGCCACAGAGTAAATGTTTCAGTTCAGTTCAGTTGCTCAGTCATGTCCGACTCTTTGCGACACCATGAACTGCAGCATGCCAGGCCTCCCTGTCCATTGCTGACTCCTGGAGTTTACACAAACTCATGTCCATTGAGTCAGTGATGCCATCCAACCATCTCATCCTCTGTCATTCCCTTCTCCTCCTGTCCTCAATCTTTCCCAGCATCAGGGTCTTTTTCATATGAGTCAGCTCTTCGCATCAGGTGGTTAAAGTATTGGAGTTTCAGCTTCAACATCAGTCCTTCCAATGAATACTCAAGACTGATCTCCTTTAGAATGGCCTGGTTGGATCTCCTTGAATAAAATATTAACTGTGATAATTAATATAATTCTGCCCAACACTACTGGTTTGGCAAAAAAGTTCATTTGGATTTTTGGTAACATGGAAAAACCTGATTTTTTTTTTTTTTTTTGCCAAACCAATACCATTAAAACATTACCTTACTGCACACTTTTTCCACTAAATTCAATTATAATGTAATTTCACATAAAAGTAAATTTTAATGATAATCTTTTCTTGTTCTGATATTGTTAGATTATGTATGGTAACATTTTAAATGTTTATTAGTACTGACAGTATTTCTAGAATAGAGTAGAGGGCAAAGTTAAAAGAAATGCATTACCATTTTGACTTTGAAGCACAAAGAAGATTAATGTGTTGCTGAATTTAATATTACTCTTGAGATCTGCATGCTTGATTTTCTATCTTGGGTTCATCAAGAGAACTCTGATGATGGTAAATAGTTGAACCTGTGCTACCAAGCCAGTGTTCCTTTCTTATGAAGTGGCTTCTTGTACATTAACATAGGAAGGAGAATATGATGAATAGAGAAAATATATCTGCTTTTAAAATCATTAGATTCTAGCTGCGATTTTGAGGAGGGAAAAAGTATAACTCAGAAGATATAAATGTCTAGTTTGAAAGCATCCATAGATGATAAATATGTGGCTGTGTTTAAATCAAACTTTGTTTATAAAAATATAGGACTAGATTTGGTGCACAGCCCAGAGCTTGCCATTCCCTCTTCTGAGCTCTTTGTAGACACTAACTCATTTAAACATCACAGAGTTAAAGGGGCAGTGTCAGGATTCAAACCCAGTTGACTTGGACTGTGACGTCTGTGCTGCACTCTTTCCCAGGCTAGGACTCTCTAGGCCTTCCTCTTCCCTGCCTTGATTTTCCCTCTATTTTCCCATGGTCTCCTTATTATCCTCCATCTATTTAACCTAGATAGCAATTCTTCTACACATCGGTTCTTTGTTCTGTTTTTTAATGATGTACAGTACTATAAACAATAGCTCATCCAATTCAAGTCCTATATTTTTCTTGTTCTTCATACCGTTACAGGGTGTCAGCCATTCTAATATTTAAAACTTAATTCTCAATGGGAATTTCATTCCAGGTGACAGTAGGTGAAAAAGGAATTTATCATTCCCCACTTCATCTCATGATTGCTAGATTCCTTAGCAATAACTGGATTTTCCTCTTCCCCCCAAGGAAGCTACATAACCACTCCCCAACTTCCCTACCACCTTCTCTCAGCCCTTCCATTTTGCTTTCCTGGTAGTGAATCCTGAATTAATCTTTCTTAATCTCCAATAATAGAAATCTATCAGGGTCTATTTAGGCAGAAATGGGACCAGATAAAAACTTATTAAAAAAGACTGATGCTAGGAAAGACTGAAGGCAGGAGGAGAAGGGGACAACAGAGGATGAGATGGTTGGATGACATAAGGGACTCGATGGACATGAGTTTGAGCAAGCTCTGGGAGNGTATGTGTATAACTCTGGTGTATACTGTTAGCCAGCTGAGAAACGATTTGTATACCTTCATTACTGCTTTCTGTACTTACGCTGAAATCTTGCATCCTGATTATTTAACCAGCATTTCAATACTGAAATCTAAGAATTAAATGGGATTGCAGTTAAAAGTCCCGTTTGTAGTTAGGAAACTTGGGTCAATCACCATGTGCGTTTTAGTAGCTTAGTTATTAATAATACTTACGAGTAACACACGTTGAGTTCACCCTGAAAAGGAGCTGCTTGATTTA
Organism: Raphicerus campestris; assembly: GCA_006410735.1. NCBI lineage: Eukaryota > Metazoa > Chordata > Mammalia > Artiodactyla > Bovidae > Raphicerus > Raphicerus campestris. The sequence continues at coordinate 127,681 of SJYW01014986.1, forward strand.
TTTCAGTGTCTTAATATCTTCAAATGACCCACACTTTATAACTTAAGAATGTAGTTGGCATCTTAATGTTTTTAAGGTCATGCTTGAAGAATGGGGTAGAAAGGGAAATGAGGAAATAATGTTTTAAAACTTACAAAGAAAGAAAAATATAATTGGTGCTCTTTTCCCCCAAGGAATGCAATTTACCATGATTTAAAGCAGAATCAAAAGATAATCATCTTTTGGCCATAATCTTAATATGTGCAATAAAACAAAAATTATCAACCCTGAATAAAACAGAAAAATGTTTCCACAGAGGGGGGTCTCATAAAACTGTGGAACATCTTGAGATACAGAACCTCTCTTGGATGGAAAACAGAGCTGTTTTGAATGGTTTTGGAAGGGAGAAATATTTTTCTTCCAAGTGGGAGGAGCATTTCAGAGATGGCAAAAACGGGGTCCTCCAGCTTTGCTCCAGCTCACATGCAAAACTTACAAAGACCGCAAATGAGAAGACTGCTCAAGCCGCAGCTTCTCCAGTAGAGCGGGCCCCGCGGCCTGCGCATGTCCCGCCAGGTCTGCAGCCAGCACGGCTCCCGGGGGCTCGGGGTGCCACCTCGGAGGTCTCAGCAGAGGAGCGCCTCAGCTCAGACTTGGGTTGAGCCGCGGGCAGAGAGAGAAAGCATACACACTCCCCCGCCAACCTGGGCCTTGCAATAAATAATGAAGCCAAACATCCGCCGCCCCATGCTGTCACTCTCTGCCCTGCGGGAAGCATCGCCCACTCTAAACCTCTGGGAGCAGATGCCAGTGCCCTCGGCCAGGCTGGGCCCCCTGGGCACACTGAGACCTCGTAGGTGGCCGCGGCCTGAACGAGGTGGGGGAGCAGCTCGGCCTTCGAGAGCTGCAGTCTGCGTGCATGCGTGCCCAGCTGCTTCAGTGTCCAACTCTGCACCCCACGGACTATAGCCCACCAGGCTCCTCTGTCCACTCCAGACAAGAACACTGGAGGAGGTTGCTGTGTCCTCCTCCAGGGNTCAGTGTCTTAATATCTTCAAATGACCCACACTTTATAACTTAAGAATGTAGTTGGCATCTTAATGTTTTTAAGGTCATGCTTGAAGAATGGGGTAGAAAGGGAAATGAGGAAATAATGTTTTAAAACTTACAAAGAAAGAAAAATATAATTGGTGCTCTTTTCCCCCAAGGAATGCAATTTACCATGATTTAAAGCAGAATCAAAAGATAATCATCTTTTGGCCATAATCTTAATATGTGCAATAAAACAAAAATTATCAACCCTGAATAAAACAGAAAAATGTTTCCACAGAGGGGGGTCTCATAAAACTGTGGAACATCTTGAGATACAGAACCTCTCTTGGATGGAAAACAGAGCTGTTTTGAATGGTTTTGGAAGGGAGAAATATTTTTCTTCCAAGTGGGAGGAGCATTTCAGAGATGGCAAAAACGGGGTCCTCCAGCTTTGCTCCAGCTCACATGCAAAACTTACAAAGACCGCAAATGAGAAGACTGCTCAAGCCGCAGCTTCTCCAGTAGAGCGGGCCCCGCGGCCTGCGCATGTCCCGCCAGGTCTGCAGCCAGCACGGCTCCCGGGGGCTCGGGGTGCCACCTCGGAGGTCTCAGCAGAGGAGCGCCTCAGCTCAGACTTGGGTTGAGCCGCGGGCAGAGAGAGAAAGCATACACACTCCCCCGCCAACCTGGGCCTTGCAATAAATAATGAAGCCAAACATCCGCCGCCCCATGCTGTCACTCTCTGCCCTGCGGGAAGCATCGCCCACTCTAAACCTCTGGGAGCAGATGCCAGTGCCCTCGGCCAGGCTGGGCCCCCTGGGCACACTGAGACCTCGTAGGTGGCCGCGGCCTGAGCGAGGTGGGGGAGCAGCTCGGCCTTCGAGAGCTGCAGTCTGCGTGCATGCGTGCCCAGCTGCTTCAGTGTCCAACTCTGCACCCCACGGACTATAGCCCACCAGGCTCCTCTGTCCACTCCAGACAAGAACACTGGAGGAGGTTGCTGTGTCCTCCTCCAGGGGATCTTCCCAACCCAGGTCTCTTGCGTCTTCTCCATTGGCAGGCCTATTCTCTACACACCAGGGAATCCCCCAAACCACAGACTGACTCCTAAACTGAATAGACGAGGGGTCCCAGGGCATCAAGGCCGCTGCCAGGGGGTGAGGGTCCCAGGGCATCAAGGCCGCTGCCAGGGGGTGAGGGTCCCAGCATATCAAGGCCGCTGCCAGGGGGTGAGGGTCCCAGCATATTAAGACCGCTGCCAGGGGGTGAGGGTCCCAGCATATCAAGGCCGCTGCCAGGGGGTGAGGGTCCCAGCACATTAAGGCCACTGCCAGTGGGTGAGGGTCCCAGCGTATCAAGGCCGCTGCCAGGGGGTGAGGGTCCCAGCATATCAAGGCCGCTGCCAGGGGGTGAGGGTCCCAGCATATCAAGGCCGCTGCCAGGGGGTGAGGGTCCCAGCGCATCAAGGCCGCTGCCAGGGGGAGCTCCTGGGGGCCTGTCACACAGGGCACCCAGGATACAGCCCACCCCGGCCCTTAGAGCTCCCGCTTCTGAGCAGCCGTGGGAGACGTGGGGCTGCACAGGAAGCAGAGGTGAGGGGCTGGGAGGAAGCAGTCAGGAGCGCCTCCTCTCCCGGGGCGGGCAGACCCTGGGGCAGGCCCGGGCGCCTTGTGACCCGCAGAGCCCCCCGCGCCTGCAGCACCGCCGGGTCCACACAGGGAGACAGGCCCGCCCTGCCGTAACCATTCATATGAAGTAAATAACGAGACAGCAGAGTGCCCTCGGTTTCTTCCTGATGGAGAAGATAAACAGAGTCTGCCCCTTGCTTTCTGCCCACCACGGGCCATCCTGGGGGGCCCCTGGCCCTTCTGGATGAGCCCCTTAAGGGGGGGAACCTCCTGGACTCAAAGCCTCTCATGTGAAGGTGACTCTCGTCCACAAAATGCCTTCAGAGCAACAAGGCGCTCGGCCAAGAGGCGAGGAGCCGGGACCCATGGACAGGCAGGGAACCTCCAGGCTGGACGCAAGGACCTTCTGGCGGGGCGCTGGTGCGGCTGGGGAGCGATGAGCAGAGAAAGCGAACTGCTGGGAGCCCTGTCCAGCCTACAGGGGCCATGCCCGGGAAAGGGGCAGCCTCCCCTCTCTGAAGGGCTGAGAGCGGTGGCCCCACGCCCCCGCCCTGCCTGGGGTCTGGGGGCGGGGCCAACTCAGGCTTTGGGGACCTGGCCACAGGGGCCGGTCTACTCAGCACAGCAGCCCGGAGAGGACAGGAGTGACGCTGAGCGCGTGCCCAGAGAGAGGGTGTCAGCAGCATGCAAGGGGGGCGGTGGTGGGCATGAGCAGGTGGGGCCGGTGGGCACGAGTGGGAGGGGGGGCTGGTGGGCACAAGCGGGGTGCAGGTGGACATGAGTGGAAGAGGGGCCAGTGGACACGAATGGGGGGGCAGGTGGACACAAGCAGGTCAGTGAGGCTGGTGGGCACAAGTGGCGGGGGGCAGTGGACACAAGCCGGGGGCAGGTGGACATGAGCAAGTAGGTGCGTGCTGGGAGCAGGGACAAGGCAGTCTGCATGCCCAGAGCTGGGGTCCGAGAAGACCCAGGGATGACCGAGGGCTGAGAATGTTTGAAAATCAGAGAACACAGCCCCAGGAGCAAGGATGGGGAATGAGTGCAGGTGAGGCGCTGCAGGCTGAGGATGAGGCCGGGGGCAACAGTCTTGGAGGCAAGAAGCAAGGGGATGAGAAGGGGGGAGGCGGGGGGACCGGAGGGTCAGCAGGCCCCGATGGGGAACCCTGTGTCCCTCCCACCCCAGCCTTCTCTGCCCCAGGCCTGCGTGTGGCGAGGGCTTTGAATTCAGTGCTCCACAGGTGCGCGGTGGCTGGGGCCAGACGTGAGGCCAGGAGCACCCTCACACCTCCCCTGGGAGCGGGGGCCGTCTGGCCCCTGCAGGACAGTGGCAAGGGCAGGCCGGGGCAGGCCGGAGGGCCCTCGGGTCCTGCGCTCAGGGGTCCTGCAAGCGTCCGCTGCCTCGCCTGTGACCGCATCCTCCTCTGAGGACCGAGGCAGGACACGCAGCAGCCCTGCTGGCTCGTGCCTGCCAAGCAGGACACAGGCTCAGCCTCGCATTTGAGGTGCGTGCCCATGGTGAGCGCAAGAGACGGCAGCGCCCGTCGTTACCACTACTGGTCCAGCTAACAAACAACTGCTCTGTGCTCTAATATTCTAGACTGGTTTAAAGAAAATCAGGCAGAAATCCAGGAAGCAGTTAATGCACCTCAGGGCAAGAGTATCAGCTTAATAGAGACACAAGTTCATTTTATATAATTAAACAATATGTCACAAAATCTCTTCTTTGGTAAAATTCTATAATCAAGCTTTATAACTTCTATAAGTAGAATGGTAAAATTGAATATGAGATGATTCAAGAGCGTGAAGAAATATATGTACAGTCTCAATTATATCTTAATAGAAAGAAATTGAGTGAATTCTTAAAGTAACATGCAGTTCTAGGTTTGACTCACTCATGTACATTGAGTTGAAAACTGAAAGGGATACTTTTCCTGCACAACGAACCAACAGAGGACTGTTTCATTTATGTTTATATTGAATTTCAGTCACTAAAAGTGCAGCGGAGAAACTGCATGTTACTTAGACTGAATCAAGTTTTTAGTTATTAATGCATTTGTTTATTTTTTGTTTAACTTGCTGTTTACTCGCTAAGTCATGTCCGAATCTTTGCAACCCCACGGACTGTAGCTCACTAGACTCTTCTGTCCGTGGGATTTTCCAGGCAAGAGTGCAGGAGTGGGTTGCCATTCCCTTTTCCAGGAGATCTTCCCAATCCAGGGAATGAACCCAGGTCTCCTGCACCGGCAGGTGGATTCTTTACCACTGAGTCACCTGGCAAACCTCTTGATTCACTTATATTTAGATAAAAAAAACCCACAACATCATCAAAGAGAGCATGGAACACATGAATCAACATTTACTGAGAGCCTCTGTTCAGCTCAGTCGCTCAGCCGTGTCCGACTCTTTGCGATCAGCTACGTGAGCAAGTTTTCGCAAGCTCGGAGTACTTGGCTTCCTCTGTAAGAAGGTCCCTCCCCAAAACGACTCTCACTTTATGCTCTGAACCACAGTGACCACATCCTCAGGGCACCCCTCACTGCATGGCTGGGTCCCTGTGTTTGGCAGCACAGGTATTATTCGGTCATTTTAGTTCTCACTCTGGGAGCAGAAACAGTGCTTTTAACCGGCGTAGAGAAGCATTAGAGAAAGACAGTGAAGCCTTTTCTGTTCGGCTTCTTCCATAAAGGAACGGAAACAGTAGGAGAAACAGCAATCTGTGCACACACGGAATAACAAAGAGCCACAACTCTTCTGTGAAGTAAGTGTGTCCACTTCTGCCAAAGAAGATTCTCGGGAGAAGAATCTTTTAAGTTAAACACAAACGAAACTCTTCTGACACTGAAATCTCAGTGACAATGGAGATCATTACATAAAACCTATGATTGTTTGCCATTTCATCACTAAACTTAATAAAGTAAGCGCTGTATTTAACATCTTAAAATACCACCTAGGGCTGACTTTCTTCAAACCCTGAGAGAGAACATGTTTCTGGACACTGGGGTTAAACACAGATGCAATCCCATAATTTCATGCCCCGTGTCTATACATCAACACAATGTCATTGTCGTGTGTTCAATACATTTAGGCTGATTAAATCAAATTATAGTGTAGGATAACGTGTGTAAACTAGAATTTCCTGAAACATCATTTTCAGTCCCACTAAATACTGAAAGGCCGCACTGTTGTTACCAGTTAATTACAAGTGACAGGTCGCGTGAGCTTGAAAATCTGGTAACAGTAGGCGATGGGTGAGACACAAGTAGAGTTGATCTACGAACGTGGACGGAGCCCCAGAAGAGCTCCCCACCGACAAGCAAAAGTGCTGTTTTATGCACATTTCAAATGACACTTTCACCCCACTTTCACATTTGTTTCTCAAATTAAGCACTGTCACACTAATTCTCCCCAAGAGGATTTCAAGATCTGCCAGTAAATCTGAAGCTTTCAATGTTTGAATTAATTTCCCATGCACTGATCTACACAGAAGCAAACCAAACTAGATAACCTTTGGAAACACAGTGACCAGATGGTATAAAACTAATACGGTTTCTAAAGTTTGTAAGAGAAATGTACAGGTTAACATCTTTATGCAATAGGAAAATGCGTGAAGATTAATTTCTGAGAAAAAAATTTTAAATTATATAATATGTGCTACAACTTAGCAAATTTAATAAAACACCCAAATTTGAACTATACTCTGATGGGCAAACCACAGCCTATTTGCACGACTCATTGGTGACCAGAGAAAAATGTGTGCTCTGCAGGTCACTTCCAGAAAACAAGGCCACTTCCTGGGTCTGTTAACTCAGTCACATAGGTCCCCCTTTTACCTGAATTCTTGTTGGTTTTGTTCTGTCGACTTTTAACTTGTTCAGTCCAAAGTGTGGGGTACCGTGATGCCACATCTATTGAACCAAAATGAAACAATAGTTATTTTAATTCATCATGAAAATACAAAGTCTCTCAAAGATTTCAGCAGGCAACCTCAAAGTGCAAAAAAGTCAGCATGATCAGTAAATACACAGCGTACAGTGAAAAAAGCGAAATATTTATGTGCACGAAACGAAAGGAAACGAAAATGCGCGTTTTGAAAAACTTTACATGTGTGTTTTCTTTCTTTCTTCATCCAAAAATTCAGACAAAAGCAGTGTGAGTCCAGACAGTTTCCACTGGAAAGAAAGAGGTTTTGGCAAAAAGCCCCAAAGTACAAAAACACACCCTCGTGCGGTGAAGCTGGATACTTGGGTGACACGCAAGGTCTTCATCAGGCAAAGGATGCAATGTGCTGTGCCCTCCTGGTGGCTAAGCCGCGACCCTGCGACCCCAGGGACCATAGCCCACCAGGCTCCTCCGTCCACGGGATTCTCCAGGCAAGAATACTGGTGCAGGTTCTCCAGGGGATCTTCCTGACCCAGGGACCGAACCCCTCCTCTCCTGCGTTGCAGGCAGATTCTTTACAGCTGTGCCACCAGGGAAGCCCGAAAGACTCAATACGAAGTGTAATATGTAAGATACAAGTGTGCCTACAACATCCGGGAACAAATCCGTGGTGGGGATAGTCACAAACGCGGCTGAGCTTT
>SJYW01014986.1:135674-156078 GCA_006410735.1 Raphicerus campestris
TGTGTTACCCTTTTCATTATGACAGAATTACACCCTACAGGATTTTTTTTTTCTATTTTTAAAAATCATTACTGAAATAGAGTTGATTTACAATGTTGTTTTAGTTTTTGGTGTACAACAAATTGATTCAGTTATATATACATACATAAATTTATTCTTTTTTAGTCTCTTTTCCATTAGAGGTTATCACAAGATATTGAATATGTTGCCCTATGCTATATAGTAGGAACTAGTTTGTAGAATTTCATATGAAATGTGTGTATTTGTGGCAATACCTCATATTTTGTCTATTTAAATATCTATATTTTCTCTTTCACAGAGTTACTTTCAGGTGGATTAAATATGATTTTCTCAGAATATCTGTGATATTATTTCAAAATGTTACTTGAGAAATTACCTATGTCTAGTTGCAGTTGCTTTGAGGACAATCTTTTCTTTCTCCGTGTCAATTTATAAGAGATTAACTTTGGTTCCTGTGCTACAAGTTCACTTTGGTGTACCTAGGAGTGAAATCCTATCATTTATCTCATTGGGGATTTTATAAGCTTCTGTAAATTCTTTCTTTTTACCAGCTTTGAGTTTTTATTATGGTCATTATTTTTTTATATAGTTTTGTGTTTATTGTACCTCCTCTTCTCTGAAATTCTGACTAAAGCATTTTAGAATTTTCTCATTCTAAACTCCTTGTGTCTTAACCATAGTTTTGTTTGTTTTTGCTTTTACTTTTAATCTCTTTGTGAATAATGACTTCAGTTATATATTCAAGAGTGATTTTTAGTTCTGTGTTATACCTATTTACATAGCCATTGAGTTTCTAATTTCTGTTTTATATGTTTCTTTATGTTTAACTAGGTTAATATTCAGTCAGCTTAGGCTCCTTTACTGGAATCAGTCTTGCTTTTTTTTAATCTCATTCACCTTTAATTTCCTATCATTAAATATGCTTGATTTTGTAAACTGACATCTTTATGGTTTTTATTTTTCTTCCAGTTATTTACCATAGGCCACACTCATGGTAAGCATGCTCAGGTGCTCAGTTGTGTCATGACACTTTGCAGCCCCATGAACTGTAGTCCTCCGGCTCCTCTGTCCATGGAATTTTCCAAACAGGAATACTGCAGTGTGTTACCATCTATTCCAGGGGATAGTGGCTGTTAATTGTGATCTTTTTGACTATGGACTCAATTTTATTAGAAATTTTTTTCTGATAATTCTTACAGAGTTACATAGTTTTATGGTAACAAAAGTAAAAGGTTAATATAATCAGCTAATGCCCCAAATTGAAAGTTGACTTCACTGCTCCTTATTCTTCTCTAGGTTCTCATTTCAGTTAATATTTGATTGGATCAAAGATTCAGAACATAAATATATTTTTTATATCTCACACACACATATATATATAGGGTTTTAGTTGTTTTAGTTGGAATATTTGGTAAGACTACCTAGAATGTCATATTATCCTACAGTAATTTTATCTTCCTGTTTTTATAATCAGTTTTCAATTTAATAGTCTACTGGAAGGAAAGTATGCTTTTTTATTTCTGCCTAGTAATCATGTATTTTATTGTTTATATTTTTACTCAGTTATACTAAATTATGCTTCATAATATATTTTGCCTAAATAGCATACTTTTTTGAATTTAAAAAATCTTCACTGGGGGATATTTTGGAGAAGAAATATTCAAATTGGAAGACTTACTAGGTATGGTGTTCTGGTCTGAACTGAAGCACATCACCTCTTTCTGTCACTTTTCTGCCTGGTCCAGATGGCAAAGTTACTTGACTTGCCTGGTGTCTGGCTGAGTTAAGTGTGAACCGTTTGAAATTCAATCAGTAGAAGATGGAAGTGATGGCTTTTGGGCAGGGGAAAACATTTTGATAATTTATCAAGTATTTTATTTAGATGACCATGAAAACTACAAGCTATGTTATACTGTGATAAACCTGACACTTTTGGCATTAGATTAAAATGAATTTTCCACTCAAAAAGTCAATGATATGCTTCTTCTTTTTCCTCTATTAAGGAAATAATCCCCAAATTTTTTGGCTTAGAGTTTGTAGATTAATTACATGCATGATGTTTTGGCTTCATTTCTGTGCATTTTAATAGACTCTAAATACAGTAGATAAGAAAACGTTATGTACAAGGAAAGTATTGCTTTCATGGTTCAGATTGATTTTTTGTACAGGCACAAATTATACCTTGGGAAAATGGAAACATTGGCCTGCTCTTGCATTTTGTTTTAAATATATGATTTTAAATCAACTTTCATAATTACATTGAGCTATTAATATAACAACTTTCATAAGATTTGTTTGATTTAGAAGACAAACGTACCTTGGGGATATTCATGGGACTGTTCAATGTCATATTTGTATAAATATAGGAAATGGCTTTTAGAACTAAAAGAAGTCTTCATATTACTTCTATTTTAATGTGTTTAAGTGTTTGGAGAATAGACCACATATTAAAATAATTGTAAATATATATTTTAAAAGGTTCTAGAAATATTTGAAGTAAACTTTTATATTTCTGGCTCCATTCCAGTTTAATTTTAGTAAACTTTAAGCTTACTCATGAGCTTATGATTATTTAATGTTTAAGACAAGCATTTCCACAAATAAATTTTGTAGAATCTTAAAATCAAAGCAAAGACAAAAGGAAACAAACAAGAATTTATACCAAGAAAGAATCTTAAATGTAATATATTATTCTGATTTAACCTAATGGGGAAAAGGGTATTTTCAATAAGTCAGATGGGATATCTAACCTCACCTAACTGGTCAGTGGGAGAGGTAGTACTGGAAATTTATTAAATTACCAAATTTTGTTTGGTATACTGATGGAAAGACACCAGTTTACATTATAGTTTTACCCTTAGTAGATGCTAGCACACCTAGGACGTTTGTAAAAGTTAGGAAGAGGTCCCTTCAAGGCAAATAAATTAAGAGACTGCCTCTTCTATGCAAAGTAAAAGTAATGTCTTTATCAACTGAGGTCCCAGCAGGGAGAGGAAAAAAAAAAAAAGCCTAATCAAATTAGGGTAAATAAAGATCTTAATACAAGGATCTGTAGTACATCTTGGTTTTTACTCTTTCTTCCATTTAAAGGGTAAGGAGAGGAAGCAGCTATGAAAGCTAAGTAATAAGAATGCTATCTTGAGAGCTGGAAAATAGCCAGCTTAAAGCAGTGCTGGAAAGAGGAAGATTGAAAAATAAGTACCCCAACCTCACTCTCATCCCCTTTGTTGCTATCTATTGGCCCACATAATTAGGTGCCAGAAGGCAAGACGGCCTGAGGCAGAAAGTAGCAAAGGGTAGAAAGTGAATCTGGAGGACCTAAAAATTTTTAGAATAGGTTCTCTTCCTCCAGGCTGCCACAGCGCTGAGCCAAGTTAGCAGATTTGGCAAGCCATGCCTGTCTGCTTTTCAGCTGGTCCTTTGTGCCTCTTGGCCAGGCATTCTCGTACAGTATGTGCATCTGCTTTCACCACTTACTAACATCGTGAAATAAAGCAAATTACTCCTATATGCAAAATAAACATAATGATAATATTTATTTCACAGATGTGTTGTCAAGACTAAATGTAATTATTTGAAAGAATATTACAAATCTAAATAAGCATGCAAATAATTTTCATTATTGGAAGAAAAGAGCCATTCTTATAACTAACATATACAAGACTCTGGGATTGATTGACCTCTCTTTAACATGAATTTTCATCAGTTGTGATTCTCATTTTTGGTCAGTAGATATTTGTTTTCCCCACCACACCTGTCTCTTATACACATCTTGTCTTCTAAATCNGCCATTCTTATAACTAACATATACAAGACTCTGGGATTGATTGACCTTTCTTTAACATGAATTTTCATCAGTTGTGATTCTCATTTTTGGTCGGTAGATATTTCTTTTCCCCACCACACTGGCCATGTTTCTACTCGACTATCTAGATTTAATTCTATTGTTGCTGTTTCCTGAAATGGCCTAACTGTTCTTTCATGTGTTTCTAGCACTTCAAAGCATTATGCTGGTCTCTCTCTTCCAGTTCTTATCTAGCACTTTATTACTATATTTTTGGTTTGTTTCACATACTTAACATTTTAGCATCATATAATAATCTATTTTGGTCATTTCATACTTATGTTGTAATAACCCTTAGAAATAGTAGGTCAGATGGAAAAAGCAAAGGATTCAGGACTCTTTGAAGGCAATAATGGAACACCTTCACAGTATGCAATTTAGTAAACAGTTATCTCCAGAAACTAGAACATGGCGCATTCTGCCCCCAGTTTTATTGTATTTTGAATATTCCTTGTCACGGGAAAGTCTAAGGAAAATTATTACTAAACCAATTTTATCTATTTATTGGCTGTTATTTTTCTAATGTAGTTTAATGATTTGATTTAACACAGACTAAAGGCACATGATCAACTCTTAAAAGTTTGTTTGTTGTGAGAGGACTGTGGTATAGCAGTTCTAGATTAGCTGAGATGGTTATAATCTCTTACACTGTCAGCCACATCAACTTCACTAAAAACTCCTCTCCTAACCAGTAGAGCAGACTATCAAAGCAAATTGCCCTGTTTTGTTGTTGTTGTTGTTGTTGTTTTTTAGAATGAATTGTTTCCACCGCTTTTAAAGTTAGCCAGCTTGTGTGCAGCTAGCTGCTGCTGCTGCTGCATCACTTCAGTCGTGTCTGATTCTGTGAGACCCCATAGACGGCAGCCCACCAGGCTCCTCTGTCCCTGGGATTCTCCAGGCAAGAACACTGGAGTGGGTTGCCATTTCCTTCTCCAATGCATGCATGCATGCTAAGTCGCTTTAGCCGTTTCTGAATCTGTGAGACTTTATGGACAGCAGCCCTCCAGGCTCCTCTTTCCATAGGATTCTCCAAGTAAGAATACTGGATTGGGTTGCCATTTCCTTTTCCCGCTTATGCTCAGACAATAGCATAAATGAATCAGACTTTTAAACTTTCTAAAATTTTCAATTTCTAATATCTTGATTTCTTTAAGTATGTAGGAGTCAGTTAGTATGAATTTACATACATAAACTGACAGTGACTTGTTTGCCAAGGTTCTGGAGGCTATAATATCTTGATATTCTCATAAGCAGTTACTAACATGATAACCATTTCTTTGAGTCAAAAAGGGCCTTTTATATACAAAACACAGTTTTATTTTTCTGTGTCTAAAGCTATATAATATGAAAAGATAAACATTATTATCTTTTAATAATGATAACATTATTAAATGAAAACATATTAAAAAAAAATTAAGCATTTGCTTGAGCAAAAGTTGATTCTGAAGAGAACAAAGCCAAACCAGAAGTGGTTAGGAGCACTCCATCCACATGGCATTTTTTCAAGAAAACACAGAAGCAAAGCAAGGGAATAACCTGATTGGCTGTAGTTTAAAGGTTTGCCCTGTTTGGAGAAGCCTAATTAGCTGGGTGTGATTCGTGGTTCTATGATTTTGATTTCTTAACCTTGAGGCATTTACATGCTCTAGTTTTGATTTGTTTATGTAGACTGCTAATACATTACAACCACATTAGTCTGATGGTCTCCTTGTTTAATTAATTTAACAGTAATAAAACAATATTTAGACAAGATATTTTGACACATCATCTCATATAAAACACACCATGCATGCACGTGTGCTAAGCTGTTTCAGTAGTTTCTGACTCTGCAACCCTACTGACTGTAACCCATCAGACTCCTCTATCCATGGGGTTCTCCAGGAAAGAACACTGGAGTGGCTTGCCAGGCCCTCCTCCAGGGGGTCTTCCTCACCTGGGATCTAACTCGAGTCTGTTACATCTGCATTGGCAGGCAGGTTCTTTATCACTAGCACCACCTGGGGAACCCAGAACACGCCATACACCTACTATAATATGATTTCTTTTTATAGAGAAGACACTAAGACTCAAGACCGTGATTTGCCTACCCATGCAACAAAGGACTGGCCAATCCAGGATTACCTGGGCTTCTCCCAGCAAAACCAGAGCATTCACCATTGTTTACAACAGCATCCATTTGAAAATACAATTCATTGCCACTAGCTGTTTTAGTGTTTTGTTTTCAGAAACAGAGCTAATCAATCAACTTACACAAATTACAACAAAACTTGCATTTAATTTGTCCTTAAAAAAATGATATAAAAGGATGTCATTTAGATATTTTTTCTATAAATTCTTGCAAAATATTTTACATATGGATTTTAATTATAATGCTTAACATATTTATACATGTGTGGCAATATTTCTGTTAGAAATATAAAAATTCTGGGGACAAAAAGAAGGCAAGTAGGAATGGTCAGTTCTAATTTCCCCATGTGCAGCAATGGGATCTTAGTTTTCTAATCAAGTATGCAACTTGCATCCCCTGCATTGTAGGTGCAGACTCTTAACTGCTGGACTGCCAGGGAAATCCCTCTAAAATAGCAATTTGACAGTAGAGATAAATATTTCCATTTCCTTCCTGGCACCTGGAGGGTTTTCTTATGCTTGGAGAGGTAGATGTCCCTTGGATGCTTAGGAAAACAGAACAAAAGTAAATTCAGATGCCTTTGAAAGGAAAAATTATGCAGCATTTAAGAAGGAAACAAAAAACAGAAAACAAAAAAACCAAGTGATGAACTTAGAAAAGGAGAAGGTTTAGATTCCTTAGGGAAAGGGTCAAGGGAAACATTTAAGAAAATATAGCCAGTAGAGATTTTCGTATTGAGATGATTTCTGTTGTGCAATTCAAATACTCTCCTCTGTCTCATACACAAAAGGCCCAGAAAACATCCATGTTACTGAAAATTTTATTCTCTGAGAATATCAACTGTCTATTTTTTGTGTGTGCTTAATTTTGGCATAGGTTGCAATCAGAAGTTCTCTGATAAAATTTCTAACATCTGGATTATGTGTTATTCACAGTAATTTGAGGTCACAGGTTGTGTTTACTAACTTTTGAACCCCTAGTAAAATTAAAATGATTGTAATATAGAAGATAATAAATGTTCAATGAATGAACAAGAGAAAACGATAGAAAGGATATACCAGGGAGGGAGCAGGATAAGAAGGGCAGATAAAAACCAAGAGAGTACAAAGAAGGGAGAGGAAAATAGATTCTGAATGGGGCATCTTTATTTGGACCCTTGTTTTGATGAGTTACTGTGGTCTGTGCCTGGGCAATAGTAGCTTTTATGAGTCTCAGTTCCTCCTCTTTGCAACTGTATGTACAATTGCCATTTTGAAATATCAGGAAATTCAGATGACCGTGTAATTAAAGATATTCAGAAAATTGAATTATGTTATACTTATCTTAGAATTACTCCAAGCAGAACCAGTTGAACCAATTTCAAGCCTTCTCCATTAGCTATTTTTCCCCCGCTCTATTGTTTTGTGAAAATACATCACATTAAAAATTATCAGCTTCCCCTAAGAGTGTGCCTTGTCTCACTGACAGTACACAGATGCCTCTCATCCTTGTCTCTACCCTATTCACGCCTACCACACTGATCTCTTCTCCTATTTACTAATGAGGAATGCTGCTACTGTTATAAATTGTATTGTGAAGCATGAAAACTGTTTCAGGAAAACAGAATTAGGATCCTGCAAAGTAAGTGAAAAGAAAAAAGTTCTAAAATGACCAAAGGAAGAAATGGATTGAAGTTTTGCAAGGATTTGGGAGTCTTTTATGGAGAATGTGTTCTCTTCGTATGCTTAAATGAATCCCTATTACTGTATTACAGTATATAATAAAAGCCAAATAGTCAGAAACTATTGCAGTTTTTTTTAAAAGTGATTTAACTGTCTTTTGAAAAGTTATGCTCTTTGTGGTTTTCAGCTGAAATTTGGCATTAAATATAAGCAATGATAGTGATTGAAATAAATCTGAAACATTCAAAGTCATGGAACTCTTAAATAAGCAAACATCATTTTCCAGTGTTCAGTAGGCATTCAATTCCATTATGAATCTTGAAAAAAATAATGTAGAAATCGATATGGAATTTGAAAGAAGGGAGAAAATAATGTGTAATAATTGTTTTATTTCCTTGAGGAATGTTGCAGTACAAAAAGATCCTATAGTTTGCATTTCTTTTCCATTAGTTTCTGATCATAGTGAGAATTTACTTTTCTTCTCAAAGTGTAACTAGATACTTTTTTTTCTCTTTCTCCTTTGTGATGTGGAAATGGCATTTGAGAATTTCTTTTCTGGTCTCTGTGGCTTTCATTTCTCCTTAAAGGTCAGTTCAAAGAACAGTTTCATGACATACCCTGTCAGTGGTCTGCTCACAGGTCTTCTGACCTCTAGAATCTCTTCCTATAATCTGCAATAGATAAGGCTAAAATAATGCCTTTTTCCTTTTGTAAGCTTATAAGAATTTCTTGCCTTTGATCAAAAGTCACTAATTTCTGCATACATCTTGTATATTCCAACTGCCTGTGGAGAATTGAAGATCCTCACAATCTGGTACAAATCTAAACTTCTAGCATGGTTTTTCACTTCTGTCTCAGAATCTCATGATCCAGTCACAGTAAATCACACTGTACACATGCATTTAAATGTTGCACCTGTGTTCAGGACATGTTCTGTTACTGGAGAAAACTGAATTTTAACCTTTTCAATTCTAGACATCTAGCCAAGGCGAGGTTATGCTATAGAGGCCTAAAGGTCATGGTCAAAATTTTCCCCCAAGACAAATGCCTTTCCCCTTTGGTCAGCTGTAATATTTTTTTTGANCACACTGTACACATGCATTTAAATGTTGCACCTGTGTTCAGTACATGTTCTGTTACTGGAGAAAACTGAATTTTAACCTTTTCAATTCTAGACATCCAGCCAAGGCGAGGTTATGCTATAGAGGCCTAAAGGTCATGGTCAAAATTTTCCCCGAAGACAAATGCCTTTCCCCTTTGGTCAGCTGTAACATTTTTTTTTGATAAAAAAGACATGTTCTTGGCTTTTTTTTTTTTTTNCATCTAGCCAAGGCGAGGTTATGCTATAGAGGCCTAAAGGTCATGGTCAAAATTTTCCCCCAAGACAAATGCCTTTCCCCTTTGGTCAGCTGTAATATTTTTTTTGATAAAAAAGACATGTTCTTGGCTTATTTTTTTTTTTAATGAAAAAGCCTTATCCTCTACTAGATAATTATAAAGAAGAATTAATTCTAGTTTATGTCTCCAGTATAGTGATTCACAAACATAAGTCTTTGTCTCATACAAGGTTACAGATTAAATACAAATCAGCAGAACAACTTGCCAATATGTAGATTCACAGCCCATACCACAGAGTTTCTGATTTAGTCTGACTGAATCTCCTGTACACGACCTTCTAGGTTTAGAAAACTAAAACATAGTTCAATTGCACAATTCCAGACAGTGAATAGAACATTTTAAATGAAAGAATGAGTTTAATGCATGCATATTTATGAACAAATGCATTGAGAAAGAAATGAAATGCATTGTTAAGGAAATGCTATATTACTGAAGTATTAACTTTTGCTCTGCTATTTAATCCTTTTTGAAGTAAAAATTTAATCTTGGTAAGCCCCAGTTTCTTCATGTGGAAATCTGAAGAAGTACCAAGTGAAATGCAGTTTTTTAAAGGCTAAAATATGTTCTTGAGATATAGGCACCTTATGTGCTTCTGAGCCTGAAAAAGTTTCTCCTAAATTGCACCCAATTTTGTATTTTTAAGTTCATATTTCCTCCTGTATTTAGAATATGTGGGAAGAAAATATAATGTTCAACATAGCATGTATATCTCCTATAGTTGAGACTTAGATTACTTTTTATAATAGGCAGAAAATAGAGGGGTCAGATAGTAAAATTTATGAGTGGGAAGTAATGAATAAAATACCAGACATTATTCATTACTCACTATGAAGTATGAGCTTCCACAAAGCCTCTCCTATAGAAAATGTATCTCACTTGTCTCAGAAGAAAATACAGTATTGAAACCACAAGCATATTGGAAATCTACTGATTCCTTCATCTCAAGGACTTTGCTTAACCAATAATTTTTGGTCCTTTACAAAAACTTCTTTCATTCTTTATGCACTTACTCATTTAAGTAACATATATCATTTGAGAACCTAATATAATTAGAACATTGTGCTAAGCTCTAGAACTATCAGTTCAGCTTAGTTCAGTTGCTCAGTCACGTCCGATTCTTTGTGACCCCATGGACTGCAGCACACCAGACCTCCCTGTCTGTCAGGAACTCCCACAGCTTACTCAAACTCATGTCCATTGTGTTGGAGATGCCATCGAACCATCTCATCCTGTCATCCCCTTTTCCTATCTTCAATCTTTCCCAGCATCAGGGTCTTTTCAAAAGAGTAAGTTCTTCACATCAGGTGGCCAAAATGTTGGAGTTTCAGCTTCAGCATCAGTCCTTCCAATGAATATTCAGGATTGATTTCCTTTAGGAAGGACTGGTTGGATCTCCTTGCTGTCTGAGACTCTCAAGAGCCTTCTCCAACACCACAGTTCAAAAGATCAATTCTTCGGCATTCAGCTCTCTTTATAGTCCAACTCTCACAACCATACATGACTACTGGAAAAACTGTAGCTTTGGCTAGATGGATCTTTGTTGGAAAAGTAATGTCTCTGCTTTTTAATATGCTGTCTATGTTGGTCATAACTTTTCTTCCATAAGTAAGCATCTTATAATTTCATGGCTGCAGTCACCATCTGCAGTGATTTTGGAGCCCAGATTAATAAAGACTGTCACTATTTCCCCATCTATTTGCCATGAAGTGATGGGACCGGATGCCATGATCTTAGTTTTCTGAATGTTGAACTTTAAGCCAACTTTTTCACTCTCCTCTTTCACTTTCATCAAGAGGCTCTTTAGTTCTTCTTCACTTTCTCCCATAACTGTGGTTTCATCTACATATCTGAGGTTATTGATATTTCTCCCAGCAATCTTGATTCCAGCTTATACTTCATCCAGTCCAACATTTCTCATATATAACTCTGCATATAAGTTAAATAAGCAGGGTGACAGTATACAGCCTTGATGCCCTCCTTTCCCAATTTGGAACCAGTCTGTTGTTCCATGTCCAGTTCTAAATGTTGCTTCTTGACCTGCATACAGATTTCTCAGCAGGCGGGCCAGGTGGTCTTGTATTTCCATTTCTTTAAGAATTTTTCACTTTTTGTTGTGATCCACATAGTCAAAGGCTTTGGCATAGTCAATAAAACAGAAGTAGATTTTTTTTTCTGGCACTCTCTTGCTTTCTTGATGATCCAACAGATGTTGGCAGTTTGATCTCTGGTTCCTCTGCCTTTTCTGAATCCAGCTTGAACATTTGGAAGTTCACAGTTCACATACTGTTGAAGCCTGGCTTGCAGAATTTTGAGAATTACTTTGCTAGCATGTGAGATGAGTGCAACTGTGTGGTAGTTTGAGCATTCTTTGGCACTGTCTTTCTTAGGGTCTGGAATGAAAACTGACCTTTTCTAGTCCTGTGGCCACTGCTGAGTTTTCTAAATTTGCTGGCATACTGAATGTAGCACTTTCACACCATCCTCTTTTAGGATTTGAAATAGCTCAACTGGAATTCCATCACCTCCACTAACTTTGTTCATACTGATGCTTCCTAAGGCCCACTTGACTTCACATTTCAGGATGTCTGGCTCTAGGTGAGTGATCACACTATCATGATTATTTGAGTCATGAAGATCTTTTTTTGTATAATTCTGTGTATTCTTGCCACCTCTTCTTAATATCTTCTGCTTCTGTTAGGTCCATACCATTTCTGTCCTTTATTGAGCCCATCTTTGCATAAAATATTCCCTTGGTACCTCTGATTTTCTTGAAGAGATCTCTAGAGCTATGGATGCAGATAAATAAAACCTGGAGTGCTGAGCATAAATAATCCAGATGAAAATTCCTGGGAATTACTAGAACATTCCTGGGAAAGGAAGCAAGTCTTGAGGTGTATAACTGACCCTTTCCCTAACTCAGTGAGACAGATGGAACCTCTGGGTGAATGTGGTCAAGAGCTTATGATTCCCTCTTCCCCCATGTTTCCCATCTAAGGTTATGATTTCTCATGGGAAGGTTCAAGCTAACAGGATTTCTCATCATTCCATTCAACTCTATGTGTCAGGAGCTCTATCAGAGGAAAGTGACTTAAAAAGTCTGGGGCTCTTTTCTTCTCCCTAGTCTCAGTTTCCATGGAAGAATGTCTACAACAGGCATGGCGTGCGAAAAAGACAGAGTCTTGATCACCTTCACTACAGCTTGCTCGTGAGATAAAGAACCCATACCAAAGTGAAGTAAACTAAGACAGAGTCTGTTGTGCTTACTTGTTATGCCCAAGTTGCAAAATCTCCCAGTGAGCACCAGGGAGCCAATATCCGATGCAAAAGCAAGAGAGTTTTTATTACCAAGCTCNTTTTTTTTGATAAAAAAGACATGTTCTTGGCTTTTTTTTTTTTTTAATGAAAAAGCCTTATCCTCTACTAGATAATTATAAAGAAGAATTAATTCTAGTTTATGTCTCCAGTATAGTGATTCACAAACATAAGTCTTTGTCTCATACAAGGTTACAGATTAAATACAAATCAGCAGAACAACTTGCCAATATGTAGATTCACAGCCCATACCACAGAGTTTCTGATTTAGTCTGACTGAATCTCCTGTACACGACCTTCTAGGTTTAGAAAACTAAAACATAGTTCAATTGCACAATTCCAGACAGTGAATAGAACATTTTAAATGAAAGAATGAGTTTAATGCATGCATATTTATGAACAAATGCATTGAGAAAGAAATGAAATGCATTGTTAAGGAAATGCTATATTACTGAAGTATTAACTTTTGCTCTGCTATTTAATCCTTTTTGAAGTAAAAATTTAATCTTGGTAAGCCCCAGTTTCTTCATGTGGAAATCTGAAGAAGTACCAAGTGAAATGCAGTTTTTTAAAGGCTAAAATATGTTCTTGAGATATAGGCACCTTATGTGCTTCTGAGCCTGAAAAAGTTTCTCCTAAATTGCACCCAATTTTGTATTTTTAAGTTCATATTTCCTCCTGTATTTAGAATATGTGGGAAGAAAATATAATGTTCAACATAGCATGTATATCTCCTATAGTTGAGACTTAGATTACTTTTTATAATAGGCAGAAAATAGAGGGGTCAGATAGTAAAATTTATGAGTGGGAAGTAATGAATAAAATACCAGACATTATTCATTACTCACTATGAAGTATGAGCTTCCACAAAGCCTCTCCTATAGAAAATGTATCTCACTTGTCTCAGAAGAAAATACAGTATTGAAACCACAAGCATATTGGAAATCTACTGATTCCTTCATCTCAAGGACTTTGCTTAACCAATAATTTTTTGTCCTTTACAAAAACTTCTTTCATTCTTTATGCACTTACTCATTTAAGTAACATATATCATTTGAGAACCTAATATAATCAGAACATTGTGCTAAGCTCTAGAACTATCAGTTCAGCTTAGTTCAGTTGCTCAGTCACATCCGATTCTTTGTGACCCCATGGACTGCAGCACGCCAGACCTCCCTGTCTGTCAGGAACTCCCACAGCTTACTCAAACTCATGTCCATTGTGTTGGAGATGCCATCGAACCATCTCATCCTGTCATCCCCTTCTCCTATCTTCAATCTTTCCCAGCATCGGGGTCTTTTCAAAAGAGTAAGTTCTTCACATCAGGTGGCCAAAATGTTGGAGTTTCAGCTTCAGCATCAGTCCTTCCAATGAATATTCAGGATTGATTTCCTTTAGGAAGGACTGGTTGGATCTCCTTGCTGTCTGAGACTCTCAAGAGCCTTCTCCAACACCACAGTTCAAAAGATCAATTCTTCGGCATTCAGCTCTCTTTATAGTCCAACTCTCACAACCATACATGACTACTGGAAAAACTGTAGCTTTGGCTAGATGGATCTTTGTTGGAAAAGTAATGTCTCTGCTTTTTAATATGCTGTCTATGTTGGTCATAACTTTTCTTCCATAAGTAAGCATCTTATAATTTCATGGCTGCAGTCACCATCTGCAGTGATTTTGGAGCCCAGATTAATAAAGACTGTCACTATTTCCCCATCTATTTGCCATGAAGTGATGGGACCGGATGCCATGATCTTAGTTTTCTGAATGTTGAACTTTAAGCCAACTTTTTCACTCTCCTCTTTCACTTTCATCAAGAGGCTCTTTAGTTCTTCTTCACTTTCTCCCATAACTGTGGTTTCATCTACATATCTGAGGTTATTGATATTTCTCCCAGCAATCTTGATTCCAGCTTATACTTCATCCAGTCCAACATTTCTCATATATAACTCTGCATATAAGTTAAATAAGCAGGGTGACAGTATACAGCCTTGATGCCCTCCTTTCCCAATTTGGAACCAGTCTGTTGTTCCATGTCCAGTTCTAAATGTTGCTTCTTGACCTGCATACAGATTTCTCAGCAGGCGGGCCAGGTGGTCTTGTATTTCCATTTCTTTAAGAATTTTTCACTTTTTGTTGTGATCCACATAGTCAAAGGCTTTGGCATAGTCAATAAAACAGAAGTAGATTTTTTTTTCTGGCACTCTCTTGCTTTCTTGATGATCCAACAGATGTTGGCAGTTTGATCTCTGGTTCCTCTGCCTTTTCTGAATCCAGCTTGAACATTTGGAAGTTCACAGTTCACATACTGTTGAAGCCTGGCTTGCAGAATTTTGAGAATTACTTTGCTAGCATGTGAGATGAGTGCAACTGTGTGGTAGTTTGAGCATTCTTTGGCACTGTCTTTCTTAGGGTCTGGAATGAAAACTGACCTTTTCTAGTCCTGTGGCCACTGCTGAGTTTTCTAAATTTGCTGGCATACTGAATGTAGCACTTTCACACCATCCTCTTTTAGGATTTGAAATAGCTCAACTGGAATTCCATCACCTCCACTAACTTTGTTCATACTGATGCTTCCTAAGGCCCACTTGACTTCACATTTCAGGATGTCTGGCTCTAGGTGAGTGATCACACTATCATGATTATTTGAGTCATGAAGATCTTTTTTTGTATAATTCTGTGTATTNAGCATTTCAGAAATGCTAGGATTTAGTAGATTTAGGATAATAAAAATGAATGTCTGATTAAAGTAATTCTAAGTGGGTAAAATTCTTCTAATCAGAAAACAATTATATGAAAACATATATGAGACCAGGTATTAACCAGAGAAATGCCCAGATGGATGAAGCACAAACTGGAATCAAGATTGCCAGGAGAAATATCAATAACTTCAGATATGCAGGTGTCACCACCCTTATGGCAGTAAGTAAAGAAAAACTAAAGAGCCTCTTGATGAAGGTGAAAGAGGAGGTGAAAAAGCTGGTTTAAAACTCAGCATTCAAAAATGAAAATCATGGCATCTGGTCCCATCACTTCATGGAAAATAGATGGAGAAACAAAGGAAACAGTGACCGACTTGATTTTCTTTGGCTCCAAAATCACTGCAGATGGTAACTGCAGCCACAAAATTAAAAGGTGCTTGCTCCTCAGAAGACAGCTGTGACAAACCTAGACAGCATATTAAAAAGCAGAGACATTGCTTTGCCAACAAACATCCATCTAGTCAAGGCTATGGTTTTTCCAATAGTCATGTATGGATGTGAGAGTTGGGCTATAAAGAAAGATGAGCACCAAAGAATTGATGCTTTCGAACTGTGGTGTTGGAGAAGACTCTTGAGAGTCTCTTGGACTGCAAGGAGATCAAACCAGTCAATCCTAAAGGAAATCAATTCTGTATATTCATTAGAAGGACGCTGATGTTGAAACTGAAGCTCCAATACTTCAGCCACCTGACACAAACAGCCAACTCTGTAGCAAAGACCCTTATGCTCAAAAAGAAAGATTGAAGGCTGAAGGAGAAGAGGACAACAGAGGATGAGATGGTTGGATGACATCACTGATGCCATCAATGGACATGAGTTTGAGTATGCGCCAGAAGATGGTGATGGACAGGGAAGCCTGTTGTGCTGTAGTCTACAGGGTTGCAAAGAGTCAGACATGACTGAGCAAGTGAACAACAACAACAATTGATAGTAACAGAATATAGCTTGAAAAAGAGATTAGAATCACAATTTAAGACTAAATTTCGGGGACTTCCCTGGTTGTCCAGTGGTTAAGGTTCGATGCTTCCACTGCAGGGGGCACAGGTTGAGCCCTGGTCAGGAAACAAGATCCCACAAGTTGTGGGTAGAGAGCCAAAAGAAAAAAGAAAGGTTTTCCCTATTAATAAGACTTTGAAAATCAGCTTAAGTATTGGCACTACATATTTTAATTAGGAAGAAGCGACATAATATTTTGTGCAAAAGAATTATAAGGCCTTGTTTTGTTCATCAGTTACAATGAACAAAATAGATAATGATCAGCATGTCTAATAAAGAACTTAAGAATAAATTATCTCATGATAAGAGTCCCAGAGAGGGTAACGGTTACTATGTAAAATAAATCCTATTGTCTCTCCCTTCCTTGCAGTTAGGGCAATTTTACTCTCAGTTTTGTCCAACTCTGCGATCCCATAGACTATAATCTCTGTCCATGGAATTCTACAGGTAAGAATACTGGAGTGAGTAGTCATTCCCTTCTCCAGGGTATCTTCCCTACCCAGGGATCAAACCCAGGTCTCTTGGATTGCAGGTAGATTCTTTACAGCCTGAGCCACCAGAGATGCCTAACAGTATTACTAAACCTGAACAACAAACGTGGGAGGAAAGAGATGTGCACAATTTTGAAGCCAGGCTGCTGCTCCTCTGGCTTCTCTTTGCCTTGGAAAGATATGCTAGCTTGTTCCAGATAAATATTTTAATTCCAGGATGTTGTGCTGTACTTCATCTTTATTCTTGAGTGACTGTATGAAGCAGAGAATCCTCCACACTGCCACAGAACTCTACTGGACAAAAGTCTGACTGTAAGTTTAACTTTGAATTTAAGTCACTGAGATTTTGACAGTTTGTATCAATACAGAACAACCTAACCAGTACTGACTAGTAAAGAAATGGACATCAAAAGTGAAAGGAAAAAACTAAACTATGTTGCATAATGAGAAAATTGGTATCATAGTCTGCTGCTGCTGCTGTGTCGCTTCAGTCGTGTTCGACTCTGTGTGACCCCATAGACAGCAGCCCACCAGGCTCCCCCGTCCCTGGGATTCTCCAGGCAAGAAGACTGGAGTGGGTTGCCATTTCCTTCTCCAATGTATGAAAGTGCAAAGGGAAAGTGAAGTCACTCAGTTGTGTCTGACTCTTTGCGACCCCATGGACTGCAGCCTACCAGGCTCTTCCGCTCTAGTCTGAGAAGATAACAAAGCATGATCTGTAGTAGCAAAATTCTTGGAAAAATCATCAACTGAAATTAAATGGAGGCAAAGTAACTTGCTTAATAAACTTAGAGCTCTATGAGAATAGGTAAAAATACACAACCTTCTAAATTGTGTTGGTATTGATTGGTTATATTTGCCAGGGTATTAAAAGAAAAACGCTCAGAAAAAAATGTTGACCATTGGAAAGCAAACTATGTTCAACCCAGAAGAACAAAATATAAGATTGGGAGAGAATGGGAATAGCCAATCTTAAGTCTCTCTCAAGTGATTAAATTAACCCCAGAATAACAAAGGAACATATATTTGTGACTCCCAGTGAATTATTTCAATCCAATGACTTAGAACGAAGCTCAGATTAAGGATGTGGGTTTCCTATCAAATTCAATATACTTAAGTTGTCCAATATTAAGAAGAAAGATAGATGGGGACTAGGAGGTAGAGTGTAAAACAAAACAAACAAAATTTCAACTTAAATATATCCAAAAAAATGTGTTTATCAAATTTTAGAGAAATATACTCTGACAAAAATGACAAGAATCATTTCTAAAAGATAGAAGTTAGCTTTAAAGACAAAAACTGTGCTGTGGCCCCCAAAATATGTACATGCAGGTAATAACCTAAGGAAGATGCATAGTGTACAAGGAAAATATATGTTCCTAGCCCAATTTCTTATGTGGCCAATCAGATTAAGGTACAGAGTTCCAAAGAGTAGCAAGGAGAGATATGAAAGGCTTTTTAAGTGAACAATGCAAAGAAATAGAGAAAACAATGGAATGGGAAAGACTAGAGATTTTTCAAGAAAATTCGAGATACCAAGGGAATATTTCATGCAAAGATGGGCACAAGAAAGGACAGAAATGGTATAGACCTAACAGAAGCAGAGATATTAAGAAGAGGTGGCAAGAATACACAGAAGAACTGTACAAAAAAGATCTTAATGATCTGGATAACCACCATGGTGTGATCACTCACCTAGAGCCAGATATCCTGGGGTGTGAAGTCAGCCTTAGGAAACATTGCTATGAACAAAGATAGAGGAGGTGATGGAATTTCAGCTGGAACTGAGGAATGGAATTCCAAATTCAAGAGGTATTTCAAATATTAAAAGGCAAGGCTGTTANCAGATATCCTGGAGTGTGAAGTCAGCCTTAGGAAACATTGCTATGAACAAAGATAGAGGAGGTGATGGAATTTCAGCTGGAACTGAGGAATGGAATTCCAAATTCAAGAGGTATTTCAAATATTAAAAGGCAAGGCTGTTAAAGTGCTGCACTCAATATGCTAGCAAATATAGACAACTCAGCAGTGGCCATAGGACTGGAAAAGGTCAGTTTTCATTCCAATCCCAAAAAATGTTCAAACTTCCACACAATTTCATTCATTTCACATGCTAGCAAGATTATGCTCAAAATCCTTCAAGGCAGGCTTCAACAGTACATGAACTGAAAAATTCCAGATGTTCAAGCTGAATTTAGAAAATGCAAAGGAACCAGATATCAAATTGCCAACATTTGTTGGATTATAGAAAAAGCAAAGGAATTCCAGGGAAATATCTACGTCTGCCTCATTGACTATGCTAAAGCCTTTGACTGTGTGGATCACAATTGTAGAAATTTTTTAAAGAGGTGAGAATACCAGACCACCTTACCTGCCTCCTGAGAAATCTGTATGCAGGTCAAGAAGCAACAGTTAGAACCAGACATAGAACAACAGACTGGTTCATACTGGGAGAGAAATACATCAAGGTTGTGTATTGTTATTCTGTATATTTAACTTCTATGCAGAGTACATGATGTGAAATGCTGGGCTGGATGAATCACACGTTGGAATCAAGACTGCTAGGAGAAATATCAACAACCTCAGATATGCAGGTGATGCCAGCTTAATCCAGAAAGTGAAGAGCAACTAAAGGGCCTCTTGATGAAACTGAAAGAGGAGAGTGAATAAGCTGGCTTAAAACGGAACATTCAAAAAATGAAGATCATGGCATCCAGTCCCATCACTTCATGGCAAATAGATGGGGGAAAATGGAAACAGTGACAGTCTTATTTTCTTTGGCTTCAAAATCACCATGGAAGATGACTACAGCCATGAAATTAAAAGACGTTTGCTCCTTGTAAGAAAAGCTTTGGCAAACCTAGACAGCATATTAAAAAACAGAGACATCATTTTGCTGACAAAGGCCCCTATAGTCCAAGCTATGGTTTTTCCAGTAGTCATGTTATGGATGTGAGAGTTGGACCATAGAGAAGGCTGAGCACCAAAGAATTGATGCTTTTGAACTGTGGTGCTGGAGAAGATGCTTAAAAGTCCACTGGGGAGGTGGGAAAGGGTTAGCCTTGGGCAGTACATGTGTACCTGTAGCTGATTCATGTCACTGTATGGCAAAAATGAACACATTATTGCAAAGTAATTATCATCCAATCAAAATAAATTAATTAAACTATTTTTTTAAGAGTCCATTGGATGGCAAGGGGATCAAGCTGTTTAATTTGAAAGGAAATCAACACTGAACATTTATTGGAAGGGATGATGGTGAAGCTGAAGCTCCAATACTTGGCCACCTGATGCAAAGAGCTAACTCATTGAAAAAGACCATGATGCTGGGAAAGATTGAGGGCAGGAGAAGCGGATGACAGAGGACAAGACTGTTGTTTGTCCTCTGTCTATTGATAATGGTATAACTCAATGGACATGAATTTGAGCAAACTCCAGGAAGTAGTGAAGAACAGGGAAGCCTGACATGCTGCAGTCCACGGAGTTGCAATGATTGTTGGCTGAATGGCATCACTGACTCAATGAACGTGAATTTGAATGAACTCTGGGAGTTGGTGATGGACAGGGAGGCCTGGCGTGCTGCAATTCATGGGGTCGCAAAGAGTAGGACATGACTGAGCGACTGAACTGAACTGAAAGCAACTAAACAATGACAACAAAGAATCTCCGAGAGTTAAATAGGCTGTGAAATCCTCTTCCCTTGTGGCTCAGACGGTAAGGCGTCTGCATACACTGCGGGAGACCCAGGTTTGAGCCCTGGGTTGGGAAGATCCTCTGGAGAAGGACATAGCAAC
>SJYW01014986.1:161143-191786 GCA_006410735.1 Raphicerus campestris
AATGTTCAAACTTCCACACAATTTCATTCATTTCACATGCTAGCAAGATTATGCTCAAAATCCTTCAAGGCAGGCTTCAACAGTACATGAACTGAAAAATTCCAGATGTTCAAGCTGAATTTAGAAAATGCAAAGGAACCAGATATCAAATTGCCAACATTTGTTGGATTATAGAAAAAGCAAAGGAATTCCAGGGAAATATCTACGTCTGCCTCGTTGACTATGCTAAAGCCTTTGACTGTGTGGATCACAATTGTAGAAATTTTTTAAAGAGGTGAGAATACCAGACCACCTTACCTGCCTCCTGAGAAATCTGTATGCAGGTCAAGAAGCAACAGTTAGAACCAGACATAGAACAACAGACTGGTTCATACTGGGAGAGAAATACATCAAGGTTGTGTATTGTTATTCTGTATATTTAACTTCTATGCAGAGTACATGATGTGAAATGCTGGGCTGGATGAATCACACGTTGGAATCAAGACTGCTAGGAGAAATATCAACAACCTCAGATATGCAGGTGATGCCAGCTTAATCCAGAAAGTGAAGAGCAACTAAAGGGCCTCTTGATGAAACTGAAAGAGGAGAGTGAATAAGCTGGCTTAAAACGGAACATTCAAAAAATGAAGATCATGGCATCCAGTCCCATCACTTCATGGCAAATAGATGGGGGAAAATGGAAACAGTGACAGTCTTATTTTCTTTGGCTTCAAAATCACCATGGAAGATGACTACAGCCATGAAATTAAAAGACGTTTGCTCCTTGTAAGAAAAGCTTTGGCAAACCTAGACAGCATATTAAAAAACAGAGACATCATTTTGCTGACAAAGGCCCCTATAGTCCAAGCTATGGTTTTTCCAGTAGTCATGTTATGGATGTGAGAGTTGGACCATAGAGAAGGCTGAGCACCAAAGAATTGATGCTTTTGAACTGTGGTGCTGGAGAAGATGCTTAAAAGTCCACTGGGGAGGTGGGAAAGGGTTAGCCTTGGGCAGTACATGTGTACCTGTAGCTGATTCATGTCACTGTATGGCAAAAATGAACACATTATTGCAAAGTAATTATCATCCAATCAAAATAAATTAATTAAACTATTTTGTTAAGAGTCCATTGGATGGCAAGGGGATCAAGCTGTTTAATCCTAAAGGAAATCAACACTGAACATTTATTGGAAGGGATGATGGTGAAGCTGAAGCTCCAATACTTGGCCACCTGATGCAAAGAGCTAACTCATTGAAAAAGACCATGATGCTGGGAAAGATTGAGGGCAGGAGAAGCGGATGACAGAGGACAAGACTGTTGTTTGTCCTCTGTCTAGTGATAATGGTATAACTCAATGGACATGAATTTGAGCAAACTCCAGGAAGTAGTGAAGAACAGGGAAGCCTGACATGCTGCAGTCCACGGAGTTGCAATGATTGTTGGCTGAATGGCATCACTGACTCAATGAACGTGAATTTGAATGAACTCTGGGAGTTGGTGATGGACAGGGAGGCCTGGCGTGCTGCAATTCATGGGGTCGCAAAGAGTAGGACATGACTGAGCGACTGAACTGAACTGAAAGCAACTAAACAATGACAACAAAGAATCTCCGAGAGTTAAATAGGCTGTGAAATCCTCTTCCCTTGTGGCTCAGACGGTAAGGCGTCTGCATACACTGTGGGAGACCCAGGTTTGAGCCCTGGGTTGGGAAGATCCTCTGGAGAAGGACATAGCAACCCACTCCAGTACTTTTGCCTGGAAAATCCCATGGATGGAGGAGCCCAGTAGGCTCCAGTCCATGGGGTCACAAAGAGTCGGACACAACTGAACGACTTCTTCACTATTTTTTTTTTTTTAAGGGTAAGTGTTTTACACCTAATTCCAAACATTTGCATGTGATTCTCAGATACCACTGGGTGTGCTACAAATTCAACTCAATTCTGATACTTTCTACCCAAGATAGCATCAGATTCTGCACTTTAGATGTTTGGTCCCACAAGAGTGTCCTCCACTTGAAATCCAGTTACAAGTAAGTCTAGATTGTTACCTACACTTCTGACCAACTGGCTATAAACCAGAGCTTGACACAATCTCTTTCTTGAGCTCAGTTTATTGCTAGAGCAGCTCACAGGACTCAAGAAATGTGTTTATTCACTAGATAACTGGTTTATTATAAGGATATTAAAAGCAGGGCTTCCCAGGTGATACTAGTGGTAAAGAACCTGCTTGGCAATGCAGGAGACATGAGATATAGGTTTGATCCCTGGGTCAGAAAGACCCCTGGAAGAGGTCATAGCAACTCAGCTCACTCCAGTATTCTTGCCTGGAGAATCCCATGGACAGAAAAGCCTGGCAGGCTACTGTCCACGGGGTCACAAAGAGTTGGACACAACTGAAGTGGGTTAGCACACACAGAAGCAGGAAATCAATAGCCTAATGAAAAGATGCATAAAGTGAGATCCCAAACAAGGGAAATTCTGTCCTTGTAAAGTTGGGCCTGGCATGGTGGACAAGTTCTGGCCCACCATCCTGGAAGCTCTCTGAATCCCCTCCTTTTGGTTTATATGGAGGCTTCATTATGTAGGTGTGTGTGTGCGCATGTGTTCATGATAGGTCGCTTCAGTTTTATCCAATTCTTTGTGACCCTATGGACCCTTTGCATGCTTGATTACATCACTGACCACTGGTGATCAACTTACCTCCAGCAATTCTCCCCTCCATGGAGGTCAGAGGGTGGGGCTGAAGTCCCAATTGCCCAATCACATGGTTGATTCTCCTGAAAACCAGCCCCTATTATTAGATGAGGTACAAATGTCACCTCAATAATAATAAAAGACCATCATAGAAATTACAAGGATTTTAGGAGCTCTGTTCCAGAAAGAGGTGAAAGATGAAATATATATTTCTTATTATAAATCACAAAATTACTGGGTGTTAGGGGGGAAATACAGAATTTGGTAGTCAAAATAAGAGATTGAGGCAGATATTAATACCTAGTAAATGTTACATTTGTCATGGCTCTTCTGTATTATCCAGAAAGTGTGAGGCTATGTGTGGCTCTGGCGAAAGCGCTATGAAGAAAGACCTATCACTCAGAGTCCTTAGTAATAAAAAGCCTATCATGATTTCCTAATCTTTTTCTTCTAATTCACAGACTAGTTGAAAAAGCCACATATTTCCATTGTGCAGCAAGAAAATGATACAATTATTGTTAGCTTGGGCTTTTCAAAGCCTATTTTGAACAAAGCTCTTTAATGACCCATGTTAACTGATGATGCAACTTGAGCATAAGTAAACACACATAGTTTGCTTTTTTGTTTTTATTACACAGCAAAATTAGGGCTATTTTATACTCTAGCCTTTTCTGACTCTATAAGGGGTGATTTGAGTGTTCTGGGCACTTCACAATGGCTTACCTTTATTCTTTCTAGGACACCAATTAAACACTTTAATTTCATCATTCTTGAAGAGATTCTGTCCAAATGATAGTCAATCTTTGGTAAACAAATATAACTTTTTCAGTACACATTGCACTATCAAAAATCAGAAATGTTTATCATATGAGAATCGAGAGGATAAAAGATGATTGCCATTTTCAGCTCAAATGAGAATTTTTTCATTTGTTACAGGGTACAGCTTTCCCATATTCCACAGTATGAATGATGTCATGAAGCCAATAAAGAAGGCCTCAGTTTTCATCAGCTAGAATACCTCTCCATATTTACCTCCAGAGTTCTCGAAATGAATCTTCATAGCCAAAGTCATAATTGCTTTTGAATGATAAATGTATTATTAAAAAAATTTTAATAATAGAAAAAAAGTGTAGGGTGAGAATAAGAGGTGGGTAACAGGGACATAAGTTGAAAGTATAATAATAAAGTATAATAATTAGAATTATTGCATAGTATTAGCAAGTATATACCTGAAGTTTCTGTGTGTGTATATATATATATAATTTTATTTTTAATTCACCTCAATGAATATGATAGAGGGATACAAACTATCAGATGTTACTTTGAGTTACTATTTATAATTGAATTGAATCAAACTCTATTTCTTTAAAAATATGAATTTCTTTCTATGCTATCAGTTCTCATATGTGTGTGTGTATATAGAATAACATACACACACACATGTAGAGAGAGATTTCTTATAGGAATTGGCTTACTCAGTTGCAGAAGCCAAGAAGTCTCACAGACTACCATTCACAAGCTGGAGAACTTAGAAAGCAGTGGTCTAATTCAGTCTAAGACCACAGGTCCAAGGATCAAGAGTTCCTATCACTAAGGGCAGAAGAAAACAGACCTTTCAGCTCAAGAGAGAGAATTCATTCTCCTCTGCCCCTTTGTTTTATCCAGATCCTCAGCAGATTAGATAAAGCCCCATCCATGCTGGTGAGGGCAGATCTTCTTTATACAGTTAACTGAATGGAAAGCTAATCCCACCCCCCCCCTTCCCTGGAAACAGCCTCACAGACACACTCAGAAAGATCGATTTTCTGACTATCTAGGCAAGGTGATAGTCCAAGTTGACAAATAAAATGCATGATCATAGTGTCTAATATCTGTGTTCCTGATTCTGTTGCAGTAGGTCCCTAATTATCACTGGATACTTGTCTCCCTGGAAATGATTGCTTTTCCGTCTTTTTTGCAGCTAAGCATGACTATGTGACTAGATTCTGGCCAAAACTGTAGAAAATATAAAATGATGCAGGAAACTAATGGGAATTAGGCTTGAAGAGAAAGAATTTTTGCTTTTCCTTCCTTTTATCATTTTCTTACATTCTGCTGCCTCAGAGGCATATCACTGGTGGTACCAGGAACCTAAACAGGCCACCTGCACCATGAGGAGAAAGCAACTTTAGGGTTGGTGGAGTAAAATCTGCAAGTCTGGTTTCCTGACAATCATGAAAGCCTCACACTGACTCTTGTCTGTCTATCCATATGTACAGGAAAACACAAAATTTAATCTTAATTAAGCCACTGTTAATGTTTTCTTATCACTTACAGTTTAACATTAAAAATACAAAATTCTTCATTCCTTTTGATTTGTAATAGAGTTCCTTTCCCTCAGTTCCTAAAATGTTTACTTTGCACCATTTGATTTCCCCTCAGATATTCCATATATGTTCATCCCCTCTCACTTTCAGCTGTAGTCTTGCCCACGTTTCATTGAAAAAATAAGTAAGTGGCTATACATCTCACCATCATATTCTGTGACCTACATACCATTGCTTTGTTCCAATTATCTTCCCTCCTGTTAAAATGATTTCATCCCATAAACCATTCTGTTCTTAGGAAGAAATATTTTCTCCACTTATGCCATGAATCCCTTCCACTCTAGATTCCNCCCCGGAAACAGCCTCACAGACACACTCAGAAAGATCGATTTTCTGACTATCTAGGCAAGGTGATTGTCCAAGTTGACAAATAAAATGCATGATCATAGTGTCTAATATCTGTGTTCCTGATTCTGTTGCAGTAGGTCCCTAATTATCACTGGATACTTGTCTCCCTGGAAATGATTGCTTTTCCGTCTTTTTTGCAGCTAAGCATGACTATGTGACTAGATTCTGGCCAAAACTGTAGAAAATATAAAATGATGCAGGAAACTAATGGGAATTAGGCTTGAAGAGAAAGAATTTTTGCTTTTCCTTCCTTTTATCATTTTCTTACATTCTGCTGCCTCAGAGGCATATCACTGGTGGTACCAGGAACCTAAACAGGCCACCTGCACCATGAGGAGAAAGCAACTTTAGGGTTGGTGGAGTAAAATCTGCAAGTCTGGTTTCCTGACAATCATGAAAGCCTCACACTGACTCTTGTCTGTCTATCCATATGTACAGGAAAACACAAAATTTAATCTTAATTAAGCCACTGTTAATGTTTTCTTATCACTTACAGTTTAACATTAAAAATACAAAATTCTTCATTCCTTTTGATTTGTAATAGAGTTCCTTTCCCTCAGTTCCTAAAATGTTTACTTTGCACCATTTGATTTCCCCTCAGATATTCCATATATGTTCATCCCCTCTCACTTTCAGCTGTAGTCTTGCCCACGTTTCATTGAAAAAATAAGTAAGTGGCTATACATCTCACCATCATATTCTGTGACCTACATACCATTGCTTTGTTCCAATTATCTTCCCTCCTGTTAAAATGATTTCATCCCATAAACCATTCTCTTCTTAGGAAGAAATATTTTCTCCACTTATGCCATGAATCCCTTCCACTCTAGATTCCTTATATCTGCACCTTTATTTAAATCCTCTCTTGTAGCACTTATGGTCTTCATTTCAATTGAGTGGTGGCTCAGACAGTAAAGAATCTGCCTGCAGTATTGGAGACCTGGGTTTGATCTGTGGGTCGGGAAGATCTCCTAGGTAGGAAATTACAACCCACTCCAGTATTCTTGCCTGGAGAACCCCATGGACAGAGGAGCCTGGCGGGCTATAGCCCATGGGGTTGCAAAGAGCCAGACACTACTGAATGATTAACACTTTCACAGATATGCTCTAATTAATGAAACTTTTGCCCCATAGTATATATGAAGCCCACCAGATTTACTGCTCCCTTTTACAACTGTCTCTAAATTTAGAATTGTGTATATGTAGTATTTCTGTACCTCGTCTTCTATTCACTGTTCAATTACAAAATCAGTTCCTAATTCCAGAATTACAGTGAATCTGTGCTCATCCTGGTCATCAATGACCTCAACATGCAGAAACTCAAGATAAAACTTTCCATCTTCATAGTCTTTGATCTTTAGACATCATTCAGAGAGGTGAACCTATCATCAATCTTGTACAAATGACCCTATTTTGTCATAAATTATTAGTCATTTTACCTCTTCTTCAGTAATATTTCTTTCTCAGCATTTTTAAAATTCTGTTCTCTCACCTCTGTTTGGCCTCTAAAATTATGTACTTCACAGGGATCGTTTTAGACTTTTCTGTCTTAGAATCACACTGATAATTATATGACTGATTTATAAGGTTTTAAAGACCAGCTCAATACCATGCTTCAAATTTATGTTTCTGTTCCAGATCTCTGCAGTCTCCTACATGCCCTTCCAAGTGTGTGCTTGGTATTTCCTTTCAGGGTCTCAGAGAGAAATCTCAAATTTATCCCATCCAAAACTGAAATCTTAATCCCTCCCCTCCATATGGGATGGCTCATATTTTTAAGGAAAGATAGTTGGATTCAGTTGAATTATATACACTAACTCAAAATAAGATAATGTCTGGTTAGCAAAGGAATACAAATTCACAGTGATTATACCCTCATTGGTTGGTATAGCAGATCTTTTCAACTGATTAGTGGTGAATAATACCCATCTGCAAACTCATCAATCTCAGGAACTCAGATTCTTATTCAGTCATTCAGCTTCTTAAAGCATGATCCTAAGAGTCATTTTTTATACCTCTTTTTCCTTTGCATTCCTGCAGATGTTATCTCTTTTACCAGCACATCTGGTTAGTATCAGAGCATATTTCTCAAATATACCTACTCTTCTCCACCTCAAGTATCAATATCCCCATCTACTTCTTGACATCTATCACTCAGACAATTATAACAATTTCCTTAGTGTCTACACCCTTTTTCTCTTTGTATATCCTATGAAGGACAGTAAGGTGAAGGAATGCATTATATCCCTTTTTTTGCTTAGAATAATTTCAGCATTGTTATACTTAGAAAAAATAAAATTCTTTAACATGTACACATACAAGGACATATATGATCATGTGCCTTCTCATGCAATGTTATTTTTCTTTTTTTGACTGTATCACTCAATTGTGAGAAGACTGTTTCTTAATCAGAGATTGAACCCACCCACAACCTCTACAGTGGAAGTGCAGAGTCCTAAACACTGGACTCACAAGGGTCCCCATCCTACAAAGTAATCATTCATTTTCATTCAGGCTATATACCACAAAGTTATTGTTTGTAGTCTTCCCACATTAGAAACATATTTAACTCCATCCTGTTTCTTTTTGGTATGAATATTACATCTGTGTGAAGTGACAAATTCTGCTTTGTTTATTATATACACACTGAGAATCCCAATATTCTCTTTCTTACCACTCTGTTTTCTTTATACCATTTCTTACAATATGTTATTATTTTCCTTATATAATTTATAATTTGTGGTGATTGCCTCCCCATTAGATTTTAAGTCTTAGCACAGTCTTAGTAACTATTACATCTTCAGCACCAAACAAAATGTCACGTATTATAGAGTAGATACTCAATGCATTCTGGTTAATTGAATAAATGACTAAATATCAATACTTAATTTGTGAGAGGAACACTGTACTCCGTCCTTAACCCCCACTCACTTTGGCCTACTATAACAAAATGCCTGAAATTGGGTAACTTATTGTTAAAAGTTTACTAGAGTAACACTTGTTATGTAGAGCACAGGGTGCTGAATGGTGAGCCATAGTTCAAAAATACACTTGAAACAGAGAATATTGTTACTCATGGACTCTGAAAGGAGCACCTGGCACACCTCCAGTGGCCACACGGGGAGGTCAAGGCAGAGTGTAGGCACACAGACACAGGGGCCAGGACACATGACTGTCAGGGTCTGTGGGTGCAGTGCTTTGAAGTTCTGGGGCTATGGACAGGTCAGTACAAACCACAGAGTCCCGTTTTGGTAACACCACTGCAGGTTCATCTAAAGGCACATAAGGAGAAGGCATAGGAAGGCAGGGGAGACTCGATCACAAGGACTGTTGGGAAATTCCTTTCAGGAACTTAAGTTACTTGTGACCCTAGAGCTACTATTTAAAGTGTGAACTTCGGTGAGAGGCTAGTGTCCGCTGAAGGCCATTGCCAGCCAAACAAAATGGATAAGTAGCGATATCATGAAGTAGCTTAGCAATATCATGAAGTAGTTCAAGATCAAGGTTCTAGCAGATTCAGTGACCAGTAAGAACTAGCTTCCTCACTGATAGCCATCTTCTGACAGTAGCCTCATATGACAGAAAAGGGGCAAGCCAGCCTCCTTATATCTCTTTTATTAAGATACCAATCTCCCTCACAAGGCTCCACCGTTGTGACCTAAGCAACTCCAAACTGCACCCCCTAGTAGTTCAACATATAAATCTGGGTGAGACACATGTATCTGGTCCATAGCACTCTCCATGAGAGCACGTGGAAATATTTTAGTTAACAAGGTATTTTCAGATTTCTAAGATCCCTTCAATTTGGAACATTGTCTATGTCTTTATAAATTATCTTTAATTTTAAAAGCAAGATCAAGAAACAGCTTTTAAACATGTTAAAATTAGAACTTAGAATAATTTGAACTTCTGAACATGTTTGTTGACTACAAAGAAAATAAGAAATTTAAAATAGTAACCTGGATAATAAAGTTACCTTTGTCTTGGTAAATCCTATGGCCTAGAACATCATTTTCAGAAGCAAATATGGGCTTAAGTGAAAATAATTTCTCAACACGTGTGATTGACTGAATTTACTTACACTGCAAAGACTAATTTTTTACCGTCATCCAGGAATCAAGTGTGAATCATGAAACTTAACTTATTGTTATCTGGAGTCACTCTGGCTAAAAATATTTACATGTAAATCTTCCACAGTATGAGTAAAACTGCTGTTAAATAAAATGCCTATAGTTTAAAACAGTATATCATTTATATTTGCATTGGTAAATTGGACAACTTGTATTAAATAAATGTTTTATTTAATGAATGAATAGGCAGTTATAGGGTATATCTAACAACCTCATGGACTGCAGCCTACCAGGCTCCTCCATCCATGGGATTTTCCAGGCAAGAGTACTGGAGTGGGGTGCCATTGCCTTCTCCAACTATTTGATTTTACTATGCTGTAAAAATTCTTTTGGTCTCTGTTTTTATAAGACATTATTTTTAAAATGTTCTTACTTTAATTATTTTGCATTTGTAATTTAATCCCTAATTTTCACAAAATAGTTTCTTAGAAGCCAAAAGCTTGCCAGAGAAGGACAAGACTTCAGGCAGTGGGGGGAAAAAGAGATCAATAACCTGTTTGCTTCTACACTTACTCTCCTCAGCACCTATACATCACTAAAGGGACTGGTATGTCCTCCTTATTATTACAGTTAAATCTGTACAACAGCACTTGTAAACCTCTGCACGCAATTCTTTTGATTCTTAAAGGGGGGAAAAAAAGAATACAGGAAGAAAAGTNTTTGATTTTACTATGTTGTAAAAATTCTTTTGGTCTCTGTTTTTATAAGACACTATTTTTAAAATGTTCTTATTTTAATTATTTTGCATTTGTAATTTAATCCCTAATTTTCACAAAACAGTTTCTTAGAAGCCAAAAGCTTGCCAGAGAAGGACAAGACTTCAGGCAGTGGGGGGAAAAAGAGATCAATAACCTGTTTGCTTCTACACTTACTCTCCTCAGCACCTATACATCACTAAAGGGACTGGTATGTCCTCCTTATTATTACAGTTAAATCTGTACAACAGCACTTGTAAACCTCTGCACGCAATTCTTTTGATTCTTAAAGGGGGAAAAAAAAGAATACAGGAAGAAAAGTGAGTAAAACACTGGTAATTTGTTTAGCTGGTGGTGCAGGCTGTTCTCCGATCAAATTTTGTTTCCCAAAGGAAGGCATCAGTTTTAAATTACACAGCGAGCGGGCAAGAAAAAGGAAGCAAACAATCAAAACCTTCCCAGGAGGGGAAAGAATAAGGCAAGCGCTCTAGAGATCCCATTTAATAAATAAACACCTTCAT
The DNA here is from genome assembly GCA_006410735.1 of Raphicerus campestris. Lineage (NCBI taxonomy): Eukaryota > Metazoa > Chordata > Mammalia > Artiodactyla > Bovidae > Raphicerus > Raphicerus campestris. Next base: position 171,880 of record SJYW01014986.1, read on the forward strand.
TTCTGTAAGTTAATTTCACCACAGGAAATAAGTTTAGTTTTAATTATATTGCCTTATGTCATGTTTTATAAAAGGTACATGAGCTTCATTGACTTTCTCTTATTAAAGCTTTGGCTGTTTCCAAAAATGCTGCATGTAGATTAAGGCTCTGAGGAAACATAGCATGATGTACAATTATTTGAAATGCAATATTTTCATCTTATTCCATGTTAGCAACAGGGAGATAGATGAAAACAGCATGTTGTATTTAATTTTCATTAAAAACTGGTTTTACTTTTAGAGTTATATATGAAAGCCTCAAGTAATGCGGGGCACTAATTAAAAAGTGAGCTACCTTTGTCAAGTTTGAGGAAATATATATTTAGTAAGTTCATGTTTAACTTCTGTGATGTAAACTCCTAATCTTCATCCTTATATACAGCTTTAAATTGAACATTATCAGGAAGTGAATATTTTCATGTTTTTTTAAGCATTAGAGCTTTCTGAGCCAGGAAACTGAAACCTGGATTAAAGTACAAGTCTTAGATAGTGAGAGACCTCCAGAGAGATTTAGATGCTTATCTTACAATTTATTTACATTTCAAAGTGGCATGAAACCTGGAGCCTAAAGCAGGGCTGTTTACATTCGAAAGGATTATAACACATGAGGGAGCAAAAGGTTCCCCTCCTCTCTCAGAAGGGGAGGGGACAGCGTGTAGCCTATAAATTATGGGATTCATAATTTTTGGCCCCTCCTGGTGTGTCAGACCTCTTTTGCACGTGCAGTGTCCATCTGGCTCTTATGGCATCTTCCCGAATGAGCGAGGGTACAGAGTGGGGACCCGATATAGTTATCACTGTACATAAGAGTAGTCTGCACTGGATCCAGAAATTTTGTGTTTGGTTTCAGAATAATATAAATAATGTAGATATGAAGACTTATCAAACATTCAAATCCATGATTTAAAATGTATTATATGAGCAATTTTAAAGATAAAAAGGATTTATCTGCGTCTCTGGCAAAACTGTTTTACAGCCTATGAGAAATTTGTTGTTATTATTTTCTTCTATTTAGGGATAAAACATAGGAAGGTTGAGGAAAATGTACTTACATTCAGAACTCATTTCCTTATTAGTTATTATCTAATGGATAATGTTTGTTTTAACTCAGTGACTAAATGGTACATAGTGAATAAAGGTGGCGGTGGAGTAGTGGGTTAAGTTGGCTATAGTGGATATAAGGCAAAAAAGTAAAAATAAATAAGACTTCGTCTGCATATACATTTTGATTAGTGAAAAACAATATGCTATGAGTGAGAGATTTCATTAACATACAAACTCTGAAGGTTACTGGGGAGGAAGCAAATATCATCCCCAAATACACATTTCTTAAAATCTTTGTGTATTGAGCATCCTTAACTAAAGCAAGGTGTCTGAGACCAGCAATACACTTCCTGAGATGAAATCAATACATTTTCGGTTGGGTTTGTGAGGTGGAAGATGGTTAACTTTGTTCTCCAAACAATCATTCATAAGTTAAGCTTTCATTCTAGAAATACCCTGTAAGTATAAAATGTGATGTGATTAATGCAATGCTTGGCATTTATTAAGCATTGAATATGTAACTGCTTTTTATTTCATTATTGCTATTCCTGAGTTGCATTTGATGTGGATGAAGTAAGTAGGTGTTAAATATGTATTATATTTGTCTTTCTAGCTAATATAAACAGGATAAGCAATGATAGTCATGGCCTCATACTGTAAAAGAATATGACCTTATGGTCCTTGCTCACCACATCTTCTGCCTGCCTTTTGTCTGTGGAAAAACTTTAGCCAAAGGGTAAGTTTAACCAGAGAAGCAAGAAAATGGAAACGCAAAGTAAAGCAGACAACACAGAATAATAACTGTCAGTAAAGAAAAATAATAGGAAAGTCAGGGAACTTCTCTGGTGGCTCAGTTGGTAAAGAATCTGCCTGCAGTACAGGTGACCTGAGTTTGATCCCTGAGTTGGGAAGATCCCCTGGAGAAGGGAATGGCTACCCACTTGAGTATTCTGGCCTGGAGAATTCCATGGACAGAGGAGTATGGTGGACTACAGTCCACAGGATCACAAAGAGTCAGGCATGACTAAAGTGACTTAGGATGCTTGCAAGGACCTTTATGTCCCTTTAGGTCCTTTAAGCAGAGAAGGCAATGGCACCCCACTCCAGTACTCTTGCCTGGAAAATCCCAGGGACGGAGAAGCCTGGAATGCTGCAGGTCATGGGGTCGCTGAGGGTTGGACATGACTGAGCGACTTCACTTTCACTTTTCACTTTCATGCATTGGAGAAGGAAATGGCAACCCACTTCAGTGTTCTTGCCTGGAGAATCCCAGGGATGGAGGAGCCTAGTGGGCTGCCATCTATGGTGTTGCACAGAGTTGGACCCAACTGAAGTTTCTTAGCAGCAGCAGCAGCAGCAGCAGCAGCAAGTCCTTTAGGACCTTTAGGACCTTAAGTCAAGGACCTTTAGTTCCTTCTCAAGGACTATACAATTATAAGAATAAGCCTTAAGGAATTGGGAAAAAAACCAACCCTAGAGCTAAAGATTAACTGTACTTAAAACAATCATAGATGACATTGGTCAGACCACTGATGACCGATTTCAAGCTAAGGTCGGAGTTGACTTTACTGTTTCTACAAAAAAGCCCCTCCCTCAGCCTATAAAAGCTCTTGCCTGATGATTGTCCAGGGCCCAGGGTGGGCCAGGCAAGGGAATCAGCCTTTAGACAGATGTGCACCCCCTTTGAAGAGGCACAAACAACTGAGAGCTGATTTTTGTTTGGGTAACTGTTAAAATGTGATGCTAAAGAGAATCTTATATTGATTATCTGTTAGGATGTTGCCCTGAAACCCAGCCTTGCTCCTATACATAATTCTGGGAGGAAAAAATGGGGGCTGTGACCATGATTGGTACAAGGTAAACAAGGAGGAACACATGACCAGGCAGGACAATGGTAGGACTGGTGAAGGGAGCAATATTTATGTATTCCATTTCAATCAGGTATGTAGGTTACTTTTTCATTGAAATTGCTCTTATATGTTCAATTAAATTGAACCTCATGGCAGAACTAGGATGACTTGAAATAGAGNACAGAGGATGAGATGGCTGGATGGCATCACTGACTCGATGGACGTGAGTCTGAGTGAACTCCAGGAGGTGGTGATGGACGGGAGGCCTGGCGTGCTGCGATTCATGGGGTTCCAAAGAGTCGAACATGACTGAGTGACTGAATTGAACTGAAGTGTACTAAATTATGCCAATGGAAGGACTTTTGAATTGAACTTAACATTTTTTGAAATAAGGAAAAATATGTGTTCTTCAAAAGAATTATTAAGAAAATGAAAAGGCAAGCCATAGAAATAAAATTTTAAGTCATAATTCTGATAAGAACTCTCAAAAGTCAATAANTGCCAATGGAAGGACTTTTGAATTGAACTTAACATTTTTTGAAATAAGGAAAAATATGTGTTCTTCAAAAGAATTATTAAGAAAATGAAAAGGCAAGCCATAGAAATAAAATTTTAAGTCATAATTCTGATAAGAACTCTCAAACGTCAATAAGAAATCCAAAACCCCAATAAAAATAAATTGAATAGAAATGTTGCTACAAAATATATAAGTGAAAAATAACACATGAAATGCTGCTTAAAACCATGAGTCTTTATGGAAATGAAAATTAAAATGACAAGAAAACTCAAGCTGCCACTTGAACTAAAAGACTGTATTGGTGAATGTCTGGAATAAATAGAACCTCATACACTGGAAGTGGTAATATAAAACCTCATAATCACTTTGGAAAATAGTTTGTCAACCTCTTCATACACTGAAGATACACCACTAATCATCCCACTTGTAGTTGTTAACCCAAGAGGATAAAAGGATCTATGGCCACACAAAGACTCCTACTTTCATCTTTGTAACTGATATTGTCTGCTGCTACTGCTAAGTCACTTCAGTCATGTCGGGCTCTCTAAGACCCCATAGATGGCAGCCTACCAGGCTCCCCTGTACCCTCCCCTTCCTGAACACTGAAGTGGGTTGCCATTTCCTTCTCCAATGAATGAAAGTGAAAATGCTCAGTCTTGTCTGACTCTTAGTGACCCCATGGACTGCAGCCCACCAGGCTCCTCCATCCATGGGATTTTCCAGGCAAGAATACTGGAGTGGGGTGCCATTGCCTTCTCCAATGGTATTGTCTAATAGCTCCAAATTGGAAACAGCCCAAATGTCTATTAATTAGTATGCAAATGATGAAATAAATATTGACATTTATCTATATGATGGATGAGTACTTAACAATAATGGAAAAACTCTTGATACATGCAACAACATTGGTTAATCTCAAAGAATTTTGCTGAGAAAGAGAAGTCAAAAGCCAAACTTTTTTGCTCCCTCACAAAAAAAGCCCATATTAAATGATTCCATTTATATAAAATTCTAAGAAATACTAATATATAGTTTTAAAAAATTACATCAATACTTACCTGAAGATAGGAGAGTGGGAACATCAGGAAAGTGAAAGTGAAAGTCGCTCAGTCATGTCTGACTCTTTGCAACCCAATGGACTATATAGTCCATGAAATTCCAGGCCAGAATACTGGAATGGGTAGCCTTTCCCTTCTCCAGGAGATCTGCCCACCCCAGGGATTGAACCCAGGTCTCCTGCCAGCTGAGCCAAAAAGGAAGTCCAGGAACATCAGGTGGGTAGAATTAAAGAGGGCCATAAATTCTGTGAAAAAACCATTGGTAATTTGATATGGATCACATTGAATTTGTAGATTGCATTTGGTAGTATAGTCATTTTCACAATACTGATTCTTCCTACCTAGGAACATGGAATCTCTCTCCATCTGTTTATGTCATCTTTGATTTCTTTCATTAGTGTGTTATAATTTTCTGTGTACAGTTCTTTTGTCTCCTCAGGTAGGCTTATTTCTAGATATTTAATTCTTTTTGTTGCAGTGGTGAATGGGATTGATTCCTTAATTTCTCTTTCTGATAAAGAAGTTGTGGTACATATACACAATGATATATTACCAGGCCATAAAAATGAATGCATTTGAGTCAGTTCTAATGAGGTGGATGAACCTGGAACATATTATACATAGTGAAGTGCATCAGGAAGAGAAAGGTAAATACCATTTTCAAATGCATAAATACAAAATCTAGAAAAATGGTACTGGAGAATTTATCTACAGGGCAACAATGGAGAAATAGACATAGAGAATAGACATATGGACGTGGAGAGAGGGGAGGAGAGGGTGAGGTGTATGGAAGGAGTAACATGGAAACTTACATTACCATATGTAAAATAGATCGCCAGTGGGAATTTGCTGTATGGCTCAGAAAACTCAAACAGGGGCTCTGTATCAACCTAGAGGTGTGGGATGGAGCAGGAGATGGGAGGCAGGTTCAAAAGGGAGGGGATATATGTATACCTATGACTGATTCATGTTGAGGTTTGACAGAAAACAACAAAATTCTATAAAGCAATTATTCTTCAATAAAAAATAAATTAAAAAATAAATAATTTTTTTTAAAAAGAGAACCATAAGGAAATATTTGTGTGTGATGGATTTGTTCACTTAGTAGGTATACTATTTTTTACATATGTAAAGACTTGTATGACATATGCATATGTAGTTTATTGCAAGCATACTGTATTTCAATTATGCCTATATATATCTTCTAAAAACAGAATAAACATCTGACCAAAAAACAGATAAAAATAGATTTGAACAAGATTTTCATTCCTTAGTTTTTTGTATGCAGGATTTCCCATTCACACATTACACTGATTCTAACAATGTATAAATTTATAAATGACATGCTTATCACACATGATATTCATTTACAAATTCATGCCTTGTGCCACATTTTCACTTTTGAATGTTTAATGCTAGCCTCACCATATACTGTAAATTTAACACAGTGTCCTTCAGATTTTCATTTGCAGGTTTAGAGATCAGTGTGCAGTAAGCACCCCTACCTGATAATCCCAATAGTGCCTCTTCAGGCTATTTGACCTGCACCAATGCAAAAAGGCTTCAAGTTTCTTCTTAAACTTGTTCCAAGAGACCCCAACTCCTCAAGGACTCAAGAGTCATAATCCTCTTTCATGTCACACTATTTTGATTACCAATCTGAAGAGACTATAGGTGCTTGCTTTCCACCTGAGGAGTTATTACAGCACCCTGATCTCATAACGATCCATAATCACTTTGGTTGGCAAGTCAATCATCTCCTCCCTTTTTGTACCACTTTTAACTAATCATCTAAACACTTACATTTTATTTGACCATCCTGCCTCTTTATCATCTTTCTAAAAATTATTTTCTTTCTTCTCTGAGTAACTGATACCTTCTTTCTGTCATGCAGCCCATTATGTGGAACTCAGCTAGTAGATTTGTGATAATNGGAGTTATTACAGCACCCTGATCTCATAACGATCCATAATCACTTTGGTTGGCAAGTTAATCATCTCCTCCCTTTTTGTACCACTTTTAACTAATCATCTAAACACTTACATTTTATTTGACCATCATCTTTCTAAAAATTATTTTCTTTCTTCTCTGAGTAACTAATACCTTCTTTCTGTCATGCAGCCCATTATGTGGAACTCAGCTAGTAGATTTGTGATAATTTTTCTCATCTGATCTGGTTTTTTAGCCATAATGTAAAATAAGATGTTCAAAGATGCAGAGCTCCACTTACTGTGGAACCAATCATGATATAAGGTAAAGAGATAAAATTAGGAGACACCCTGATATCACCATATACCCAATCCAAAGTAGCTTATCTTCTTAAAATAGAGAAGACTCAGGCATGTCCCCTTTAATATATAAGGATGCCATGGGCAGTTCTTCTCAACATAATCTGCATATAACTCTCACCTTTAACCAGCTCATGAGCTTGATCTCTGTCCCTCCATTTATATTTCTATCAGGGTATGATTAGCTGGGATGTGGCATAAGATCAAACTACACTTTGATCACGATGTCTTGAGCTAGAGAGAGAATTCTGGTATCATCAGTGCATAACATACACCTCAGCAAAGATCTCCAGATTCTCAGTAAAATTTCTTCTGTTAAAATTATTCTTTTTATTGATTTAGCAATGATCCCAAGTTTCAAGCCTACCACCTATAAATCCCATTGATAAGCTTTTCTAACTGCATGTGATAGTGAAAGTGAAGTCACTCAGTTATGTCTGACTCTCTGCGACCCCATGGAGTATAGCCTACCAGGCTTCTCCATCTGTAGGGTTTTCCAGACAAGAATACTGGAGTGGGTTGCCATTTTCTGCTCCAGGGGATGTTCCCAACCCAGGCTTTGAACCTGGGTCTCCTGCACTATGGGAAGACGCTTTACCTTCTGAACCATCCATTTATTTAACTTCACACCATGTATAGCTTGGGAGGGATACAGGCTTCACGGGTTCCTGATCCTTCTGCAGAGGAGGAAAATCAAATTTCCCCCTGCCCTTCTCAGTTCTTACTAGAGATACTGAGATAACAATAGATTAACCAGATTAAAAAAAAACAATTTTGTAATACTTCTTTTGGAAAATAGAAAGCACTCCCCATGTGTTACACAAGGCCAACAAAACTCTGACACTCAAATTTGTTAAGGATATAACAAGAAAAGGAAATGAAATCAGGTTTGTAATTACCAGAGGCAGAAAAGTAGATGAAGGCTCTCAAAGTGTAGAAACTCCTAGTAGTAGAGGTGCAATGTACACCATGATCAATATAATTAATACTAGAACATGTTATAGATAAAAATAGTTAGAGTAAATCCTGAGTTCCAATCACAAGGAAAATACATATTTTTATTTTGCAACTATATGAGATGATACATGTTCACTAAATTTAATGTGGTAATCAGTTCATGATGTGTGTAAGTCAAATCATTATGCCGTACACCTTAAACATACACCAGAGCTGTATGTCAACTATATCTCAATAAACTGGAAGAATAAATACATATATAAATATACCTACAATACATAAAACAGTTAACAAACAGTAGAGAAAGAAGAAAAGGAAAGACCAATATGGCTTATAAATATTGACCAGAGTTCTGAACATATTAGCATTTTGAATCCAACAGTATATTAAAGAGATTTCAAGATTGGTTTAACAATCAAAAATTAATACTCTAATTTAGCAGGAAAAAAAGGAATAATGTATGCTAATATCAAAATTAAGAGAAAGTATGAAATCCAAGTTCATTTATTAGAAAACCTTTCAGTGAAGTGCAAACAGAAGGAAACTTCCTATTCTTGATGAAGGATATCTCTAATAACCCTGAAGCCTTCATTATACTCAGTGGTAAACACTTTTCCCTTAATTTGGGTACAAGAAAAGAATATTTACCACTGCCTTTTATTCAGTGGTATTTTTTTAATTGTAAAAAAGGATACTACATGTCACCATGCGACAATATGGATTATGTGTTTATCCATACCCAGTATTTTGCAAAAGAAAGTGAACACAAAAGAACACATACATTCCATGGTACAAACAAAATATGAGCTTCAAAAAATTTCAGAACTGTGATGTTTGAAGTATAGGAAAGAAGGTGTGGAAAGTGCTCGGGAGGAAAATCAAAGGGTTTTGTTGGCTGCTGAAGATACATTCTGAACTATGTCTTTTTACTTTCATCTTTACATTTTTTATGTGAAATGCTATTCATTTCTTTAATTTCAACCAGCATCCTCACATAAATGATTATCAAATTTAAATTCATAGCCCTGTTCTATCCAGAGAAATGAATCAATAGTACAAAAGGCCTTGATCTATATTCTTTAATCTTTATTTCAGGTTTTTACATTTACCTATAATGTCTCTAATCCCCAACTCCATCACATGAAAGTATTTCAGCTTTTCAAGGTCCATCTCAAATATCTTTCTGCTAAGATTTCTCTGTGAAATTTCTCTCTATGATATTTCATTATGCTTGGTTTTTAACTTTATTTATTTGTGCTTTGACCACACTGTGTGACTCGTGGGACCTTAGTTCCCTTACCAGGGGTTGAACCTGGGGCTCTTATCAGAGAGAGAGTGAGACCTAACCACTGGACTGCCAGGGAATTCCCTGTAGCCATTTCTTGATACGTCCCAACCCAGCTTGTGTCCAACTGTTAATCTACCATTTTCTCAAAATATCTTTTTTAGAAGCACCTTGAAATTTTCTAATCTTTTATCCATCAGGTAGTGCTAAAAAGTACTTAACAAATTGCCCTTGTATCTAGGATCATGATCACCAACTTTCAATTTTGATAAAAATATTTATTTATACATTGTTTTTGGTAATATTAACTATGGAAGGGGAGTTAGGTGTGTGAGAGAGATCAAGCTTCCAGGAAAAGTTCTGAGGAAAATCATAAGCTCCACCTGAACCATGTATTATCAGCAACAGGTCATGAGGAATACACACATCTGTGATATATTGGTCATCCATTCTGAATATTGCTGGATCTGGCCCCCAGACTCTGCCCAGCCTCAGTTCAACCCCAGTTTCATCTAGATTGAATGAGCACTTCCAATTCTGATGCCTCGGGTCATTTACAGTAATTCCCCTACATACAGATCTTCAAGCTGTGAACTTTGAAAACTTTGAACATGCCCCTGTATGCCAGCTATTAGACTCTACTACTCTACTTTTCAAGGTACTGTACTGTAAGGTTGCTGCTGCTGCTGCTGCTGCTGCTAAGTCGCTCCAGTCATGTCCAACTCTGTGCGACCCAATAAACGGCAGCCCACCAAGCTCCCCTGTCCCTCGGATTCTCCAGGCAAGAACACTGGAGTGGGTTGCCATTTCCCTCTCCAACTGTAAGGTTAACAATACTTAATTTTTTGTGTGTATTTTTTATTTGTGTGAAAAGTATTATAAACCTATTACAGTACCATATTGTGTAGCTGATTTTGTTAGTTGGGTACCTAGGCTAACTTTGTTGGATTTACCAACAAATTATACTTAGAAACTCACTCTCAGAACAGAGTTCATTTGTATGTAGGGGACTTACAGTATATGTCAGAATGGAGTGTCAGAACTGATAGTAATGAGGGTACAAAGTTGGAAAAAAGGCAGATCTCACTAGTGAAGAAAAATGAAATTAGACACAATTTGTAATCTGATACTTAGGAAGGCAGTTTAACACCCTCCTATTCAATTCACTTGTGGTTTTTCTCTGATTTCCATGTTTTTCATTTTTCAAAATCCTCATTGTTATATATAAAAGTAAAAGTTTTAGTGGCTAAATTGTGTCCAACACTTTGCAACCCCATGGACTGTAGCCCACCAGGCTCCTGTCTATAGACTTCTCCAGGAAAGAATACTGGAATGGATTGCCATTCCCTTCTCTAGGGGAACTTCTCAACCCAGGGATTGAACCTGGGTCTCCTGCATTGCAGGCAGATTCTTTACCATCTAGCAACCAGGGAAGCTGTGTAATACTATACATTTAATTGATATGTACATATTTTGCATCATTTTCTCCACTAGACATAGGCACATACTTCAAGGGTATACAGAGGATAATAATAAGTCTTTGGATTTTTAAAAATCTCCTAGATGTTTTCTTTATGTTTTGAAAATTATAATATATACCTAGAGTATATATCTAGTCAAGGCTATGGTTTTTCCAGTGGTCAGATATGGATGTGAGAGTTGGACTGTGAAGAAAGCTGTATGCCAAAGAATTGATGCTTTTGAACTGTGGTATTGGAGAAGACTCTTGAGAGACCCTTGGACTATAAAGAGATCCAACCAATCCATTCTAAAGGAGATCATCCCTGGGATTTCTTTGGAAGGAATGATGCTAAAGTTGAAACTTCAGTGCTTTGGCCACCTCATATGAAGAATTGACTCATTGGAAAAGACCCTGATGCTGGAAGGTATTGAGGGCAGGAGGAGAAGAGGACGACAGAGGATGAGATGGCTGGATGGCATCACCAGCTCGATGGATGTGAGTTTGAGTGAACTCCAGGAGTTGGTGATGGACAGGGAGGTCTGGTGTGCTGTGATTCATGGGGTCGCAAAGAGTCGGACACAACTGAGCAACTGAAATGAACTGAGAGTATATAACATTCTATGTACTGCTCTAAGAAAACCCCAGGTATGTTAGAGGCATATTTATGTCCCTAAAAAAGCCCTGACTTGCATTCTCTGGTTCAGGAGCCTCCACCTCACATTTCCACCATCTACCCTGATGTGATGACATCTTACAGCTAGTTAACACTCCAGTTTGTACTATTTTCTTAATCTTGAAACTTGAAACATGAACCAACCTCCTGCAGTTCCTTTAAACCTACTCTCTAGTCTCATTGGAAATTCCCTTCAAGTTCTCTGTCTCATCTCAGTTCTCTGACCTAAAATATCACCCATCAAAGTGACTTCATGCAATTTTCTCTCGAATATAATATTGTCAGCCAGTTGAAAAACGTATTCTCTATTATCTTCAAATGCAGAAGAGTGGAAGCTGAGAAATTTTTAAAGAAAGTTCACTGACATCAACTAAATTTCATGTTATCTTTCTTCAAATGGGATCTCTATTTCTTGTTAATCATTTAATTTTGGTGTCTTCAGTCTCCTATTTTCTCATGCAAACATTATTCAAGTATAGTTATGTTTCCTATGTCTTTCATTCTATTTCTGGGCTTCTCCCTCAAGAGCAGCCTTATTTTCAAACTTTCTGAGAAATTAAGACAACAGTCCTCAATTAGTTTCTCTTATAACTTCTCATAATGTTTTCATACACATGTTACTTTATAAATGTTACTAGCATATCATATACAACATATAATTTGTATGTTGCATCTTAATATCTTATGTCTATGCATATTAAAATAAAACTATGTTACTCTCATTCATTTTCTAGCCAGTTCTAAACTATAAATCTGTCTGTTGTGTTATTACTTTCCTTACTCTGATCTTTTAGGGCCAAGTCCTAAAAATTATACTCTCTTCTCTAGTGTATACATTTTTTTTCCACTCTAAAAGAAAAGTAAACTAGTTAAAAAGCAACCCTCTTTAAAAAAATGAATATGAAAATATCTTTCAATCTTTCAGGTTTACTCTCTGCCCCTGCCTTTTATAGTTCAGGTGTTTCTGTCAAAATGATAGAAGTTTTCTTACAGATGATAAACAAAGTACCTACGATTTAAAGAATTTTCTATGAACATAAATGAGAATAATACTTAGATTTTCAAAATATAAAATTCAGTTTTCTTTCTTCCATTAAGCTATTCTTTCTCTGTCCACGTTATATCTCTTGAAATTCAATTATTTTGCAATTATCCTCCTGAACAAAGACTCAAATATTTTACTCCTACTTATTTCTTCCAAACAAAGAAATGATTTACTAAATTCTATAGATTCTACCAGTGTAAAGTCCATTTACTTTGGAATTTTTATTACTCTTGCCAATGCTATGGTCCCTGACCTTATGAAATCTCATCTTGAAGGCTATAAAAATAAGCTTCTAAATGATTCTTCAGTTATGTATTGTTACTAACTCCCAAACCCAAGCTATGCTGTGTGCTGTGGTGTATTTACTTTTATAAAAGTGAGCTCTATTCAAAGCATTTCCTTAATTACTCTACTAAGTAAAAATACAATTCAATTTATGCATCCTACATCTATTGAACACTCTACACATGTCGAATGTAAATGATAGATCTTAAAGTTATGCCACTGAGAAATAATTGAAAATAAAGAGATGTATTCAAATAGACAATAAAGGGTGCTTCCTGTATCATAAGATTAAAATTATTGGCATACTGAATTTGAGTGGAGATTTAATGAACAAATAAACCTCTGGTTGTCTTTTCATCAGCTGTAGAATTTGGCAAGACCTCTTCACTACAGTTTTCAGGAAATTCCACAGTATAACACTAGCCTCCATTTTCAAACTTACTTTGCATTTTATGTTAAGGATGTGTAAAAGTGAGAACGATACACTGTTTTCTGAAACAAAAGAGCAATTTTTATATTATAATCACAAAGTTCAGGTAAAGGAAAAACACTAAAATAAGCAACACTAGTACCATATGAAAAACGTGTTTCCTCCAACAGTGGAAAGCCACTGTAATTTTAAATAATATTCATCCAGTGTCACCAATGGGCCTCCCAGCTGGTGCTAGTGGTAAACAACCTGCCTGCCAATGCAGGAGATGTAAGAGATATGGGTTTGATCCCTGGGTCAAGAAGACCCCTTTGAAGAGTGCATGGCAACCCATTCCAGTATTCTTGTCTGGAGAACTGAAGCCCATGACAGGCTACAGTCCTAAAGTCACAAAGAGTTGGACACAAGGAAGTGACTTAGCATGTACACACATATGCAGTGGCACTAAGTGGCTGAAAAAGCAGAGGAAGCAAAGATTATGGAGCTACAGTGGCCAGGGGTTACAGTAGGGAATTGCTTCCTTCCCTTTCTCACTCACAGGCAGGGGCAAAGATCCAGTTGCTCTTTACCATGTATTTCTTTCACTTTATGCAAAAAAAAGAAAAAAAAGTCTCTCAGAGAAGGTTAAAATGAGAAAACAAACCAAAAAAGTAAAAGCTGAGTCTTCATCACTCTGCCTCTAGCTGTGACACTGATTGATGTTTTTAAAGCTCTCAAGGAGCAGCTGCAGTTGCTGTTTCACAACAAAAAAGAAAGAAGGCCAGAGAATTATGTGATAAAATCATTTTTCCACAATAAATAAGGAGAGGATTATGTTAGGTAAGAATAATACAGTAAATACAGTAGATCTGGGAAAGAAAGAGAGCAACTACGCCAGGAGAGCCTGCAAGCAAGCTTGGTAACAGGGCTTCATAAAATACCACCCCCAGGAAAGGAAAGCCATTCCCCAGACCTGCTTCAATATGTGACCCATAGATCTTCTGATCCCTGAAGACCCATCTCTTGTCATTTACCAGAATGACCAATCACAACCTCAAGCATCTAATGTTTAGAACGTGGAGCATCATCACCAGCTTGACCTGAAGTTTTAGTTATGAGGCCTGAAGGAGCCACAAAAGGTGGACATTGTGGGAATACAATCAAGAAAATAAAGTTAAAGCCTGAATTTAATAAAACAGGATAAAAAATAAAAGTAATGTTTTCTGAGGGCTAGAGAGTACAGTAGTACTGAAAATATAGCTAGGCCATTCAGAAACATGGGAAGTATTTCTGAGGTAAAACAAAAACAAATTTTGATAGTTTAATTCTTAGATTATTTCAAGTTGTTTCAGGTTTGGATATTGAAGTAAATACTATGACATGTTAGCACATTCATGAACCCAAAGGTTTGAAAAGGATAGAGTCAGGGCCCTAGGGAATAGGTTTATCTGAGGCTGATTTTATTTGTGTACAATCCTGTAATGGCTAATCTTCACTAATGATGGTCATTGTGAGGGAAATTATATTACATGACTTCTGCTTTAGAGAAGTGAAGTAAAAGCAAATATGTTTCCCTATGTGTATTGCTGTTTTCAGTAATCCTATTCAAAATGTGTATTAGTATCTTGAGTGATTAATATAACAATACTGCATACTTTTTAGTTATTGTGTGAATCCAAAGACATACAGTGCTTAGAATAATGCCTGGCATGTATTAGACACTCAATGAATTTCTCTTCTATTTAATATTATGTTAGACTTCTGTGGCAACTGCTTTGAACAACTCAAAAATTAATTAAAACATAAATCTTCTCAAGCAAATTATAGTTTTAAAAAGGAGACTGCTTGCTTATGTATGTAAAACTACATGTGTAGGGGTGTGTGTCTGTGAAAAACAGAGTTTATATGCTAACTTCTGTTCTTCTCTTCCCAGTTGTTTAAAATCCTACTTTATAGGTCATATGTATTATGGTTTGTGGTATTTTAAATTTGCTTTGGTTAATTATAATTGGTTATAGGGGAGGAGGTGTTTTTCAGGAAGGTCACATTTCTGACCATGACTATTCTAGCAACTTTCATAAGAAGTTCTTAGAAATGGCACCTGGAAAAATCCTTTGAATAAAATAGAGGGAATGATTGGAGAGGAACAAGCAACACCATTTATGGTTTCCATAAATTAGTGAATCAAGTTAAAGGGCAAATTCTACTTACACTCCAGAGCTCTCTATTAGATTATGTATTTTCTTTGTTTACCGTTGCTTTCCAACATAGAATGCTGACCCAGTGACTCTTCTTGTTATGAGGTTCCTTTCTGCAGAGAGTTAGCTGCTGAGTCTGGGGATCTAGTATGCAGTATGTGCTTGGAGAAGCCAATGGTGCACACAGTCCAGATGTTTTATGAAATGTGAAATTATATAACTATACAAATATTTCTTTTTAGGTAAATAAAGATCACATTAGAGTAAATGATTTAGTCTTCACCATGTGAAGACTAATTCTGTTTTATGCCCCTTTCAAGTAAAGATATGAAAACTGCTGTACTGAGATCTGTAGTGATCCTGAATATAGTTTTCTGGAGAGTTTCAGTGATCCCTCTGAGGCACATTCTCTGCACTCTCTTTGCCCAGGCAATAGGTTTGCTTCTTATTAGTTAGGAGAGACCAGAGTGTTTTTCATCATACCATGGAACTCTTATCTCAGAAAGACAAGACAGGGAATTGCACAGCTCTAGGTTAACCCTGATGTTCATTAAAGGACCCAGCTTTGTCAGGAGAGTGAGTAGTAATCATAACTTCACAGTGGGCTTTGGGGACAAGTTCCTGTTTAAGAATAGGTTTGAGTCATTCATTAATAATAGCACACCTGTCCAGAACAAATAACAAACTATGAAGCAGGAAGCCGTTGCTTTTAATTCACCTAAACTCAAAGTCGAAAAGCAAGAATTCTGCTTTCTAAGTTCCACATAGAAAACTAAAGATCATATAAAATGTCACCAAACNTACTGCACTGTTATATAGCCACTTGTCCAAATATCTTTTTAAGTAGATTTATAAAGATCTTCTATGTGAAATACCATATCTCAAAGGGAATACAAAGAGTTTTTAAATTTTTTTAAGCTTCCATTTATTTACTGAGATAAGGCTTACTCTCACAAACTTGACTAATATTTTTTATCAATTAATGAAAGCAACTAGAGAAAAAAAGCAACAGATAATTAGCAACAGATAATTCACCTGAAAAAAAAGCAACAGATAATTCACCNTTTTTTAAGCTTCCATTTATTTACTGAGGTAAGGCTTACTCTCACAAACTTGACTAATATTTTTTATCAATTAATGAAAGCAACTAGAGAAAAAAAGCAACAGATAATTAGCAACAGATAATTCACCTGAAAAAAAAGCAACAGATAATTCACCTGATGTGAAGTACTGACTCATTGGAAAAGACCCTGATGCTGGGAATGATCGAGGGCAGAAAACCTGGAATTTAAAAAGAAAAGAAAAGAAAAGAAAATCTGGAACTACTTAAGTTCTTACTTTCTATAGAATTCAAAGCCAGTGTAGATTTCACAACATAAATTGAAAGATTCATCAAATCATAAAATTTCCTGCTCTCACTGCCAACTTTTTGGTTTTCACAAATTATTTAATCTCTTTCTCTTACCAGATACTGAACACATATGTAACAAGTACTATGATAAACTTCTTCTATGGCTAATCTCATTTAACTCTCACAGCAACCTTAAACCTTGATTCCTATAAATGAAGTTTATAGGAATTTTAATAAATTTGAAAATAAATTTGAAATTAATAGGAATCCTATATATGAAAGTTGAAGTTCAGATAGATAACTTTCTCAAGGTCAGTTTGTAAATTTGGGAGCTAGAGTATTAATAAGTGCTGATTCCAAAGTCTCTGTGTACTTAGCATACAACAGACCACCTCTCTCTTTAAGCTATGTTGGTTAATTTTTCAGAAAAGGATAAATAAAAACAGGTACTTTTAGGACTATAAGAATAGGTGAAATAACATATTAAAAAATGACTACTTTCTGGTACCACATAGACCAGTTCATAAATTTGTATCCTTTTTAATTCTCCTAGGATAAAGCAATACAAACAAACCAACAAAGAAACAAAACAAAAATTCGAGAATGATGCCCATTTTAGTATCCATGAATTAATTCAAATCTTATATTGTAGAAGTTTCCCCTTAAACTTGATAGATAATAATATAAGTCAATATGGACCAAAGTACAACTCATTTTAGAGTTATAATTTAAACAAATTGTTTAAAGTATTTATTTATAAGTATATATTGAATGACAATCATATGCCAGGAACTATGTTAAATTTTAAACAGTTAAGAAGGAAGAAATTCTGAGCAGATACAGAAGAGCACAACAGGGAAACAGCTATGTCATGATAGCATATATTTCATCCATCTAAGCCAATATCAAAGGTCAATGACTTAGAAGAAACAAATATCTCTCAGAATATCTGTCCCAGAGTTGGAATCAAACTGTGGACTATGATTATGCACAGAAGGGTTTCCTTTCCTGTTTCACTTTTACCTCTAAAAAGTACAGCAGATAGTTTAGCAAGATTATTTTGACTAGTTCAGCAGCAATGGCAAGACTTTAATAAAAACTGTTTGATATAGAAACTGGAATATATGATGTATTTGTTTAAAAATTTTAAAAATATTACTAATGTTACTACTCACTACTTAATTGTTAATGTCTTAATTAATTCAGTGATATGATAGAACATTTGAGATAACATTAATCCACACTTATAAATCTGCTAATTTTCTTTTCCCTATAAAAGCAGAAACAAATTTTTCACTCTGGAAAAAAGCTCATCAGAAGTTCCAAGCATACAGCATAGGCTATTGGAAGAGTAACATAATTTGTCACTGTTATTTTTTCCCCCAGCACTTCATGCTCTCAGTTAATAAAATTATTTGACTTAAACAACTAAAACAGCAACTTCTGCATTGTTCATGCTGTGAAACAAAAACTAGCTATCCCTTCCTCGCACTTTTGACAGAATTAAATTGCATTTATGATGTGTCAACCTGAAGAATATCTTGTTGGTTCATGACAGGGTGCAACACAAATATATGCATAAAGTATATCCCAATATGACAAATTATAGATCTTTTTAATATTAAATACTAGCTATCAATTCACACATCTGTACAGCAATAGTTTGGATTTTTTTAAAGTAGCAAATGGAAAATAACCTAAGTAATACAGTTCACATAAAGTGTGAGCAAGTTATTTTTTTTCTGTCTTCTAAAAATTCAAAACTGCTTCTAATTCCTTTTTTAAAATTTGGAACTATTTGCAATATGGTATGAAGTCATTCAGTCGTGTCGGACTCGTTCTGACCCCATTGACTGTAGCCTATCAGGCTCCTCCGTCAAAGGGATTTTCCAGGCAAGACTGCTGGAGTGGATTGCCATTTCCTTCTCCAGGGGATCTTCCCAACCCAGGAATCAAACCCAGGTCTCCTGTGTTGCAGGCAGACGCTTTACCATCTGAGCCACCAAAGAAGCCTACGGTATTCCTATAGAGTTTTATGATCCTCAGTTACAGTGTAGTGCTGGATTGTATATTGGTACCATCATTATAATGGCAATTTTGCTAATTTAAATTATTTCCTTTGGTGTCAGCATTCTTCAAACTTAAAATGGGGAAATAACTGTCATTATTTGTCTATAATTATTATATTTTAAAATATGGGTTTCCTTATATAATATATGCATGTTTGTTGCAGGGATGTAGCTTTAAAGAATGTTAAAATGTGAGACAAAATTAGGGATAGGGAGGGAGAGAGGGAAGGAAAGAAACAGACAGAGAATCAACCAATATGTCTGAAATTCGATCTGGACAACAAACAATATTTGAATCATTCTGGTTTACTAAATCTTTTGAGAAAATTATTGTATCTTTTCTTCATAAGAAGTTTTCATGCTATGTACTAGATTATCTTGCCAGCCTGTGAACCACTAGTAGAGTCAGAAATCAATACCTAAGCCAAATAGTCATTCCTCAGTCATCCAGGAGTCAGTGGGGTAGACCGAAAAATAATAGTAGTATTTAAGTTCTATTCTGTCTTCATCACTTACTAGCTATGTGATCTTGGATAAGTTATTTAACTTCTTTATATTTCACTTTTAACATCTCTAAAATAAGGAAAATACTATTAACTTTCCTAACTTAGAGATTATCATCACTAAAAATTTAAAACTGGTAATGATATATTTTAAGCGTTCCATATTGCTTAGTGACTAAACAAATCAAATCCATAAGACTCTTAATGGGTGGTAGCACAGAGAGACTGCAAAGGGGTGAGAATTGACAGTATATGTGCTTGCATGGTCAGCTGTGTCCAACTCTTTGCGACACCATGGACTGTAGCTCACCAGGCTCCTGCCTATGGGATTCTCTAGGCATGAATACTAGAGTGGGTTGCCATGCAATCTTCCAGAGGATCTCCCTGACCCAGGGATCAAACCTGCATCTCTTGTGGCTCCTGCATTGGCAGGCGGGTTCCTTACCACTAGCACCACCTGGGATGCTTACATAGTAGTATACAGAGAGAAATAATGACACTTCAAAAATTTGTAGGATAGAAGAGCACAAGCTACAAAAATATATATATACATCGATGTCCTATATCTCTGGTTATCAGCATCTCTTTGAGAAATTTTAATACCTTCAGGGCTTCCAACAGAGAAAATCTTTTAGATGTTATGGAATGTGACCAGGTGGTTACCAGTGCACTAGAGGGAAGCAATTATGAGCAATTCTATGAGAATAAAGTTATGATGTGCTAGTAAAACCTTAGTGATAGTCCAATTATAAAGATGTTTAATTATACAATTGCTAATTTGTTTTTCATACTTTCTTATATCTCCATTTATTCTTACAAATCAAAACCCCTATCATTTGAAGGTATATGACATAACTTTGTTCCCAATGACCTG
>SJYW01014986.1:195423-207186 GCA_006410735.1 Raphicerus campestris
ACTAGTAGAGTCAGAAATCAACACCTAAGCCAAATAGTCATTCCTCAGTCATCCAGGAGTAGACCGAAAAATAATAGTAGTATTTAAGTTCTATTCTGTCTTCATCACTTACTAGCTATGTGATCTTGGATAAGTTATTTAACTTCTTTGTATTTCACTTTTAACATCTCCAAAATAAGGAAAATACTATTAACTTTCCTAACTTAGAGATTATCATCGCTAAAATTTAAAACTGGTAATGATATATTTTAAGTATTCTATATTGCTTAGTGACTAAACAAATCAAATCCATAAGGCTCTTAATGGGTGGTAGCACAGAGAGACTGCAAAGGGGTGAGAATTGACAGTATATGTGCTTGCATGGTCAGCTGTGTCCAACTCTTTGCGACACCATGGACTGTAGCTCACCAGGCTCCTGCCTATGGGATTCTCTAGGCATGAATACTAGAGTGGGTTGCCATGCAAACTTCCAGAGGATTTCCCTGACCCAGGGATCAAACCTGCATCTCTTGTGGCTCCTGCATTGGCAGGCGGGTTCCTTACCACTAGCACCATCTGGGACGCTTACATAGTAGTATACTGAGAGAAATAATGACACCTCAAAAATTTGTAGGATAGAAGAGCACAAGCTACAAAAAATATATATACATCGATGTCCTATATCTCTGGTTATCAGCATCTCTTTGAGAAATTTTAATACCTTCAGGGCTTCCAACAGAGAAAATCTTTTAGATGTTATGGAATGTGACCAGGTGGTTACCAGTGCACTAGAGGGAAGCAATTATGAGCAGTTCTATGAGAATAAAATTATGATGTGCTAGTAAAACCTTAGTGATAGTCCAATTATAAAGATGTTTAATTATACAATTGCTAATTTGTTTTTCATACTTTCTTATATCTCCATTTATTCTTACAAATCAAAACCCCTATCATTTGAAGGTATATGACATAACTTTGTTCCCAATGACCTGAAAGAGTCAAATGTAATACTTGACCTAATCTATGATAGCCCTCAGATTTAGACCAACTGATGAAGTGATTTCCATGTGTGGAAATCTACTGCAGTGGAATACAATTTGAGAGAAAATAATACATCTTAAGTTGTCAGCTTTATATGTCAAACACAGGGATGTAAGTCAAGGTCAGAGACAAAGTGGGATTCACAGTAGCCTAGAATGAACATTCTCATCACTAGTGTACCTAAGAAATGTTTTATTTAGTACATAACAGTTTTCAGCGGACCAACAAAACAAGTTTATTTTGTATTCATGTGATGATCCAAATAGGTGCTAGTCAGTTAGCTGTCTAGCGACTGGCTCTTCTCCAAGAAATGATTCAAAGATTCTTCTCGTTCATTGTGCCAGTGTCTTTCATCATCTGAGCTTCCCTGACAGTTCAGTTTGCAAAGAATCCGCCTGCAATGCAGGAGACCCCAGTTTGATTCCTGGGTTGGGAAGATCTGCTGGAGAAGGGATAGGCCACCCACTCCAGTATACTTGGGGTTTCCTTGTGGCTAAGCTGGTAAAGAATCTGCTTTTAATGCAAGTAACCTGGGTTCAATCCCTGGGTTGGGAAGATCTCCTGGAGAAGGGAAAGGCTACCCACTCCAGTACTCTGGCCTGGAGAATTCCATAGACTGTATGGGGTCACAAAGAGTTGGACAAAACTGAGTGACTTTCACTTTTCATCATCATCTGCATCCAGTCAGGAAAAAAAAAAAAAAAAAAAAGGATGGGAGGATGGGAAGGGAAGAGAAGGTCTCTTTAAATGCCTGGGCTGGAAGTCACATATAGCAACTCTTTTGACATTCTGTTGGTGGATTCAAGGTTATGGATAAATCAGAATGCAAGAGAAAAAAGAAACAGCTAGCTAATAACAACCCCACAGTATGGAAAGAGGGTTGTAGATTTCCATGGTGAAAAATCGTCCTTGAGACATATCAAATGAAACTACTTAAGTGTAGGGTTGCCCTTTTTTGGATGCAAAAGGATGGGGGATTTGCCAGCCATCACAGGGCTCAGACACATTTTAACAGTGTCCAAAAAAAGTTCAATGATGAAGTGAAGAATGGAGTAAAAATTTGTTTTCTTTCTTCCCTTTTGATAGAGTGAAAAATTTTAAGAAACTATAAATAGATTCACATACAAACACCAAATAGAAAACCTTGCTGGGATTTCTGTGGTGGTTCAGTGGCTAAATTCCATGCTCCTAATACAGGGGGCTCAGGTTCAATCCTTGGTCAGGGAACTAGATTTCTCCTGCCACAACTAAGAGTTCACATGCCTCAACTAAAAACCCACATGCTATAGGAAGATCAAAGATCCCACACACCACAATAAAAACCCAGCGCAGTCAAATAAGTTAATAAATAAATATCTTTTTAAAAAAGAAAATCTTAGTGGTTTGATAGGAAGTGAAAGAAAATTTATAATCATTCTTTCATATCTTCAGGCATTTACTTAATAAAAGCTTGAGTAATATTTTAAAGTAATTATTTAGCTTACCAAATTATATTTGTTAATTAATTAACCAAATTATTATGTTCTTTTTTGCAAACAGGACTAAAGTTTACCTATCTAGTTTAATTTCCCATGAAATCCAGAGAAGTTATAAATGAATATCTTGTGCTTAAAGAGTTTCTTGAAGAGTTTCATTGGCACAAAACTGATTATTTTCTTAGATGTCTTGTTCCATGATAGTGTAACTGTATTGAATATGCAGTTATATATTGAATATAAGGTATATTTAAAGATATGCCTTATATTCAAACAATAATGTATCTGTTTTAGTCTCTTTGAGTTTCTATAATAAAACATCATAGACTAGGTAGCTTGTAAACACCAGATATTGATTTCTGAAGCTTCTGGAGGCTAACAATCTTAGATTAGGGCACCAGCATGACTGGGTGGAGATTTCCCAAGTGGCAGTAGTGGTAAAGAACCCACCTGCCAGTGCAGAAGACATAAGAGACACAGGTTCGATCCCTGGGTCAGGAAGATCCTCTGGAGTGGGGCATGTCAAAGCACTCCAGTATTCTTACCTGGAGAATCCCATGAACAGAGGACCCTGGCTGGCTATACAGTCTATGGGTTGCAGAGAGTAGGATAGGACTGAAGTGATTTAGCACAGAAAGATGATGATTGGGTAAGGACTGTCTTCCTGGTGGTGAACACTGATGGACAACACTTCATAAAACCTTGAGGAGAATGTTTGGGTTATATTGTAATAACTCAGGGAGTCAAGCTGGAAATAAGGTTCTCTGAAACTGTCAATTTCTTGCCTTTTATGAGCACTGAGTTCACATGAAGATAGGTAAATTAAAGCATTAAAAACAGCTCCTGGCATTCAAACAACCAGGAGCTGCCATGAAAACTAGAATTTACAGTATTTTTTCCCACAGTGCTTATTTTCTTACACAAATTGTACTTTAGTCTCTGAACAATACCAACATGCTGATCATGCTAATGATTTTAATTTATTTTACTACTGAACATTAAATTAATATAATTTGAGCAAATGGATTATTCAGCCATTAGGAACCTGTCTTTTGTAGTATTTGGTATCTAAAGTCAAAATATGCTAAACCAAAATGAAGCAACAGAACCAAACTGAAACTATTTTATTGACATCTACAGTAATTTTGAGTAAACTAATGACAAATGATTGTGGTATTTGTTTAGTACACTGTTGATGTTTTTATATTTTATTTGCTGGACATATAAGAAATCCCTTTTCTCTTAAACAGTATATAACATAATACTTAAGTAGAATATGCTTTGTAAAACATAAATCAGATATTTGTAAGATATATATATATATATACATAGACACAAACACACACACATTTTTCCTCCCAGCATGACCCTCAAGAATTTGGAAACTCTCATACAGTATTGTTTTCATGGCAACATAACTATTCACATTAAGTTCAAAAGAATCTATCCTCCTTTGTACCAAGATAGAATTGGAAATATTGCCTAAGTAACCAAGTCCTTCCCTGGAGTGCCATATTTGAGAAGAATGCTAATATAATCAGATATGAACAAATAGGAAACTCAGTTTAACTTTATGGAGCCAATGCCTATAAAATCCTTTTGGGAAAATTGGCCTTATATCTGGCTTATAGTGCTTTCAGTCTTTGAAGTGAGTAAGAAAATTTGGGGGTAGGGTAGGGGGTAGGCAGGGAAGCTCAAGAATCTTAAGCTACCTTACAGTCATCTAAGAGAGAGAAATTTGCCCAAACTTATATACAGGTAAAATCTGATGGAGAGTTTATGGCTTGGTTTCAAAGCCTTCAGTTCACTTCAGTTCAGTCGCTCAGTCGTATCCAACTCTTTGTGACCCCATGAATCTCAGCACACCAGGCCTCCCTGTCCATCGCCAACTCCTGGAGTTCACTCAGACTCACGTCTATCAAGTCCGTGATGCCATCCAACCATCTCATCCTCGGTCGTCCCCTTCTCCTCCTGCCCCCAGTCCCTCCCAGCATCAGAGTCTTTTCCAATGAATCAGCTCTTCGCATGAGGTGGCCAAAGTACTGGAGTTTCAGCTTTAACATCATTCCTTCCAAAGAAATCCCTTCCAGAATGGACTGATTGGATCTCCTTGCAGTCCAAGGGACTCTCAAGAGTCTTCTCCAACACCACACTTCAAAAGCATCAATTCTTTGGCGCTCAGCCTTCTTCACAGTCCAACTCTCACATCATGACCACAGAAAAAACCATAGCCTTGACTAGACGGACCTTAGTTGGCAAAGTAATGTCTCTGCTTTTGAATATACTATCTAGGTTGGTCATAACTTTTCTTCCAAGGAGTAATCGTCTTTTAATTTCATGGCTGCAGTCACCATCTGCAGTGATTTTGGAGCCCTTAAGATGCTTTTAAAATCCTAATCTGAGATTCCTTATGAAATCTTCTAACAAAACAATATATGTTTGTATACTAAATCAGTATTCTTGTCTCCCTATATATGATTAGACCAAATTTAAGGACACCAGTCTTAGCTTATAATAAAGAACAAGCTCTCTTTGAGATTATTTTTGGTCAAAAGAGGAGTAATTGTACAGTGAAATTTTGTGTTTAAGTAAAAAATCTATGTGTTTTCTATAGCATACCCTTCCCTGTTAGCAGTTTGAAACTGTATTCTATTTCTTTAAACAATTCCATTCCTCTCTGCAAATTAGAAGTAACTGATGAACATGCAGATTCTGTCTTAACTGGATAAAACTTTATTGACTCTTACAATTTTGTTACTTACTGCAACACAACAGTACTAGGTCCTATTACCTTCCCTAGATTGTTTATCCTTACCAAATTTTCAGTTCTTTGGGTAATCTCTCCAACCTATACTTTTCTAACTTTCCTTCCTTCTGCCTGACTCAGCATCAATGAGAGCTAAATACTGGCTTTTGAGATCTGCATCTGGACTCTAGATTTCCTTGCAAATGACCATTTTATCCAATGGATTTGGACAAATCTCTGTAAACTCAATGAAGCCCAGTGATTTCCACCACATGGCCTACCCCCAAAGCAAACCATTAGCTGGCTAATTTCTCCATGGACAAGCTGCTATCTGGACCATTGAGAAAGTCAATGAGATCTTCAGATCTTGTAGGTCCTTATGTAAGAGGTAAACAAGACTGGTCAACATCACCAAGAGCTTGACATACTAGCTTGAGACATTCAAGAAATTCAGGCAGTGGTGCTAACTAACTGAAAGATTTTTCCCTTATACAACTCAAATCCACAGACTGGTATCCTCCTGGATAATTCTGGAACTCTTTTGTTAACATCTCTCTCTCTCTCTCTCTCTTTTTTTTTTTTTTTTCATTTTGGACATTCCCTAATCCTGCAAACCCTAAAACAAAGAAACAAACTAATAAATTAAAACAAACAAACCAACCTTGGCCTTTAACACCATCACTCAACAGATGGTCCAACTAGTGTTATGGAACAAACCATAAGAATCCTCCAGAGACTGTCTTACATCCTGCCTCACTCTATTCTAGAGATTTAATTTTGCCTCTGTCCTGTTCAGTGACAGTGTATGCTATTTTTATTCTTGACAATGTTGAATTTGATCTGAGTCTCATACACCCCCAAAACACTGATGTTTGAGAAATCTCATCCCAAAGTGATCCCGGAAACACCTAATTGCAGCAAAGCCAACCTGCTCTCTCATATCCCAGATCTGCCTTTGCTTTCCCTCAATGATTTAAATTAAGGCCAGCCTCAGTCCTTCCTTAGGAGTCTCATAAGACTCAATGATGACTCCCTTGTTTACCTGCCTCTATAAACCCTAGGTTACTCTCCTTTTCGTGTAGATACTTTTAATAATGAACATTATTCTCATTGCAATAGTCATCTCCTTTACTGTCCTGTGGATTTTGTCTTTTGTACCTCAGTCATACCCAACTCTTTTTGTTCCTTACTGCTACCAAATTCACCATCTAAGTATACATTTTTTTTTTAGTGTTAAACGTATCCAATTATTGAGCATAAGTTAAACAAATACTGTTCAAAGTCTTTATAAATATTGAAGTCTGGATAAGATTCCTAATGTAGATAAAATGGCAGAAGAATAAGATAGGCATAGTTAATAATGGTAATTGATTATTTTTTACTTGCTCCTAAATGCTAAGTCATACTTTGGCCACATGATATGAAGAAATGATTGACTGAAAAAGACCTTGATGCTTGGAAAGATTGAACGCAGGAGAAGAAGGGGATAACAGAGGATGACATGGTTGGATGGCATCACTGACTCTATGGACATGAGTTTGAGCAGACTTAGGGAATTGGTGGACAGGGAAGCCTGGCGTGCTGCTGTCCATGGAGCTGCAAAGAGTTGGACATGACTGAGCAAATGAACTGAACTAAAATGCTAAGTCACTTCAATCATGTCCAACTCTACAACCCTCCAGACTGTAGCTCACCAGGCTCCTCTCTCCATGGGGATTCTCCAGCAAGAATGTTAGTGTGGGCTTCTGTGCCTTCCTCCAGGGAGTCTTCCCAACCCAGGTATCAATCCTGCATCTTTTTTGTCTTCTGTGTTGGCAGGCAGGTTCTGTACCACTAGTACCATCTGGGATAGTCATATTTATTCTTCTAAAATTGTATTATGGGGACTTCCTTGGCAGTCCTTGGTTAAGACTGCTTTCCAATGAAGGGGGGTTGTGGGTTTGATCCCTGGTTGGGACGGTGAGATTTTCACAAGGGCAAAGGAACCAGAACATAAAACAGATGCAAATTATAACAAATTCAGTGAAGGATTTAAAGCTGGTTCAGATTTAAAAAAAAAAAACTTAAAATACTGTACTATGAGTACTAAGTGGCATCTTTATATTGGTTTGTTTCAATTANTTATGGGGACTTCCTTGGCAGTCCTTGGTTAAGACTGCTTTCCAATGAAGGGGGGTTGTGGGTTTGATCCCTGGTTGGGATGGTGAGATTTTCACAAGGGCAAAGGAACCAGAATATAAAACAGATGCAAATTATAACAAATTCAGTGAAGGATTTAAAGCTGGTTCAGATTTTTTTTTAAAAAATCTTAAAAAACTGTACTATGAGTACTAAGTGGCATCTTTATATTGGTTTGTTTCAATTAAATCAGAATTTATGCTATCACCAAAGAAGAAATTGTAAAGGCTATACTGATTCAATTAGATCAAAGAGATGAAAGTGGCCTCGTAACTGTATGTATATCTGTGTTTTAAACCAATAATGGGAAGGAAGAACTAAACTTTATTATTGACAAAGTATAATACCTTATTTTAGTTGTTCTGAAATCAGGACTCTGAAACATTTATAAGATTTTAACCTCCATGCCATCCCACACCCCTGACTATCCATCCACCATTCAATCTCCACTTTTTAACCTTCTAACTTTCTCACACCAGGGAGTCAATAAACACAGTTTCTGATGCATGCTTCACAATATAATTCAATATTATAATAATACAAAAGATTGTTACTGATCTGGAGATAGCAGTCCACACATTAATTCTGCTAAAGCAAATAGTAGGTTGTTGAAGTAGAGAGTATACATATGTCCTCAGAAAAAATTAGTTTCAGTGATGAGTAACAACTCCATTTTTCAATAATGTATTATCTTTGTGTGTGGCTATTAAGAACAAAACAAAGAGCATCAATAAAATGATCACTAAAAGGCAAAATGATAGGATACTGAAAGAGGAACTCCCCAGGTCAGTAGGTGCCCAATATGCTACTGGAGATCAGTGGAGAAATAACTCNTTCCAATTCGCCTTGATTAATGGAACTGACATTCCAGGTTCCTATGCAATATTGCTCTTTTCAGCATTGGACCTTGCTTCTATCACCGGTCCCATCCATAGCTGGGTATTGTTTTTGCTTTGGCTCCATTCCTTCATTCTTTCTAGAGTTATTTCTCCACTAATCTCCAGTAGCATATTGGCCACCTACTGACCTGGGGTGTTCCTCTTTCAGTATCTCATCATTTTGCCTTTTTATACTGTTCATGGGGTTCTCAAGGGCAAGAATACTGAAGTGGTTTGCCATTCCCTTCTCCAGTGGACCACATTCTGTCAGACCTCTCCACCATGACCTGCCCATCTTCAGTTGCCCCGCAGGCATGGCNTCTCATCATTTTGCCTTTTTATACTGTTCATGGGGTTCTCAAGGGCAAGAATACTGAAGTGGTTTGCCATTCCCTTCTCCAGTGGACCACATTCTGTCAGACCTCTCCACCATGACCTGCCCATCTTCAGTTGCCCCGCAGGCATGGCTTGGTTTCATTGAGTTAGACAAGGCTATGGTCCTAGTGTGATTAGATTGACTAGTTTTCTGTGAGTATGGTTTCAGTGTGTCTGCCCTCTTTCAACACCTATCATCTTACTTGGGTATCTCTTACCTTGGGCATGGTATATCTCTTCATGGCTGGTCCAGCAAAGCACAGCCATTGCTCCTTACCTTGGATGAGGGGTATCTCCTTACCCCCACCCTTCCTGACCTTCAACGTGGGATAGCTCAGCCAAATGTAAATAAATATATATATAAAAATACACATTAAAAATGTTTTAACAAATTTAAGGAAGATAAGCTTGCCTTTATTAAATCAATAGAATTTATTGCTTTTAATTTTTAAAATTAGAATCAAGGTATATGTATGNGTGTATGTGACAGTGTAAGTATATGTGTGTGTAGCCTTATGGCATTGTGATTACAGGAAGTGCTGAAAGCATGGAACACTTCTGTTATCATGCACACACACACACCCCATTTGAAGAGCTTCCCAGACATCGGATGCTACATAAATGGACAATTTTTTCTTGATTAGACATTGTTAGATATTTAGAATAGTAAAAAGGAGTCCAGAATGGCAGTGGCTAAAGGACAAGTAAAGGAAAAGCCCAGGAAAATAGAACAAAGGAAGGTCCGAGGACCGGAGTGAGGACCTCAGGTAAAATAAACAGCCCTCCTGGCTAGCCCAATTTACATAGGGCAGTGCCGGGGTCCAGCCCCAGTAGATCCAGGATGATTTGAAGGGGAGACGGATAGGCGAGGAGAAACTTATTTATTTATTAATATAAGATTAGATTAAGAAATAACAGTATAATAGGAAAATTAGGTGGAGAAAAGAGGCTGAATAACTTGATGCATGTGGAAAACCAATAAAGTTCCAGACAAGGAACTTGCACCATCTATGTTAGACCACCAGCGTCCGTTTGAATATTGGAGCGTGCCCCGCCTTGGGCTCTTTCTCTCTTATGGATCTTAGAAGCCGGGACAAGTAAGTAGACATGGCAATCCTCCACACCCCAGATGGGAATTTAGCCTGAAATTAGAGTAAAGAGGAGACATGGGGGAAACCAGTCCTTCCAATGATTGGCCCAGCCTCTATTGTCTAGAAAGGCCTTTTATACCTTTTTGATTGTACATAGAGGTCAAAGGGTAATACAAAATTATGCAGCATTAGCAGCCCAGACTCTTATCAAAACCAAGCTTTTCTCTCTGCATACCTAGCTGTATACACAGGTCTTAGGTGATTTACATCATCTTCCGGCCAAGAGCCAATTAACATTTTACAGCCCTTTTCTGATAAGGGTTTGTCAACCAGAAGACTTATTTGTGTTGATCTTCCCAAAGTCTGGTGCCACTCTCAGAAAACACTAAATAAAGTTACATTCTTACATAGCAAAGATACAGCAACTTATAACAAGTAAAAGGAGTACAGTGATTTATAACAAAAGAAAAGTAATTAACTTAAAAGTCTAGTATTGCTAAAATCAAAATTACTACACATCTTTTTCCATATCCCAATTACATTGATTAACATCCTCCCCAGTTGCCTAAAAGATAAAGAATATGGAGGCCTGGGAGCAGTCATTGAGTCAACAGTGAAAACCCGTCACCAATATGATTTTTATTAGCTCTTTAGAAAAGGCTCTGTATCTTTAAGATGTTTTAAAGCTTTGTGCCTCTCGTGGTTGGGGGGCTATAAGCAATTCACAAGCTGTAAGAGGTCTGAGGGAATCTGTTAGGCAAGCTAGAGAGTTATCAGAGGGGGTTTAACTGAAACATCCCTTTCAAATGCAGAAGACTAAAGCCCTGAGTTGACTTTTTCCAGAGTGTGTCAGAAGAGTGGAAAAGCAGGCAGATTCTTATTTTGGGGGTACACTCTCAGGAAATACCAGGGGGAAACCCTGAGATCTAATTCGCCCTGCCCATCAGATCTCTGCCACATGACCTTGTCACAGGTGGGATTCCTCACGCTGGCTCTTGGCAGGGCAGACCCAGGGGGAGGAGAAAAAACATAAAAAGAGGAGCCAAAATTGGGTTGAGGCCTCTCTTCTCTTTGCATCTTTTGGGTCAGCATTCCCTCATGCTTCAAGGATATATTTTCCTTCACTTTCTAAATAAAACTGAGCTGTAACACATAGCTGTAACACTGTCCCAACTGAGAGATGTAATACTGGTCCATCCATCACTTCAAATTTTTGTTGCAATGAGACAGACCTGAAGAAATTACAAACTCCCCTGACAGACATGTTTTAAAAAGACCTAATATAGGCCTACAGATTACAAATTTATAAAGTGACATAAAAACCTTATCAAGAGAAATCAGTTTGCAGATGTTCATGTATCTATTTCTTTATCAAAAATAATGATACTGATTTTCAGTGTTATTTTAAAATCAAATCCTTTTTTTTTTCTAAAACTGCTACAATTGAAAATGTTATCTGATATAGTTATATTTTAATATTAACCATATAATTTTAATAATGTCAAAGGATAATAGATTTATTTCATTTTGAATATATTTTAGGTATAAAATGATAACAGTTTAAACTAGAACACTGTTCATCACAAACATTGAAGTAACTTAGCTATCTTCAAAGACCTCAAGATACCTCAGTGTCTGCTTTCATGGCAGATGAAAGAAGGCAAGAGTTGTGCCTTTCTTGTATTTATGGTTATTAGAACAGAGTGTGGTTCACATTCAATGTTTTTAATGAATGAATAAGTACATAAGTATGCAAGTTCATATACATGTTGTATAATCCTCTAAATTCCTTGGCTTTCCTTCATATTTTTTTTCAACCTATCCAGATATATGGAACAATGTCTTTATATTACTATATGCAAAAAACTAAATGAATGCATAATTAGAGAAAGAAAATCAGCTTTTATTTCACCATATGTTAAAATCTTATATCTTGTTCTGTGATAACAATGTTATTGTTAGGAAAAGGAGTAAGCCAACTTAAATAACTTATATAGCAT
>SJYW01014986.1:219979-243820 GCA_006410735.1 Raphicerus campestris
CTGCTGCTGCTGCTGCTGCTAAGTCACTTCAGTCGTGTCCGACTCTGTGTGACCTCATGGATGGTAGCCCACCAGGCTCCCGTGTCCCTGGGATTCTCCAGGCAAGAACACTGGAGTGGGTTGCCATTTCCTTCTCAAATTCAGGAAAGTGAAAACTGAAAATGAAGTCACTCAAACAACTAATCTCAAAAATATACAAGCAACTTCTGTAGCTCAATTCCAGAAAAATAAATGACCCATCAAAAAATGCGCCAAAGAACTAAATAGACATTTCTCCAAAGAAGACATACATATGACTAACAAACACATGAAAAGATGCTCAACATCACTCATTATTAGAGAAATGTAAATCAAAACCACAATGAGGTACCACTTCACACCAGTCAGAATGGCTGCNCTAAATAGACATTTCTCCAAAGAAGACATACATATGACTAACAAACACATGAAAAGATGCTCAACATCACTCATTATTAGAGAAATGTAAATCAAAACCATGATGAGGTACCATTTCACGCCAGTCAGAATGGCTGTGATACAAAAGTCTACAAGCAATAAATGCTGGAGAGGGTGTGGCGAAAAGGGAACCCTTTTACACTGTTGGTGGGAATGCAAACTAGTACAGCCACTATGGAGAACAGTGTGGAGATTCCTTAAAAAACTGGAAATAGAACTACCTTATGACCCAGAAATCCCACTGCTGGGCATACACACCAAGGAAACCAGAATCGAAAATACAGAGTGAAGCAAGCCTGGAAAAAAAAAAAAAATACAGTATACAAAGCATATATTTGGAATTTAGAAAGATGATAATGATAACACTGTATGCAAGACAGCAAAAGAGACAGATGTATAGAATAGTCTTTTGAACTCTGTGGGAGAGGGCGAGGGTGGGATGATTTGTGAGAATGGCATTGAAACATGTATAATATAATATATGAAACAAATTGCCAATCCAGATTCGATTCATGATACTGGATACTTGGGGCTGGTGCACTGGGGACGGCCCAGAGGGATGGTATGGGGAGGGAGGAGGGAAGGGGTTCAGGATGGGGAACATGTGTATACCTGTGGTGGATTCATGTTGATGTATGGCAAAACCAATAGTATACTGTAAAGTAATTAACCTCTAATTAAAATAAATAAATTTATATTTAAAAAAAAAGAAAGTTAGGTACAGGTGTTTTAAGAGGTAACACAGAATGCATTTGTCTGGTGTCCTTCAAAACCAGAGAAAGCTTCATGCTAGATACCACTTATTAGTCTGGCCCTAGAAATGTTATTTCATCAACTTCAGTTTCTGGTTTGTACAGTCCTAATAGTGTACAATAGTCCTAATAGTTAAATATATTTCATTGGAAATAATGAGGATTAACATTTAATTTTAATACAATACCTGTCACAGAGTAAACATTCAATATTCAGAAATTATCATAAAGTGTACAGAANCTTCAGTTTCTAGTTTGTACAGTCCTAATAGTGTACAATAGTCCTAATAGTTAAATATATTTCATTGGAAATAATGAGGATTAACATTTAATTTTAATACAATACCTGTCACAGAGTAAACATTCAATATTCAGAAATTATCATAAAGTGTACAGAAACTTCTTAGACAAGTGCATGAATTATAATTTATATTTTTTCCATAGATCAAAAATGTATAATTGTACATGTAGGGAGTGATTATGAAAATAAATCATAACTTAAGCAATAGCAATGCAAAATGTCTTCACTTGCATTTTGCACTTGACATAATTTTCTGTGAATTTATTACACACAGAGACATATTCAGAGACACACATGCTGAGATATTTTTAATGAAATAACATGTGCATGTCCTATGTCTATTCCCATTAATCAGTGTGTAGTTGTGATCACCCATATTGCCATTTCTNCTTCACTTGCACTTGACATAATTTTCTATGAATTTATTACACACAGAGACATATTCAGAGACACACATGCTGAGATATTTTTAATGAAATAACATGTGCATGTCCTATGTCTATTCCCATTAATCAGTGTGTAGTTGTGATCACCCATATTGCCATTTCTAAATATACACAGATTAAATGGGTGGATAAACTTTCATATGGATGTGCCAGTGTTTAAATAAATCCCTCAATTTTGATGGACATTAAGGTCATTTTAGCAATTTGTTTTTACAATAATCAATCTTTTATA
This sequence comes from Raphicerus campestris, assembly GCA_006410735.1. NCBI lineage: Eukaryota > Metazoa > Chordata > Mammalia > Artiodactyla > Bovidae > Raphicerus > Raphicerus campestris. Next base: position 222,167 of record SJYW01014986.1, read on the forward strand.
GTAATCACTTATGCACTTATCCTAGTTTTTTTAGAAGAAAACTGGTTGATTTTATAGATTTTTGAAACTAATGGTAAAAACAAATCTGTGTCTGAAAACTTAATTTAGCCATCAATTCACAATCCCACTACTATTGGAAGAGAATGTCTTTAGCCTACACTTTCTACAGTTCTAGACTTCTAACAGTCTTTTAAATGCTTGTCAAATGGGAGGGATAGGGTTTTGTTTTTACAGGTTTCATATCCCTAACTGCTAGTAAAGCTAATTATATTATATGTTAACTAACAATTTGTAGTTCTTGTGTATATGTGTCAGATTTTATTCATATATTTTTTTTTACTTGTTTTCCTACTTGTAATTTTATTATCTTAAGAACTCTTTGGTTACATATGTTGAAAATGTTATGTAGCCAGACTGCAACTTGAGTGTTTTACTTGTTTTACAGTATCTTTTGTTTTGAGTTTCATATTATATGTACTTAAATGAATTTTAAAATAGTCTCCTGGTTTTTCTATAATTATTTTAAAATGTTTTTAAACATTTACATGAGAAATGACATTAGTTCAGTTTGAACAGAATGTTAGGTAAGAACTTTGATTTTTTCCAAAATAGATATCAAAATAGCCTACAATATTTACTAAAGTGTACATTTTCTCTGTATTTGAACTGTCAAATACTTGTAAGCCAGTTTTGCTCTTTGAGTCTATCCTTGGGTTATCTATTTTGTTTCCCAATGTGTTTGTGTGTTCATAACCCATACCAGTGTGTGTTAATTGTGACTGATTTATAGTGTTTTGATATCAAATAGGGCATGCAACACTGTTTCCATTTTTTCAAAGCAATNCTGCTGTCCATGGGGTCACGAAAAGTCTGACATGACTGAGTGACTTCACTTTCGCTTTTCACTTTCATGCATTGGAGAAGGAAATGGCAGCTGACTTCAGTGTTCTTGCCTGCTGAATCCCAGGGACGGGGGAGCCTGGTGGGCTGCTGTCTATGGGGTTGCACAGTTGGACACTACTGAAGTGACTTAGCAGCAAAGTATGTGGTAAACATGGAGATTATCTAATAGAAAGGGATAAATGATACAAATGAAAGACGAAGAAATTGCAGAAGAGATGCCAAGAATATAGGATTTGGATCACAAATGGAGGTGTTGATGTTTGCTAGAAGATAATCTACTTCATCCATGAAGCACAAGACTAAGAGTATGGGTCCAGAAATGTTTAGAAAAATAATACAGATGTGGTAATGGGAAAATGAAAGAATTCTACGTTTATTTTTGCTATTTCCTCAATGAAGCATGAGGAATTTCATAGTGAAAAGTAAAAATGGGGCAGCGGGGGAAGAAATAAATATAAGAATAAAAACATTAAAAGAAAGCATGACTATTATATCTTTGGGTAGTAAGAGACTCATATGTAGGAAAAGGGTGATTGTGCTGTCTAGAAATCTTTTTTTTTTTTTTGGCTGCATCACAATGCTAATGAGATCTTAATACCTCACCCAGGAATTGAACCCATAACCTCTGTGGGAAGGCAGAGTCTTAACCACTGGACCAGCAGGGAAGTCCTAGAAGTCTTAATGGGCCATTTGAGGCATGTTGTTGAATTAAGCAAGGTTTAAAGTCTTGATATTCATATCCACAGTTCCACCTATTAAAGATTTCATTTCCGTTGCTGACAAGATTATGTTATTTCTAGAGATGAGGAAAAAAAATCTATAAGATTAAAAAAAACAACAACAAGCACAGTTCTGTCTGTGCTAGACTTTTCATATGGTAAATAGAATGGAAATTTTCACAAAATTTATTCAAATTATCATTTGAATTATTTTTAAAAATATGTGTTTATATGTATATTGACATACACATATATGTGTACATATTTTGCCTCATTTGCCTAAAATATTGTTTTGAGATCAACATGCTTACTTTTTCTCAATTTCTAAATCTTTCTAAATTCTTCACAAAACTTTTAAGAATAAACTGTTTAACGCTGTTTCAGTTTTCCCTAACATGTTGTTTCTCTGCAAGCCATAGAATATTTCAATTAAACTTCTGTTCCACTGATACATACTCTATGGTAATTGATACTTCTTTAAAAGTGCCTTTATGCTTTTTCCTCTAACATGGTCTAAGCATCTAAAAGCACTNACATGATGTTTCTCTGCAAGCCATAGAATATTTCAATTAAACTTCTGTTCCACTGATACATACTCTATGGTAATTGATACTTCTTTAAAAGTGCCTTTATGCTTTTTCCTCTAACATGGTCTAAGCATCTAAAAGCACTGTATTTTATTTTCCTAGCTTTGTACATATCCCTAACATCTCTGGAGATATTTGCCACTAAAGCAAGTGAGTGTTTATATACTGTTTGTTTATTCATGACAACTCCTAAATGTTTGGAAAGTAATAAAAAATGTCAATAGTCTTATGGTCATTGAAATGCTCCCCTAATTTCAACTTCAGTTTTATTTATATTCTCAACATTTTATGAACACTCACAGCAGCTGAAACATCATCTCCTTTAAAAATAACCTGGGAACACTGTTGTCACAGCCACTGTTCTTGAAACAGTAGCTATATCAGTGAGGCAGTGGTCCTCTGGCTAGCACCAATTCAGAATTACAGACATCCCTATATCCATGTCATCTTTCTTCCTCCCTAAAATACAATCATGCACACATATACAGATGCACTCCATGTTTTCATTATTATTCCATGACACATATTCCTTTTCTGTATGTCTTCATATATCAGCTTTGTAAATATACCTCAGAGGCAATCAATTCAAGATCATGTCAAAATAAAAGTTATTTTAATAATGGCTTATTGTGAAAGAAGTAGGTAGATTAATCAACTAGTCTTTTCTCATTGTTGTCTTAACAAAGTTCTTCAATTATATAATCACTTGTATTAGTTTCCCTGAGGCTGTGTAAACAAATCACTACAGTCTTGGTTTAAAACAACAGAAATTCACCTTCTCAAAGTTCTGGAGAGGCCTGATGTCTGAAATTAACATGTCAACAGTGTTGTCCTTTCTCTAAAGACTCTAATGAAGAATGTGCTCTTTGTCTTCAGCTTCTAATGGCCATTGGCATTCACTGACTTGTGGCCATGTAACTTCAATCTCTGCCTCCATGGTCACTCTACCGCCTTCTCTCTGTCAAATCTTCCCTGGCCTCACACTTATAAGAGCACTTATCAAGCATTTAGGACTGATCGGGGTAATCCAAGATAAGCATCTCTTTGCAAGAGCTTTAATTTAACCAAAATATTTTACTATTTGTTTGTTTGTTGCTGTTTAGCCACTCAGTAGTATCCAGCTCTTTGAGACCCCATGGATTATAACATGCCAGGCTCTTCTGTCCATGGGATTTCCCAGGCAAGAATCCTAAAGTGGGTTGTCATTTCCTTCTCCAGGGGATCTTTCTGATCCAGGGATTGAACCTCCATCTCCTGTATTACAGGCAGATTCTTTACCACTGAACCACCAGGGAAGCCCCAATGACTAGTAGTCCCAAATTTCAGAGATTAGGACCCAGATGTATGTTTGGGCAGGTCACCATTAAGCCTACTACACTCATCTTGAATGTCAGGAGGATCCTGATGTTAAATTCATTATATATACCCAGTTATATTTTAATGTGAATAGAGCACTAATCAGTGGGCAGTGGGACACAAGGGAAGGTGTCCCAGTGATGTGGTGACATATGGACAGCAAGACAAACCATCCAAGGAAGGAGAGGATGGCTGTCTCTCAGCACCCACCACCCTTCCCTATGGTTGCTTTCTTCAGTGTCTTCATCTCACTGTCAAACTTGGTAAATTTAAAAAGTAAATATATGTCTACTCTGCAAGATTACAATCAGACTGAATACAGCAGCAACCTATTTTTTAAATATAATTCCATTTATGTAAAGTTGATAATCATGCAAAACTAGATAATGTATTATTTTGGAATATATAACATATATACCAAAACCAGTAATGAAAGGTAAGGAAATATTAAGCAAAATTTTGGATTCAGTAAACTATTGGGTGAAGAAGTTTGGTCAGATCGGGGGGGCAGGGCACCTTATTTCTTCTTAATTTTCATTCAAGTATAATTGATTTACAGTGTTGTACTAGTTTCAGGGATTTGATTTAGGTCATACCTGAATGGTCTAGTGGTTTTCCCCACTTTCTTCAATTTAAGTCTGAATTTGGCAATAAGGAGTTCATGATCTGAGCTGCAGTCAGCTCCCGGTCTTGTTTTTGCTGATTGTATAGAGCTTCTCCATCTTTGGCTGTAAATAATATAATCAATCTGATTTTGGTGTTGATCATCTGATGATGTCCATGTGTAGTCTTCTCTTGTGTTGTTGGAAGAAGATGTTTGCTATGACCAGTGCATTTTCTTGGCAAAACTCTATTAGTCTTTGCCCTGCTTCATTCCGTATTCCAAGGCCAGATTTGCCTGTTACTCCAGGTGTTTCTTGACTTCCTACTTTTGCATTCCAGTCCCCTATAATGTAAAGAACATCTTTTTTGGCCGTTAGTTCTAAAAGGTCTTGTAGGTCTTCATAAAACCATTCAATTTCAGCTTTTTCAGCATTACTGGTTGGGGCATAGACTTGGATTACTGTGATATTGAATGGTTTGCCTTGGAAAAGAACAGAGATCATTCTGTCATTTCTGAGACTGTATCCAAGTACTGCATTTTGGATTCTTTTGTTGACCATGATGGCTACTTGATTTCTTCTAAGGGATTCCTGCCTGCAGTAGTATATATAATGGTTGTCTGAGTTAAATTCACCCATTCCAGTCCATTTTAGTTCACTGATTCCTAGAATGTTGATGTTCACTCTTGCCATCTCTTGTTTGACCACTTCTGGGGGCTCCAAAATCACTGCAGATGGTGACTGCAACCATGAAATTAAAAGATGCTTACTCCTTGGAAGGAAAGTTATGACCAACCTAGATAGCATATTAAAAAGCAAAGACATTACTTTGCTGACTAAGGTCCATCTAGTCAAGGCTATGGTTTTTCCAGTGGTCATGTATGGATGTGAGAGTTGGACTGTGAAGAAAGCTAAGTTCTAAAGAAATGATGCTTTTGAACTGTGGTGTTGGAGAAGACTCTTGAGAGTCCCTTGGACTGCAAGGAGATCCAAGCAGTCCATTCTAAAGGAGATAAGCCCTGGGATTTCTTTGGAAGGAATGATGCTAAAGCCAAAACTCCAGTACTTTGGCCACCTCATACGAAGAGTTGACTCTTTGGAAAAGACTCTGATGCTGTGAGGGAATAGGGGCAGGAGGGAAAGGGGTCGACAGAGGATGAGATGGCGGCATGGCATCATCAACACAGTGGACGTGAATTTGTGTGAACATTGGGAATTGGTGATAGACAGGGAGGCCTGGCGTGCTGTGGTTCATGGGGTCACAAAGAGTCGGACACGACTGAGCAACTGAACTGAACTAGTTTCAGGTGTACAGCAAAGTAAATCAGTCAGACATAGACACAGTCTTTTTTTTTTTGTTTTGATTAGATACTTTCCCCAATATAGACCATTGCAGGGTACTGAGTAGAGTTCCCTGTGCTATTCAACATGTTCTTATTAGTTATCTATTTCATATAAAATAGTATATGCATGTCAATCCCAGTCTTCAAAATTATCCCTGTCCCCCTTATCCCCTGATTTGTTTTCTACACTGTGTCTATTTCTGTTTTTTTTCTTTTTTTCTTTTTTTTTAAGTTTTTGTTGTTGTAGACCATTTTTTTAAAAGTCTTTGTTGAATTTGGTACAATATTGCTTCTGTCTTACATTGTTTTTATTTTTTATTTTTGGAGTTAGGCATACGGAATCTTAGGTCTCCAACCAGGGATGAAACACAAATTAACTACATTGGAATGTGAAGTCTTAATTAGTGGAACAGTAGGGAACTCCCTTTACCTCTATTTTGTAAATAAGTTCATTTGTAACTTTTTCTAGATTCTACATATAAGGGATATTTCATGACAGACATCTTTCTGTATCTATTTTTTTTAAATCTAAATGACATTTTAGATGTGTATAAGAGACAGCAGAATGTTGTTGTTCACTCTTGCCATCTCTTGTTTGACCACTTCTGGGGGCTCCAAAATCACTGCAGATGGTGACTGCAACCATGAAATTAAAAGATGCTTACTCCTTGGAAGGAAAGTTATGACCAACCTAGATAGCATATTAAAAAGCAAAGACATTACTTTGCTGACTAAGGTCCATCTAGTCAAGGCTATGGTTTTTCCAGTGGTCNCATGACAAATCAATAAACCAGGAGCTATATTTTTATAGTAACAAGGTTTCTAGTTTTTCTGTATTTTCTTGACTACTGACTATAAGACAGAGTCAAGGTGAAAAAATTGACTCAAATATAAGAGAAAAATAAAGTATAAAATCTGACAACTCTACATTCATTTAATATTTACTGTTATCAAGTATAGAGATATAATAAAATATTAGTGTAACAATTTGTAATAGTAACTGATTTATTTTTCACACTATTTTATTTTGTTTGTTTCACAGAAAACTGAGGCACAGAGCATTTAAGTGATTGGCTTAAAGTTACAGGACAGAAAACTAAGAAGTGTCAGAATTATAAGGTACAACAATTAATTTCATAGGTCATCTTGACTGGACCATGGGGTACCCAGATATCTGGTTCAACATTGTTTCTGGGTGTGTCTGTGAGACTGTTTCTGGAAGAGATTAGCATTTGAACAGGTAGACTGAGCAAAGTAGATTGCCCTTTTCACCTGGGAAGCATTATCCGATCCTCTGAGGACCTGAGTAGAACAAAAAGCTAAAGGAAGGAAGGGTTCACCCTCTCAGAGCCTGAGTAAGCTAATACATCAGCATCCTTCTGGCTTTGATACACTTGTACTCAGGGCTTCATAAATTGGTCTGGTATCTACACTACTGGTTCTCTAACCTTCTAACTGCAGTACGTGCCTCCCTGAGTCTCCAGTTTGCAGAAGGTAGATTTTGGGATTTTTAGACTATAATCATGTGAGTTAGTAACATTTCATAAACCACTTTTTACACACACACACACACACACACACACATATATATATATATTCTGTTTATCTGGAGTACTCTAATATAGAAGTCAAGCTCTAAGCACCTGATTTTTAGGCTATGAACTATTTTATAGAAGTAATGTCTTTATTAGCATTTAAAATTTTCTCTTTAAGATAAATGGATGCGTTGCTTCAGCCTGGAGGAGAGGCAGATCACTTGTGATTGTTTCTTCTTAGAACTGCATCAAAGGGTCTCTAATATGAACAGAACTCCCTTTGTCACCCTGTGCGAAGAGATGCCTTTGAGTCAGTCTTGCTTATCCCCTCACTTTGACAGAAAAAAAAATCACTGTCGTTGCCAAGGTTTGAATAAAGAATGAAAGTGAGTCACTTTGCACTCACAATCATCACAGCTACCAATTTGTGACCCTCGACCATACATCAGGTCACAAATACTATCTTTTACTCTCAGAAGAGCTACAGAAGTGAGAAAGTTGAAGTTCAGGGATTTTGAACTTGAAGCTCATTCAGGTAATAAATGGATGAGCTGAGATTTAGATCAATCTGGGACTGATTACAAAGTTCGTGATTTTTCTACCAGAACAAATTGTTTTTGACGGTACCTTAACGAGAGACCTACTAAAATAAAATAAAAACAATAGAAATTGTACTACATGAAACAACATCTCCTGTAATCTTTACAACTGATCTTCCCGAGTTATTATTTAAACACTGACTTAACTAAAAACTACTTTTAATAATACACAAATGCCATAATCATTAACTTATTCTTAACCAAGAAAATAAGATCCTAGCTGATCTGAACTTAAATGAGTCTTAGAATACCATGTGGGTAAATATTGCTTTTCAGTTCAAAATACCCACTTTGTAAATATGATAGCCAAGTTCCTATAACTTGGCTATTCAGAAGCTGAGATATTCCTATATTCTGGCTACGNTAACCTTCTAACTGCAGTACGTGCCTCCCTGAGTCTCCAGTTTGCAGAAGGTAGATTTTGGGATTTTTAGACTATAATCATGTGAGTTAGTAACATTTCATAAACCACTTTTTACACACACACACACACACACACACACATATATATATATATTCTGTTTATCTGGAGTACTCTAATATAGAAGTCAAGCTCTAAGCACCTGATTTTTAGGCTATGAACTATTTTATAGAAGTAATGTCTTTATTAGCATTTAAAATTTTCTCTTTAAGATAAATGGATGCGTTGCTTCAGCCTGGAGGAGAGGCAGATCACTTGTGATTGTTTCTTCTTAGAACTGCATCAAAGGGTCTCTAATATGAACAGAACTCCCTTTGTCACCCTGTGCGAAGAGATGCCTTTGAGTCAGTCTTGCTTATCCCCTCACTTTGACAGAAAAAAAAATCACTGTCGTTGCCAAGGTTTGAATAAAGAATGAAAGTGAGTCACTTTGCACTCACAATCATCACAGCTACCAATTTGTGACCCTCGACCATACATCAGGTCACAAATACTATCTTTTACTCTCAGAAGAGCTACAGAAGTGAGAAAGTTGAAGTTCAGGGATTTTGAACTTGAAGCTCATTCAGGTAATAAATGGATGAGCTGAGATTTAGATCAATCTGGGACTGATTACAAAGTTCGTGATTTTTCTACCAGAACAAATTGTTTTTGACGGTACCTTAACGAGAGACCTACTAAAATAAAATAAAAACAATAGAAATTGTACTACATGAAACAACATCTCCTGTAATCTTTACAACTGATCTTCCTGAGTTATTATTTAAACACTGACTTAACTAAAAACTACTTTTAATAATACACAAATGCCATAATCATTAACTTATTCTTAACCAAGAAAATAAGATCCTAGCTGATCTGAACTTAAATGAGTCTTAGAATACCATGTGGGTAAATATTGCTTTTCAGTTCAAAATACCCACTTTGTAAATATGATAGCCAAGTTCCTATAACTTGGCTATTCAGAAGCTGAGATATTCCTATATTCTGGCTACGGGTTTTCCATATGAAGTCATGTGGTGGCAAATGTATCCCTAGCAGGAATAGGGTAGTGATCAAAACACAAGCATGGCTGTTTTTCTTCAGATCCCATGTCTACTGGAACCCAGGACCCTAATATATCCCATCTTTACCACTGAACAATTGTGTATGGATGGGCATAATAAGAATACTTTACTTAAGCTGTGTGGTCCTTTTTTTTTTTTTTTTTTAATTCATACTAAGTGATAATAATAATAATGAAGTTTGATATACAGTAAGTACACAGCAAATGACAGCTTTTCCTGATCTCTATCTGGGCACTGTGTGACTCTAAATTTTGATTTTTTAAAATATGTCTTTGCCATGTACACTGATTTATTTCTTTTTATTTTTCGCCTGTGCTGGGTCTTTGTTGCTGCTTGTAGGCTTTCTCTAGTTGGAGAAAGTGTGGTCTACTCTCTGGCTGAGGTGTGTGGGCTTCTCATTGCAGTGGCTTCTCTTGTTGCAGAGCAGAGGCTCTATCTAGGCGTGTAGGCTCAGTAGTTTTGACTTGCTGGCTCTAGGGTCCAAAGGCTTCAGTAGTTGCAGCACAGGGGCCCCTTAATTGTGAGTCTTGGGCTCTAGAGTGTTCAGGCTTTGGCAGTTCTGGCACACAGGCTTAGTTACTTCGTGGCTTGTGGAGTCTTCCTGGTCCAGGGATCAAACTTGTGTCCCTTGAATTAGCAGGTGGATTTTTATCCACTATGCCACTAGGAAGTCCTGTATTTTTATTTTTAAAGACTGAATTGTTTTCCTCAAAGCAGATTATAACACACAAAAACTTGGGGAGTGTTCCTGTGATAATCTTCCAATTATGATTTGATACCTGCTTCCCTGGTGTCTCAGATGGTAAAGCATCCACCCGCAATGAGGGAGACCCGGGTTTGATCCCTGGGTTGGGAAGATCCCCTGGAGAAGGAAATGGCAAACCACTCCAGTATTCTTGCCTGGGAAATCCCATGGACAGAGGAGCATGGTGGGCTATATAGTCCATGGGGTCGCAAAGAGTCGGACACGACTGAGCAACTTCACTTTCACTATTCTGACAGGGCTTTCCAGGTGGCTCAGGGGGTAAAGAATCCATCTGCCAATTTAGGAGATGTGAGTTCAGTACTTGGGTTGAGAAGATTCCCTGGAAGAGGGCATGGCAACCAAGTGTTCTTGCCCAAAGCATCCCATGGACAGAGGAGTCTGGTGGGCTACAGCCCATAGGGTCACAAAGAATCAGACATAACTGAAGTGACTGAGTGCACACACACACGATTCAGATTTTCTCACTTCATTATTTGTATTTTCAGTGTGGGACATAGTGTATTTAGTGTGACATCCTTATACCCTAGTGTCAGCTTCTTGAAATGAGACTCCATTTTGAATGTGTGTGTGTGTGTGTGTGTGTGTGTGTGTGTGTGTGTGTGTGTGTTTCGATGTTGGTATCACTTTTGTGTTTTGCTTGAGATTCCTTGGTGGCTCAGATGGTAAAGCATCTGCCTGAATGTGGGAGACCCGGGTTCAATCCCTGGTTCAGGAAGATGCCCTGGAGAAGGAAATGGTAACCCACTCTAGTACTCATGCCTGGAAAATTCCATGGATGGAGAAGCCTGGTGGGCTACAGTCCATGGGGTTGCAAAGAGTCGGGTGCTAAAAAAAACAAAACATAAATTAAGTAGCTTAGTAGTCCTACATTCCAAAATGAGACAGTAGATGACCTTACAGAAGGAAGTATTTAAAACCAGTTTGCAGTCCTTAAGCTGTCACCAATTTGATGGCATAAAAAAGAATTAAGATTGTGAAAATTGCAGGAGTAGGTGCTGTGTGGTGAAAAGGTTGGAGAGGGTTGGTAAATAATCACACCTCATTTCAAGTCTTGTGAAGACACTACTTACAGAGTATTGTTGTGTTTTCTAGAATATAAAGGAAACTATGAACTAGTAACAGAGTTGACTGATCAAAAAAAAAAAAAAAAGATGTGAAAGGGGAGCTACTGGATGAATGAGTCCCCCGGCAGGAAGGTAGATGGTTGCATTTGCAAATGACTGCATTTTCTGTTACAGAAGATCAACATTGTGGAATTAGCAGGAAGTGGTCTGTTAATGGTTGCTTTAAAAGCAAAATTGTGTTCTGAATAGTGTTCAGAGGGTGAAGCAACATATACCCAAAGGGGCTGGAGTATAACAATGGTTGTATAACAAGAGGTTCAAAAGCCAGCTGAAGGCAAAAGAGCCACTTGCTAGGACCCTGAAAAGAATTCTGAGAAATCTCCAAGACAACCCAAGAAAGAAAATGAGCTTTAATCATTAGATTTTTCCAGAGGAAAACAACACTGAATTATTTAAGTGCCAAATGAGATCTTTCATGCCCTCTGCCATTTCTTCCTACTCCAGCTTGCCCTGAAAAAGACAGGGACAGTTTAGTGCAGGGGGAAGAAAGGACAGAAACAGAATGATAAAATAAGTAGTCACCAATGTTCCCTTTCTCTCAGTGTTTGCATAGCCTGTGAGAAGGGCAATCTGGGAGGGAAAAAACCCAATCAAAAAATGGGCAGAAGACCTAAATAGACATTTTTTCAAAGATACAAATGGCCAAGGGGCACATGAAAAGATGCTCAACATCACTGATTATTAGAGAAATGCAGATCAAAACTATAATAAGATATTACCTCAAATCAGAGAATGACCATCATCAAAAAAATCCACAAACAATAAATACTGTAAAGGGGGTGGAGGAAAAGAACCCTTCTGCACTGTTGGTGGGAATGTAAATCAATACAGTCACTATGGAGAAGAATATGGAGATTCCTAATCAACTAAAAAATAGAACTACCATATGACCTTACAGTCCCATTCCTGGGAATACATCCTGAGAAAATCATAATTCAGAAAAACACATGCACTCCAGTGTTCAATGCAGCACTATTTACTTTAGTCAGGACATAGAAGCAACCTAAATGTCCATCAACAGATGAATGGATAAAGAACAAGTGGTACATGTATATAATGGAATGGTACTCAGCCATAAAAAGGGACACAACTGAACTGTTTGTAGAGATCTGGATGGATCTAGAGTCTGTCATACAGAGTGAAGTCAGAAAGAGAAAAATAAACATTATATAATGATACATGTATTTGGAGTCTAGAAAAACGGTACAGATGAGTCTCTTTGCAGGGCCGGAATAGAGATGTGGATGTAGAGAATAGACATATGGACATGGTGGGGGATGAATTGGCAGACTGGGATTTTTGTATGTGCACCAGCAAGTATAAAACAGAGAGCTAGTGGGAACCTGCTGTATATACAGCAAGGGAGCTCAGTTTGGTGTTCTGTGATAACCTAGATAGGTGAGATGGGGGAAGGGAGGGTGGTAGGGAAGGGATATATGTATGTGTGTGTGTGTGTATATATATATATATAATATATCTGATTCACCACAGCAGAAACTAATACAACATTATAAAGCAACTCTCAGTTCAGTTCAGTTGCTTAGTCATGTCCAACTCTTTGTAACCCCATGGACTGCAGCATGCTAGGCCTCCCTGTCCATCATCAACTTCTGGAGTTTACTCAAACTCATGTCCATTGACTTGTTGATGCCTTTCAACCATCTCATCCTCAGTCCTTCCTTCTCCCGCCTTCAATCTGTCCTGGCATCAGGGTCTTTTCCATTGAGTCAGTTCTTCATATCAGGGGATACCCCACCTCAAAAAAAGAGAACTTTATAGTTTTGTTTAATTCCAAACCAGACAAACGAATTTGCTGTAAAGGATATTTTTGTAAGTTGGGAAAATTTACATTTATTATAGAATTTGTAGATGAGCTAAGGGGCCTATCAGAGATTTCACCTTAGCAAAAGTTTTTATCACCTAGAGTAAGAATGAACAGGCAAAGCGAAGAAAGAATATCTATCATCTTTCTGTATTTTTATTCTGACGGTATCCTACAATGTCTTCTTGAGAGGCTACAGTTAGAATTACTTCCTCTCCCACTGAGCTGATTATTGAGTTACACTGCTTGAAAGAGATTGACTACAAGGAAGTCATGAGGATATCATTTAGTTTCTTTGAAAGTTTAGATATTCTGGGACACTTATTATTGTTATTTTTTTTAGCAGCAAAACAGTTTCAACTAATTATTATCTGTTGGATTTTTAGTCCATTTATACATTTAGTGGATTGTAAAGCAATTGATTGAAGGGCTCAAAAAGTGAAGGGTTCCAAACTGTATCCTTGTACTATTCCCTAGTAAATTTCCCCACATTTATGGTATAAACAGAGGAGAACATGAACTGAAATGTTTGATGTAAGTATCAATAGGTGTCCACTAGATATGCATTTCAGTACTATATATATGTTCAGCAGTACTTTAATCACAGGTGGTTAGCAATAGGCAAACTGCTATATTTCCAATACCCTGGAGTGAAGTATATAAAAATTGTAAAAAAAAAAAAATTAAATTCAGTTTGATGAGATAGTTATTTCTCATAAATATATTAATGTTTATACAGAATGGAAAATTAAATATTTCCTTGATAGTTGGATCAAAGGCTATCTTTGACATAGATGTAAATGTTGATAAAATAGTGATTTTACTATTATATTTTGTTGGAAAGGATGTTTAAGTGGTGTCAACAGAAAATGGAGTATGTATATTTACATAGTATAGTGACTTTTTGAAAAATTGGCGCTGTGGACACTGTTCTGCTCAGTCTATTGGACACATGTTCACTACTATAGAGATGTTCTTGTTAGAGTGCAAGATCATAGTTCATTAAATTCACAGGACCAAGAGTCAAAGTGGCAGACCTGAGAGGCTCAGGTCCAGCTGCCAGTACTCCATCATCACCACCCTGTCCTTGTTTGACACTATTTCACCACAGCAGTTCCCCTCTTTTTTTTTTTTTTTTTTGAGAATTCCATATTCAAAACCTTGGTTTGAGTAAATTTATCCCAAATAGAATGTCAGGAATATCGGTCATTCCCTCAAAAATATTCAGGAATCTCAATCCACATCAGTGCACTCTCACACAATACAGCTATAAAAACAAAGGATCTAAAAAGAAAACTGTGAAATTACATTCTGTTAAGCACTTTTCCTGGTCAATGGGAAGGCATGAATAATCTAGGATGAGCAAATACTTGTTGTCTCCAGCTATGAAAGTAGAAGCAGTTGACATATCTGTTTATTTTCACTTCATCTGGCATCCTGTAATACTAAATATTGACACATTAAATATCTGAATAGGAAAAGAGGAGAGAAAAATTCTGAGGGGATTTTCTCAACTATATATGGCCTCGATTCAAAATGTTTAGTAACTTAAATTCCAACTGTCCAGTTACAGTTTTGTCTTGCTCTCTTTGGGAAGTCTCTGCTTCAGAAGACATGAAATACAGGTGCTTTCCATCTTAATAGGGCGTCCCTGGTGGCTCAGATGGTACAGAATCTGCCTGCAGTGCTACAGACCAGAGCTCAATCCCTGGGTCAGGAAGATTCCTTGGAGAAGGGCGTGGCAACTCCCTCCATTTTCTTGCCTGGGAAATCTCATAGACAGAGGAGTGTGGACGGCTGCAGTCCATGGGGTCACAGAGATATCGACAGGACAGAGCAACCAGCTTTCACTTTCATCTTAATGTAATGTATCATGAAATAACAGAAAGAAAATTGGTAAACATGGTTTTTTAATCTATATTGGTTGATCACACATACTTTTTTCTTTCTCTAAATAACCAATATGCTGAAGTACTGTTTCACTTTTTAAAATGTTGTTTTACATTCCTAATAATGCATATGAATCCTATTCTATTGAATATAGTAAATAAAGGATAACAGCATTCTGATAAACACGAGATCAGTTACTACATTTTCCTCAAATTACTGACTGGTACTCGAAAATTTCTACAACATTCAGTAAATTTGCTGGTACCAAACAATTCACTAATAATCACTTTCTACAAATTTAATAATGTATTATAATTTTGAATGCCATATATTTATCATACAAAGTAGATATTTTCAGAAACATCAGATTTTTGGAAAACATATTCTAAAAAAAAATTTTTTTTTTTTTCTTGCACTGTATAACCATTAAAAGACATCCACATTGTCAATAGATGGCAGCATGACTCTTCAGGAATTCCTGGGGAGCTGCTTTGCAGTTCAACATCACAATTATTAGTATGTTAAAAATGCTAATTTCAGTGAGGCTTTCTCATTGCATTTTCTTTAATACTTCATTGAACTGATGTTACATGTATTTCCAAAAGGAAAATGAAAATAAATATGTAAACCATAAATACTATATGGTCCAGTTCTTTATTTTTTTTTTTCAAGTGTGTATAAATTTGAGATTAGAACTATAAAGTGAAGGAAAAGATATCATTGTTGACACATTAATGTATGAATCTTTCATTGCACCATTAGACCTTGAAATTTTAGTTTGACATAAAGCATGTGAACTTTTAATAAATCATCAATAATCTCTCAATACGAAGGCCATTATTAAACAAATTTTTCAAGAAGTTACTGAAAAATATTTGATCATCAATCTCTCTTCCCTAGAAAGATGAGGATTTAATTTGTGAGGGTAGGATCCCTTTTTTAAACATTTCACTGGGTCTACTTTAAGGGGAGGGAACACGCTAAATTTTTCAAA
Organism: Raphicerus campestris; assembly: GCA_006410735.1. NCBI lineage: Eukaryota > Metazoa > Chordata > Mammalia > Artiodactyla > Bovidae > Raphicerus > Raphicerus campestris. Next base: position 237,895 of record SJYW01014986.1, read on the forward strand.
TCCCTTCCATAAAAGTATACATCGACCAGGTAACTCCTTAAGAAAAATAAAGTTCTTTATGAACTTTTTGAATTGTATTCAGGAGGCGCAAGATGCCTCTAAAGTTGAGGTTGCTAGGGTTACAATATACTCCTATGAAAATAAATGCTGGCCATAAAAACATAATGTCTTAACACAGAGAAGAAGGAAAAGAGGAGACAAGGTGATTTGTTTAATAGACAGGGGTTCTGCCCTGAAGCTATCACTATAAGATATAAAAGACCATCAATCACAGTGTAAACAAAAACGTTCTAGCTCTATAATTGGTTTTAATAATTCTGAGCAATCAAAATTGTATCATTGATTAAAATGTATCATGACTTTGTTAATATTACTGAAGTAATTTTCATCTGTTTTGAAAAGAGATTCCTGAGTTTTTTCTAATATTTTGCCTACACTTCCATTAATCTCCACAGACAGGAAAACCTCAATTTCTTTGGAGATCTATTCTATTTTACTAAGTCTATGACAGAGGTCTTCCTATGCCATATATCCTCATCTGTACAAAGTATTTTAATTTTAAATAACCTACACAGAGATAGAAAAAAATAGCTGGATGATGAACACTGGTATCCTTTGTTATATCCAGAGAAGTTAGCTGATTTTCTAATCAAAAATCTCCCCTTAATGACTGTTTTCAAACAACTACCACTGTCTTTAGAAGGTATTTTAAAGTAAAACATTTTGTTTATTCATTCAATGATTATCAACTTATTCATTTAACAGATTACAGCAATGTTTACTATATCAGTTACTATGCCAAACAGGATATTTTCATGGATAGGGTAGAAATGTCATTTTTTGCATACCCAAAAGGAAATAAAGACACAAGAAGAGATATCATAATTGCCATGGAGACATATGCACAAGATATTGGAGTGACTCTTCTGACCTCCACATAACCTTAGCCCCCAAACATCAGAGCTCTATGTTTTCTTTGAACATCAGACTGGCTGATGTTAGGGTCATACTGCCTGTAATGCTCTCAAGTACACTTCCACCAACTTACTCATATATTCATGTGTGTGCTCAGTTGCTCAGTTGTGTCTAATTCTTTGTGACTCTATGGACTGTAGCCCGCCAGGCTCCTCTGTCCATGGGATTCTCCAGGCAAGAATACTGGAGTGGGTTGCCATTTCTTCCTCCTTCCCTTCCCAACCCAGGGATTAAACCTGCTTCTCCTGTGTCTCCTGTGTTAACAGGCAGATTTTTTTTTTTTTTTTTTAATACTGAGCAACTAGGGCTTCCCACTCGTTTGCTTATTAAACATCAGTTGCAAGTTTCCAAATTTTATTTATGCCACTTGCACCTAATGCTATAATTGTATGATTTACTTGCTGAAAAAATAGTTTTTTGAATACTATAGTTTAAAATATAGTTCTTTGAAAATGCCAGTTGTTTGAATACTAAGTCAAAGACTACATTTTCAAGAGACTAAAGTGAAAAGTTGGTTAAAAAATATTTATCTTATTAGAAATCAATACAACAATAATATATTTTTAAAGAAATATATAGAGATTTGTAAAACAAACAAAAAATCCTAGAAACATTTTTCAATATGCATTCTTTTGCTTATGTTTTGTTCTTGTTATTCAGTCAGTCAGCTGTGTCTGACTCTTTGCAGTCTCATGGGCAACTGCATGCCAGGCTTCCCTGTCCTTCGCTATCTACTGGAGTTTGCTCAAACTCATGCCCATTGAGTCACCCCCATTCTCCTCCTGCCTTCAATATTTCCCATCATCAAGGTCTTCTCCATACAGTCAGCTCTTTGCATCAGGTGGCCAAAGTTTGTTCTTATTGTACTTTAAGGAAATGGAAACTGTTTAGAATATATAGTTTTCATTTTATGCAACATAGCTAGTGGTAAATTCCAAGAAATTGATCCATATTCAATGTAAATACTTGGCCTATGCCAAAAATTGAGATATATAAATAAAAATTTGAAAATGAGTGAAATTTGTAAGTTTTCAGTNTCAAATTACTGACTGGTACTCGAAAATTTCTACAACATTCAGTAAATTTGCTGGTACCAAACAATTCACTAATAATCACTTTCTACAAATTTAATAATGTATTATAATTTTGAATGCCATATATTTATCATACAAAGTAGATATTTTCAGAAACATCAGATTTTTGGAAAACATATTCTAAAAAAAAATTTTTTTTTTTTTCTTGCACTGTATAACCATTAAAAGACATCCACATTGTCAATAGATGGCAGCATGACTCTTCAGGAATTCCTGGGGAGCTGCTTTGCAGTTCAACATCACAATTATTAGTATGTTAAAAATGCTAATTTCAGTGAGGCTTTCTCATTGCATTTTCTTTAATACTTCATTGAACTGATGTTACATGTATTTCCAAAAGGAAAATGAAAATAAATATGTAAACCATAAATACTATATGGTCCAGTTCTTTATTTTTTTTTTTCAAGTGTGTATAAATTTGAGATTAGAACTATAAAGTGAAGGAAAAGATATCATTGTTGACACATTAATGTATGAATCTTTCATTGCACCATTAGACCTTGAAATTTTAGTTTGACATAAAGCATGTGAACTTTTAATAAATCATCAATAATCTCTCAATACGAAGGCCATTATTAAACAAATTTTTCAAGAAGTTACTGAAAAATATTTGATCATCAATCTCTCTTCCCTAGAAAGATGAGGATTTAATTTGTGAGGGTAGGATCCCTTTTTTAAACATTTCACTGGGTCTACTTTAAGGGGAGGGAACACGCTAAATTTTTCAAATCCCTTCCATAAAAGTATACATCGACCAGGTAACTCCTTAAGAAAAATAAAGTTCTTTATAAACTTTTTGAATTGTATTCAGGAGGCTCAAGATGCCTCTAAAGTTGAGGTTGCTAGGGTTACAATATACTCCTATGAAAGTAAATGCTGGCCATAAAAACATAATGTCTTAACACAGAGAAGAAGGAAAAGAGGAGACATGGTGATTTGTTTAATAGACAGGGGTTCTGCCCTGAAGCTATCACTATAAGATATAAAAGACCATCAATCACAGTGTAAACAAAAACATTCTAGCTCTATAATTGGTTTTAATAATTCTGCACAATCAAAATTGTATCATTGATTAAAATGTATCATGACTTTGTTAATATTACTGAAGTAATTTTCATCTGTTTTGAAAAGAGATTCCTGAGTTTTTTCTAATATTTTGCCTACACTTCCATTAATCTCCACAGACAGGAAAACCTCAATTTCTTTGGAGATCTATTCTATTTTACTAAGTCTATGACAGAGGTCTTCCTATGCCATATATCCTCATCTGTACAAAGTATTTTAATTTTAAATAACCTACACAGAGATAGAAAAAAATAGCTGGATGATGAACACTGGTATCCTTTGTTATATCCAGAGAAGTTAGCTGATTTTCTAATCAAAAATCTCCCCTTAATGACTGTTTTCAAACAACTACCACTGTCTTTAGAAGGTATTTTAAAGTAAAACATTTTGTTTATTCATTCAATGATTATCAACTTATTCATTTAACAGATTACAGCAATGTTTACTATATCAGTTACTATGCCAAACAGGATATTTTCATGGATAGGGTAGAAATGTCATTTTTTGCATACCCAAAAGGAAATAAAGACACAAGAAGAGATATCATAATTGCCATGGAGACATATGCACAAGATATTGGAGTGACTCTTCTGACCTCCACATAACCTTAGCCCCCAAACATCAGAGCTCTATGTTTTCTTTGAACATCAGACTGGCTGATGTTAGGGTCATACTGCCTGTAATGCTCTCAAGTACACTTCCACCAACTTACTCATATATTCATGTGTGTGCTCAGTTGCTCAGTTGTGTCTAATTCTTTGTGACTCTATGGACTGTAGCCCGCCAGGCTCCTCTGTCCATGGGATTCTCCAGGCAAGAATACTGGAGTGGGTTGCCATTTCTTCCTCCTTCCCTTCCCAACCCAGGGATTAAACCTGCTTCTCCTGTGTCTCCTGTGTTAACAGGCAGATTTTTTTTTTTTTTTTAAATACTGAGCAACTAGGGCTTCCCACTCGTTTGCTTATTAAACATCAGTTGCAAGTGTTCCAAATTTTATTTATGCCACTTGCACCTAATGCTATAATTGTATGATTTACTTGCTGAAAAAATAGTTTTTTGAATACTATAGTTTGAAATATAGTTCTTTGAAAATGCCAGTTGTTTGAATACTAAGTCAAAGACTACATTTTCAAGAGACTAAAGTGAAAAGTTGGTTAAAAAATATTTATCTTATTAGAAATCAATACAACAATAATATATTTTTAAAGAAATATATAGAGATTTGTAAAACAAACAAAAAATCCTAGAAACATTTTTCAATATGCATTCTTTTGCTTATGTTTTGTTCTTGTTATTCAGTCAGTCAGCTGTGTCTGACTCTTTGCAGTCTCATGGGCAACTGCATGCCAGGCTTCCCTGTCCTTCGCTATCTACTGGAGTTTGCTCAAACTCATGCCCATTGAGTCACCCCCATTCTCCTCCTGCCTTCAATATTTCCCATCATCAAGGTCTTCTCCATACAGTCAGCTCTTTGCATCAGGTGGCCAAAGTTTGTTCTTATTGTACTTTAAGGAAACGAAAACTGTTTAGAATATATAGTTTTCATTTTATGCAACATAGCTAGTGGTAAATTCCAAGAAATTGATCCATATTCAATGTAAATACTTGGCCTATGCCAAAAATTGAGATATATAAATAAAAATTTGAAAATGAGTGAAATTTGTAAGTTTTCAGTTATAATAACAATTTTCCAAGTAGTTGATAGAATAACTCCATTAGTTTCCTAGCACAACTGTAAAAAATATGAAAAACTGGGTGGCTTGAAGCAACAGACATTTACTCTGTCAAAGTTCTGGTGTCTAGAAAAATAAGTGGAATTATGTCTCATGTCCATAACTGCGTTGCTGCATTTGTTAGCCTATTCAATTATTTGTTTAGTAGAGTACACTTTGTCTACCTGAAGGTCTGTATCTATGTCAATGTAAAGACTCTTGAGAGTCCCTTGGACTGTAAGGAGATCCAACCAGTCCATCCTAAAGGAAATCAGTCCTGGGTGTTCATTGGAAGGACTGATGCTGAAGCTGAAACTCCAATACTTTGGCCACCTCATGCGAAGAGTTGATTCATTGGAAAAGACTCTCATGCTGGGAGGGATTGGGGGCAGAAGGAAAAGGGGACGACCGAGGATGAGATGGCTGGATGGCATCACCGACTCGATTGACAAGAGTCTGAGTGAACTCCGGGAGTTGGTGATGGACAGGGAGGCCTGGCGTGCTACAGTTCATGGGGTCGCAAACAGTCCGACATGACTGAGAGAGTGAATTGAACTGAATGCTACTGCAGTTTTACAAAGCATCAGTAAAAATATTCCAAAAAATTTATTTAATCACTAATGAATATATATTTGGTGAACAAAATATTAATAGTCATGACACATGCTACAGAGATAAAACAGTAAACAGTCAGTCAGTCAGTTCAGTCACTCAGTCGTGTCCAACTCTTTGCGACCCGACCATAGCCTTGATTAGACGGACCTTAGCCAGCAAAGTAATGNATTTGGTGAACAAAATATTAATAGTCATGACACATGCTACAGAGATAAAACAGTAAACAGTCAGTCAGTCAGTTCAGTCACTCAGTCGTGTCCAACTCTTTGCGACCCGACCATAGCCTTGATTAGACGGACCTTAGCCAGCAAAGTAATGTCTCTGCTTTTGAATATGCTATCTAGGTTGGTCATAACTTTTCTTCGAAGGAGTAAGTGTCTTCTAACCTCATGGCTGCAGTCACCATCTGCAGTGATTTTGGAGCCCCAAAAAATAAAGTCTGACACTGTTTCCACTGTTTCCCCA
>SJYW01014990.1:5206-23551 GCA_006410735.1 Raphicerus campestris
AGTCAGGGAGTTGGTGACTTTCCTCGTAGCTCAGTTGGTAAAGAATCTGCCTGCAATGCAGGAGATCTGGGTTCGATTCCTGGGTTGGGAAGATCTCCTGGAGAAGGAAATGGCAACCCACTCCACTATTCTTGCCTGGGAAATCCCAGAGACAGAGTAGCCTGGTGGGCTATAATCCATGGGGTCGTAAGAGTCAGGCACAACTTAGCAACTGACCCACCATGACTACCACCATAGTCCAGTAGTATTTAACTAATCTCAGTTTCTTGTTATATTTTATATCCTCTGTTTCCTTTATGTATGTCTTTCTCTTTGTCAAGTACATTTTCTCTTTTGTTTGGCTATTTTCCATCTTTCATTTGCCAGGTTTCATTTCAAATTTTACTTCCTCTAACGAATGTGAAAGAGACTCTAATATATATAATCAGGGAAGTAATTAGAAAAGAATGTGCAAAATATAACACAAAGTATTAATAAAACCCATAATTTGGGAAGCTATTGTATAAGGATTCTTACTGGCCAAAAATTTTAGTACATCTTGCAGGTGGTTGGAACATTTGACTAAAAACTGTGAAACCTTAACTAAGATTAATTAAAATTAGGTATCATCCTATTACAAAGAGTTATATTTACATACCTGAATTTGAAAATATAAAAGAAGCATGTAGGTATTTATTTAGGCATTTCCCCCTTGCTCAATTTTCATATTTTTTGGTGCCCTTAAATATTTTTTGAATAACAAGATATAGCTAGTGAGGTCTTCTATAATGTCAGGTCAATTAACAATTTGAAAAACAAAATCTACTGTGCCTATTCTATTGTTTGCACATAGAAATGGGTAGTTTGGCCTGGGTATCTTGGCACATATGCTATATTTATTTTTAATCTGATTCATCTCTAGTTCAACTTGAAAAATTGCTTCTGTCATCAACATTGCCAAAGATATTTCATCAAAGTCTGCACTTCACCAGATTTCCAAGAAAGGCCATGGAGAATTCTGATTTTTCTTAGGTGGTCCCAGTAATTTCAGGCTTCAAAGAGTTTTGGAACAAATTTTTTTCTTTCAGACCAATATCCTTATTAAAATGTTTTCAATATAAAAATTCATCCCAATAAGCTCATCCATCAGCTATTCTGGCACTCACCGTACAGCTTTAGACCCAGAACTTCTTTCTGTGCCTCTTTTGTCCTGTATATGACTGATTCTGTGCATCTCTTATTTTACATAGGATTGATTCTACAATTTTCAATTTCTCAGCTAGTTAATTCATGATTTAGAGGAAAAGTACTTGCTTTACATTTTACAGAACAAGTAAGACAATGCATAGCACATAGTAGCTACTCAGTAAACAACTGATAAATAAGAAGTTTATGGACCTTAATTAAGTGACCAACAGGGGAAAATCCTTAAATACCTAAGGAGAAGATGTAAGGATATAAATAGTGCCATACTAATGTATGTCTTATTACTTCAAAGAAAGTAACTTCCTAAATTAATCTCTACAGGTTCCTCTAAGTATATAAATGCTAATAAAATAGTTTATAACATGGTGAACCAAAAAAATCAAAATATTAAATGCTATATGTTGCAATTGCTCTTATAAAATGAATTCCCCCGTGTCCTTGCAATGGGATTACAACAGACAGTTATATGCTAACTGCTCTTTATTGCACCAAACAGTCCACTAGTTCAGCCAATAGTACCATTTTTGGTAGGAAAGTAAGGAACAAAATTTTCCAAAAAAGAACACTGTGAAAGATTCATAGTGTGGTAAATAAGTATATATTCTTTCAGGAGGATTTACAAAGGAGGAAGTAACAAAAGGATTGAGTCAGCTGATTCTCTGTGAAAATGGGGAAACATCAGGCTAACCACAAAAGCCATGTGACTAGGGGAAGGGAAGCTGAAGGTAATGATGTGGAGCAGAGTCATGTGAAATTCCATGAGCCCCCCCCCACCTCTTCTTCACAACATGGAGCATGTCTGTCTGTTTCACGTTATAGCGGTGGAAGAGAATAGAGCAGTTATTTTAATCCTATTCTATTTCCAGTGCTTTTGTAATTAATTGAAGTTCACAAGTATTTAATGTTCTTTTTCTTTCCTACTTGGAAACTAACAAGAAGAGAATGTATTTCTTTCCTCACAATTCACACTGTTATGCATTCTGGCCTGAACTACTGAGAGTCTCCAATAGAAAAACTGACACACCAGCAACTTTAGGAGATATGAGAGTTTCATTCCTAATAGGAATCATATGAAAGACTGGCTGTCACAAATGTGAACATCAGCTTCATAGCTGATGTATCATTTTTGTGTGCAAATAAATATCTCAAGTATTTTTCAAAAGAATGCAGACAAAAAGGCAAGTAAAGACCAGAATTACATAAGATCCAGATGAAAATGATGGNACTGGCTGTCACAAATGTGAACATCAGCTTCATAGCTGATGTATCATTTTTGTGTGCAAATAAATATCTCAAGTATTTTTCAAAAGAATGCAGACAAAAAGGCAAGTAAAGACCAGAATTACATAAGATCCAGATGAAGATGATGGGATTCCTATGTCATTCATATATTTTTCCCTTTTCATTCTGTTCATGGAATGGCAGTAGGATCAAACCAGTCAATCCTAAAGGAAATAAATCCTAAATATTGATTGGAAGGGCTGATGCTGAAGCTGAAACTCTAATATTTTGGCCACCTGATGTGAAGAACTGACTCATTGGAAAAGACCCTGATGCTGGGGAAGATTGAGGGCAGCAGAAGGGAGCAACAGAAGATGAGATGATGGGATGGCATCACCAACTCAATGGACATGAGTTTGAGAAAAGTCCAGGAGATAGCAAAGGACAGGGACTCCTGATGTGCTGCAGTCCATGGGGTTGAAAAGAGTCAGTTACAACTGAGGGACTGAACAACAATGATATCATTTATGGATTTATCTATCCAGAATTTTCCCAATATAATGGGCCTGTATAAAAAGGAGAGTGAAAAGTTCACAGGCCTGTTTTTGAACAAGCTTTTAGTGAAACGTGGGCATTATTTAATCTTGGCCCAAGACATGAGCATCAAGGGTAACTGAAAGAGAAGATGAGTGCTCAAACCTATGCTGAATCTTTTCAAGAATTGACTGTTTTAGAATCTTCTAGAATATTACATTGTTTTAAAACATGAAATTACAAACAGTAGAACATTTTTTGTTTTTAAAAATATTTATGAAAATTAAATGGCTAGAATAGACATTTGTAGTATTTCCTATGCTTTAGTCTTACTCTGCAATCCCAGTAGTTCTAAGATTTCTTTCCTGCTGTACTCAAGTTACTAGGGAAAAATCAGAGGACAAGTCTTGGAGACACAGACAAGCTTTGCCAAAAATATCTTGCTCCCAGTCCTTAAATTTCTACCAAAATGGTGACCCAGTACATAGTGACTATAAACATTCTCAGCATGCTGGAATTTGATGGTGAAACTTAGAAAACTATGAGTTTCAAATGGTTCTGTGCATGTTTTTTCCTTTTAAGTTAGAGTTTAGGAGAAAGAAATAACTGTTAGATTACAGTGAGGCTAGTGAAAATTTGGGTAGAAACTATGTATATTTACTTTTCAATGCCTGCTAATTTTTTAGCTCAATGGTATTTTCCAGCAGAATCCCACTGTAAAACATTTTATTAAACATTGCTTATAAGTATGTTAAACATACAAAAATAAAACTTTAAAATGACAGTAGTTAACCCAACAATAACAATAGAGATTTTTTAAACGTATTTATGTACACATATGCNTCTTTCATTTTTCCCTTCATAAATACAAATGGGCAACTAAGAACCACAGTTATGTGAGAAGAATGTAGCATAAAAGAGAGAAAACAAAAAAACAGCAAAAATGGTCAAGAAGGGATGGAGTTGGGAGGGAGAGAGAGAGAGATTTATTTTTAGGAATTGACACAGTTGTGGAGGCTTCCTCATCCAAGATCTTCAGCCTAGGACAGGAGGCTAAAGATCTAGGGAAGAGTTGCAGACTGAATTCAAAGACAGTCTGAAGACAAAATTCCTTCTTCCTTAGGGGACCTCAGGCTTTTTTTTCTTAAGGCTTCCAATTTTTTTTCTAAGGAATGAGACCCATTGACTGTATGGAGGGCAATCTGCTTTACTCAAGTCTATGGTTTAAACATTAATCTTATTTAAAAACAATACCTAACAGCAACACCTAGACTAGGGTTTGACCAAATAACTAGTTACTCAGGTCTAGCCAAGTTGACACATACAATTAATCATTATAAACATTAAAACTTTCAGCAGAAGGACTGGTGAATAAATTTGAGAAAATTTGCTGGAATGTAAACACAAGAGAAAAAAGATGGGATATATGAAGACAAAAGGATATGTCATCAGAATCCAAGGGATCACAAAATAGGTAGTATGGTTGATAAAAAAAAAATTTGAAAGAAGCCTGGTATCTAAAAACTCCTTCTGAAATTTCAGAACATCAAAACTGAGAGAAGATTCTAAAAATTTTCAGAGGGGAAGAATCACTTCCAAAGGAACATGAATTATATTGGCATTAGAGTTATCACTAGAAACCCCTGGATTTAATCCCCTCAAAATTTGAGGAAAAATGACTTCAAATTCTATCCCCAGGCAAACTATCAATCAAATAAGAAGTCATAAAGATTGAATATTCATATATGTAATGACTCTGAAGGTTTTTCTGCATATACTATTGTTGAGATATTTTAAAATTTACTCTGGCAATTTAAGAGGATGAAAAGCATCAAACGAAAAGACTACCCTTTACATATATCTGAAGCAAAGAAGCTGGATTTATTAATTGCTTAGCAAGTAAGAACTGTGGATGTGGAATGAAGTCTGTAAATACAGCAAAGAGCAGACTTAATGTAGAACCTGAGGAAGGTGTAGCTTAGGGACTGGCTCACTTCCATAGCACATTGAACTGAAGCACCTGCTGACTGGCCAACAATGAGAGGCCTGAATACTTAAATGAAGCTACCACTGATGGTGTGATCACTCACCTAGAGCCAGACATCCTGGAATGTGAAGTCCAGTGGACCTTAGAAAGCGTCACTATGAACAAAGCTAGTGGAGGTGATGGAATCCCAGTTGAGCTATTTCAAATCCTGAAACATGATGCTGTGAAAGTGCTGCACTCAATATGCCAGCACATTTGGAAAACTCAGCAGTGACCACAGGACTGGAAAAGGGCAGTTTTCATTTCAATCACAAAGAAAGCAATGCCAAAGAATGCTCAAACTACCGCACAATTGCACTCATCTCACACGCTAGTAAAGTAATGCTCAAAATTCTCCAAGCCAGGCTTCAGCAATATGTGACCTGTGAACTTCCAGATGTTCAAGCTGGTTTTAGAAAAGGCAGAGGAACCAGAGATCAAATTGCCAACATCTGCTGGATCATTGAAAAAGCAAGAGAGTTCCAGAAAAACATCTATTTCTGCTTTATTGACTATGCCAAAGCCTTTGACTTTCTGGATCATAATAAACTGTGGGAAATTCTGAAAGAGATGGGAATACCAGCCCACCTGACCTGCCTCTTGAGAAACCTGTATGCAGGTCAGGAAGCAACAGTTAGAATTGGACATGGAACAATAGACTAGTTCCAAATAGGAATAAGAATACGTCAAGACTGTATAGTGTCACCCTGCTTATTTAACTTATAGGTAGAGTACATCCTGAGAAATGGTAGGCTGGAAGAAGCACAAGCTGGAATCAAGATTGCTGGGAGAAATACCAATAACCTCAGATATGCAGATGACACCACCCTTATGGCAGAAAGTGAAGAAGAACTAAAAAGCCTCTTGATGACAGTGAAAGAGGAGAGTGCAAAAGTTGGCTTAAAGCTCAACATTCAGAAAACGAAGATCATGGCATCTGGTCCCATCACTTCATGGGAAATAGATGGGGAAACAGTGGAAACAGTGTCAGACTTTATTTTGGGGGGCTCCAAAATCACTGCAGATGGTGACTGCAGCCATGAAATTAAAAGATGCTTACTCCTTGGAAGAAAAGTTATGACCAACCTAGATAGCATATGCAAAAGCAGATACATGACTTTGCCAACAAAGGTCCATTTAGTCAAGGCTATGTTTTTTTCCAGTGGTCGTGTATGGATGCGAGAGTTGGACTGTTAAGAAAGCTGAGCACCGAAGAATTGATGCTTTTGAACTGTGGTGTTGAAGAAGACTCTTGAGAGTCCCTTGGACTGCAAGGAGATCCAACCAGTCCATTCATCATCCTGGGATTTCTTTGGAACGAATGATGCTAAAGCTGAAACTCCAGTACTTTGGCCACCTCATGCAAAAAGTTGACTCATTGGAAAAGACTCTGATGATGGGAGGGATTGGGGGCAGAAGGAGAAGGGGATGACCAAGGACGAGATGGCTGGATGGCATCACTGAGTCAATGGACGTGAGTATCAGTGAACTCTGGAATTTGGTGACGGACAGGGAGGCCTTGCATTCTGCAATTCATGGGGTCATAAAGAGCTGGACACGACTGAGCGACTGAACTGAATTGAACCACTGATTGAGTGGTATAGGTTTAAATCTGTTCTGAGGCATCCTGTTTATGAGTTTTGGGGCTAAAGAACAATCAGTACTGCCTTTTCTTCATCATGGAGAAGAGGATATTTTATTCTCAGAAGAAAGAGGAGGATATGGAGTCCAGGAAGTTAGACCGAAGCAAGAGAAATGAGACGTTCTAGCTGACAGTGGCTTCTTAGAGCTAGAGAACCACTGAGCTCAGTTGGATTAGGTGGCTGGTAATCTGCAGAAGTTAGGTATATAAATGCAAAGGAGAACTGAATAAAATATGAAGTATGTTTGAGAGTTTGGGGAGAAGCATGATATTATATAGTATTGCGCTTATAAGCACATACCTGGAAGCAGATGGACTGTGCTTGAGTCCCATTTCTGCTTGTTACACACCTCCACCGTGTAACCTGGAGCATGCTACTTAGGCTCTCTCTGCCTTGGCTGCCTCATCTGTACACTGACTATAGTAATTGTTTCTATCTTAGAGAGATGCTGTAAGGATCACACAATGTGTATTTTTATTGATTGCTTTGTTACAAATCATAGCAAAATTTTGTGGCTTAAAAAGTGGTAAGTATTTATTATCACTCATAGTTTCTGTGGGTCAAGAAAATGGGAGAGGCTTGGCTGGGAGACCTGATTCAAGGTTTCTGATGGTCTGGCAATCAAGAGTTGGGGGTGAACTATGGAAAACAATATGGAAGTCCCTCAAAAAACTAATATTAGAGCTACCTTATGATCCAGCAACCCATTCCTGGGCATATACTCAGATAAAACTATAATTTGAAAAGATCCATGCACACCTATGTTCATAGCAACACTATTTAAACAGGCAAGACATGGAAACAACCTAAAAATCCAGTGGCAGATGAATGGACAAAGAAGACATGGCACATATATATACCAATGAACTATTATTCAGCTAGAAAAAAGAAGGAAATAATACCATTTGTACCAACATGGATGGGCCTAGAGATTATCACACTAAGCAAAGTAAGTCAGAAAGACAAATATCCTATGATATCACTTACTCATGGAATCTAATAGATAACACAAATGAACTTACCTGTGAAACAGAAACAGACTCACAGACTTGAGCTTGCCAAGGGGGAGGGGGTCAGGGGAGTGGAGCATTAGAAGTTTGGGATTAGCAGATGCAAGCTAATATATATAGAATTGATAAAAAAACAAAGTCCCTACTGTGTAGCACAGGGAACTATATTCAACATCCTATGATGAGCCATAATGGGAAAAATATGAAAAAAATATGTATANTAAATGAACTTACCTGTGAAACAGAAACAGACTCACAGACTTGAGCTTGCCAAGGGGGAGGGGGTCAGGGGAGTGGAGCACTAGAAGTTTGGGATTAGCAGATGCAAGCTAATATATATAGAATTGACAAAAAAAAAAAAAGTCCCTACTGTGTAGCACAGGGAACTATATTCAACATCCTATGATGAACCATAATGGGAAAGAATATGAAAAAAATATGTATAACTGAATTGTTTTTCTGTACAGCAGAAATTACATTGTTTTTCTGTATAACAGCATTGTAAGTCAACTAAAATTCAATAAAGTATAAAAATGATTTTAGAGTTACACTGGCTGGCAAATTGATGCACAGGAGGCCTGTCCCTTTTTCTGTGGGCCTCTCCCAGTGATGCTGGTATATCCTATATACCAGTGGCTAGATTCCCCTTAGACAGAATGATAGAGGGGAAGAGCTTGGCAGAAATTTTCCCATTTATGACTTAGTATCAGAATCACATAGCATCACTTCTGCCTCATTCTTCTCAGGAGAAAGAATTGTTTTGTCCAGTCCACATTTAAGGGAAAGACGTGAAAGTGAGAAAGTGAAGTTGCTCAGTCATGCCCGACTCTTTACAACCCCATGGACAGTAGCCTGCACCAAGCTCCTCTGTCCATGGGATTTTCAAGGCAAGAGTACTGGAGTGGGTTGCCATTTCCTTCTCCAACATTTAAGGGAAGGAGGATACAAAGAGAGGAGGACCAATGATTTTACACATTATTTTAAAACTATGACATAACTTTGTAGAACAATCCTTGGCATAAAATAAGTAATGTATGTGAGTCTGATACTAACACCATAATAAAAATTATTAGCCTGTTTATTAGTATATAGAAGTAGTATGTTTGACTTTTATATATTTATATTTTATCTAGCATTTTGAAAAACTTTCATTAATTCAGTTTTTTCAGGGGAATTTTTTTAACTTTCTTTGAATTCAACCGTAATACCTGCAAGTAAAGAATATTTCTGTCTCTTGCTTTCAGATCCTTACGTATTCTATTTATTTCTTTAGTTTTGACATACTTGTTAGTACCCCCGGTACCATGCTGAAGAGAGTGGGACAATAGGTTCTCTAGGTTTGTTATTGATGGTCAAGGACACACTTTCAGCCTGTGGTGTTGGCAGGAGGCTTTTTGTAGATATTCTTCGTTAGTTAAGAATGTTTTCTTCTGGACCTAACTTGTTAAGAATTTATTCTTTTAATCATGAATGGATACTGAATTTTTCTTTTTTCTAAGACTGCTGATTTTCCTCTTTTAGCTTGTAATGTGGTAAATTATGTCTTCACTTTTACCTTTCTTCACTGAATCATCCCAGAGCTANGACCTAACTTGTTCAGAATTTATTCTTTTAATCATGAATGGATACTGAATTTTTCTTTTTTCTAAGACTGCTGATTTT
Source organism: Raphicerus campestris (assembly GCA_006410735.1). Taxonomy (NCBI): domain Eukaryota; kingdom Metazoa; phylum Chordata; class Mammalia; order Artiodactyla; family Bovidae; genus Raphicerus; species Raphicerus campestris. The sequence goes on from SJYW01014990.1 coordinate 14,488, forward strand.
CCTCTTTTAGCTTGTAATGTGGTAAATTATGTCTTCACTTTTACCTTTCTTCACTCAATCATCCCAGAGCTAAGTAGGGTCATATCCTAAGATTTCTGAGTGAAGTAGATCAGGATTCAGGGCCAAGGCAACCCTCAAAGTAGACCTTTGGTCATTTAAAAACTTTAAAAATTTTATATTGGAGTATAGTTGATTCACAATGTTACTTTGGTTTCAGGTGTTTAGTGAAGTGGATTCTTTTCACATATAGGTTATCACAGAACACTGAGTAGAGTTTCCTGTGATATACAGTAGGTTCTTGTTGATTATCTATGTTAATTGTACCTCACTGTGTCTCTAGCAAATCTGTTTGTAGAGACCAAGTCTTGATAAATCAGGACATGCATTTATTATAAGCATTATTTTCTAGAGTTATATTTTTTCTACTATGCATTTAGTAAAAATATTTTCTCTGTTTTGGCAGAAATAGCTCTTAATAACAAGCTTTTCATGGTACACTTCCCATGAAAGGCAATAGTTAGTTGGGTCTTTAGAAAATACCAAAAAAAGAATTAAAATGGAAAAATTACATTTTCTTTTTTAACTTGTTTGAAACAATATGGACACATACACACACAGTGTGACAAACAGGCAGTGACTAAATTTAAGTACTGAAACAGTTTGGCTTCCTAAATTAATCTTACAGTTGAGGTATTTCACAAATATTAGTTGCTTTTGCTTTAATTAGGAAGGTGTACCCATGGAAAGGAATGAGTTCTGCTTTCCCTCAGGGCAAAACATAACATCTTAGAGCCACAGCCAGGCAGTACATTAGGCTGCATTCAGTAACACAAAAATAAAGCCTTATTTCATGATTCCTTCTAAAATAAATAAATATTAAAAAAGAAACAGGCTTTTCTGTTTTTCCTTGGAATTGAGCCACATTGACCTTAAAGATTTTACCTTTTCCCCTATTTAACACTCCAGCAGGTAAGAATTTTGCTGATGACCAGCCTGCTGGAAAAGTAGGATCGCCTCCCCTGAAACTCACTTTCTCCTGATGCCATGCTGGACGTGGCTCATTCTCAGCTCAGCAGTCAGTGTTCTCTGAGCACTAGACCTGCTATCACAAGTGAATGCAGGTGTCATATTCCAATAAACGTCAAACAAGTTGTGGATTTCACTCACTTCACATCCTGTGTCTTTCTTAGGAGAGTGAAGGTTGGTTTAAAGAAGAAGGTGTAAGGGAAAAGCTGGCAAAGTCTTTGTACATGTTGGCAAGTCATAAAGGCAAAGCTGGCTAGAGACAGAATAATAATTGCTACCATGCTTGGAGTACCTAGCATGTGCCAAGCATTTATAAACATAATTTCATTTATCCTCTACCACTTTAGGGAGCAAGTATTGTTATCTCTGGATTACATATGAGAAGCTGATGCTCAGAGAAGTTAAGTAAATTTCACTGCAGTCAGTGGTTGAACTAGGATATGAACCCAGTTCTCTCCAAGTCTAAATTCTGCACTGCTGCTTGCCTTAGTATTCCAAACAACGCATTTTCATTCACACCTATTAATACTTTTACTTGAATACATTGCCAGTGTTACATACCTAAAAGTACAAACATATTTTAAGAGTCAGATATAATGATAAATGAACTAGAACAATCAGTTATTTGTGATTTGAATAATACTGCATCCAGAACTATGTTGACAAGATGCCCTGCTCTTTAAGGTGCTATGCTAAGACAGTGTCTTGCCAACTCTCTTAAATTCAATAGGCTGTGGATTTTAATAAATNACCTTAAAGATTTTACCTTTTCCCCTATTTAACACTCCAGCAGGTAAGAATTTTGCTGATGACCAGCCTGCTGGAAAAGTAGGACAGCCTCCCCTGAAACTCACTTTCTCCTGATGCCATGCTGGACGTGGCTCATTCTCAGCTCAGCAGTCAGTGTTCTCTGAGCACTAGACCTGCTATCACAAGTGAATGCAGGTGTCATATTCCAATAAACGTCAAACAAGTTGTGGATTTCACTCACTTCACATCCTGTGTCTTTCTTAGGAGAGTGAAGGTTGGTTTAAAGAAGAAGGTGTAAGGGAAAAGCTGGCAAAGTCTTTGTACATGTTGGCAAGTCATAAAGGCAAAGCTGGCGAGAGACAGAATAATAATTGCTACCATGCTTGGAGTACCTAGCATGTGCCAAGCATTTATAAACATAATTTCATTTATCCTCTACCACTTTAGGGAGCAAGTATTGTTATCTCTGGATTACATATGAGAAGCTGATGCTCAGAGAAGTTAAGTAAATTTCACTGCAGTCAGTGGTTGAACTAGGATATGAACCCAGTTCTCTCCAAGTCTAAACTCTGCACTGCTGCTTGCCTTAGTATTCCAAACAATGCATTTTCATTCACACCTATTAATACTTTTACTTGAATACATTGCCAGTGTTACATACCTAAAAGTACAAACATATTTTAAGAGTCAGATATAATGATAAATGAACTAGAACAATCAGTTATTTGTGATTTGAATAATACTGCATCCAGAACTATGTTGACAAGATGCCCTGCTCTTTAAGGTGCTATGCTAAGACAGTGTCTTGCCAACTCTCTTAAATTCAATAGGCTGTGGATTTTAATAAACATTCCCTTTAGGCAAATAAGCAATGCAATTTTTTATGGATCATTAAAAACAGCATTCTAGTGTAAAAGAGCTTTCAGATCTCATAAGTTTGATTGGTTGCCATTGGTTTATGATCATGAACAAATTATCAACCAATAATAAGTGTACCAGTTCCAACAATTTTATTAAGCTCACATGATACCACCTGCATTAAAATTGCTGGAGAAATAACAGACCTCCTTTCAACAGATACTTGGACAACTGGTTGTTACTTTTTCAAATTTATGTTATTGAGAAAATAATTCTGCTTTTATTTCTGCAAGCAATTCATTTTCTATGAATAGCTGTGAATACAAGCTTTCTGGAATTCAGAGACCTACATCTTTATAGTTGTGAGATATCTAGAGAAATGTGACAGTGTAATTTTATGGATTTCCAACTTTCCTCTAAGGAAGTTATAGGAAAGGAGGGGAAACTGGTAGTATCTAGAAGGATTTCTTCATATTAGTGCATCAATAATGATGAGTATGGGGTTTTTGCTTCATTTAGGAGGTAGATTAAATATATATCCAATCAAAGAAGAAAATTATCATTTTATTTAATAAAGCTTCCTAACTTTTATTTCATGTACTTATTAATGTACTGAGGTATTATTTGTTGATTATTGATATTATTACTTGCCCAATAAAAATGATACAAAACTGAATTTCTCAGGATAGAGTACAGGGAGTTTTTGCTTTTATAGAAAAGGGACAGAAAAGAGACACGCACAAAATATATAAAACACATAGAAAGAATACATAAGAAGACATCTAAATTTTCTACTCAGTTTGGTTATAAGAATCTACCCTCTCCATTTTTGTCTGGATTCATCAATTGCCACAAAATAAATACTTAGAAACCATTCAAACAATTTAAATATATATAAAGTAAAAACTGAGTGTCTCTTCTGATTTTTAACCCCACTCTGATCATTTTTACTGAGTATATCCATTCAGACTTTTCCAATGCCTATAAGCACGTATTTATAAAAATGTTACACAATGATATCATATATATTTCAAATATATATATTGATGAACAATGAAGGAACAATGAAAAACCTATAAATTAAAAAAGCAAGGTAAAAATGTGGTAAGGAGAAATACCAACATCCAGGTAACAGGAGATCAGAGAGAAGTAAAAACAGAGCAGTACAAATATTTTCTAAAATAAAGAAGATGAACAAATTAAGATGAAAAGTTTTCAAACCACTCATGCTNCAAGGTAAAAATGTGGTAAGGAGAAATACCAACATCCAGGTAACAGGAGATCAGAGAGAAGTAAAAACAGAGCAGTACAAATATTTTCTAAAATAAAGAAGATGAACAAATTAAGATGAAAAGTTTTCATAGTTGCCAAGGAGGAGAAAGAAGGAAAAATTAACACATTTAGGCAAATATTAGTGAAATCTCAGAATGTGGAGAAGAGGAGGATTTAAAGGAAGAGAAGGAGAGCAAAAACAATAAAAAAGAAAAAGAAAATATTCTGAAAGCCTTTAGAGCAAAGAGGAATCACCTACAAAGAAATAAGAATCAAAACTGATGCCAGACTTCTGCATATCACCGAAAGCAAGAAGACAGTAGAGAAATACTTAAACACATATAAACTGTTATTCAAATGTAAAAGTCTAAAATAAATACTTTAGCATACAATGCCTCAAAAATTTGCTACAGAATGACTTACATTGAAAACTCTTTAGAAAGAAGTTCTTATACAGGAAGAGACAGAAACATTAAGGAGATATGATATAAGGTAGCCAAAAGTCTTAAAAGAACTTATATTATTTTTTTAAATGTTGAAAGCAAAGAAAGAAACTAAAGAAGTATTTCCATAATGATTTGATTAATAGTCTAGATAACATCAGCAAGATAATGGGCAGGTGCGATGCGAAAGATGATGAGTGCATGAGAAAGTTCCTGTTACGGAGAACAATGAATGCTGGTTCAAGTCACAGTTAAAAAAAGCAAGAAATAAGGGGATAAAAGCAAGACATGTAGAAAAGGTAAAGAGAATTGAAATAAAAAAGGAAGACAGTAAAGTCCAAAAAGTATCTGCAAGCACAGCAAATGTAAATGAACTAAACTCACCACGTAAGAGATTGTCAGATTGGATTAAGAAATACCCATCTATATAGTATTTACAAAAACACAAAGCCATGAGGTGACCAAAACTAAACACGTAAAAAAAAAAAGATATATCAGGCAAACATGCTTAATCACAGGAAAGGTGAGGTAGCTATATTATCATCAGTCCCATAGATTTTAAGGCAGAAGGTAGCCAGTTTATCAGGGATAGCAAATGGCTATGAGCCCGTATCTATTTCCCAGGTTAAATTTATACTGGTGAATTAATGAAGTATACAGATCTGCTAGCAGTTCAATTAGAATCATTTGTGGCTGAAAAAGGATGGTCCAGTTTTTTTGTTTTTTAGTTGCTAAGTTGTGTCTGACTCTTTTGCGACCCTATAGCCCATAGCCTGCCAGGCTCCTCTGTCCATGGGATTTCCCAGGCAAGAATCCTGGAGTGGGTTGCCATTTCCTTCTCCAGGGGATCTTCACCACCCAGGGATTGAACCCTCATCTCCTGCACTGCAGGCAGATTCTTTACTGCTGAGCCAGCTCGGAAGCTCAGTTAAATTTATACTTGTGAATTAATTCATGAAGTATACACATCTCTAGAGGTTCAGTTAGAATCATCTGTGGTAGAAAATGGATGGGCCAGACTTGTTCGTCAGCATGCTTGCCAATCTGCATTTGCTGGATGATGGAATAATTTTCATTTTCTTTGTGTGGATGCCAGGGCTGGACTTTCTTTCTGTGCTCAGGCAGCCATGGCAGCACACACGGTAGTAACACGTGCAGACAACACTGCCCAGACATTACAGGTTCCTCGCCGACACCATACCGAATGACCAAGCTTTAACTGCTCTTATGAATGCCACAGGATTCTATACCTAGAAAGGAAGGTCAGAAGAAAGGCTTTAGAAATCCCAAGTTTTCACTACCAATGGTGATCAGCTGATTGTTATGGAGGCTTGCAGACATCCTCGTGAAGATCCTGAGAGTAAGGGAGTCAGGCTACATTACCACAGCTGAGAGGAATATTATGCACAACTTTAAGAAACAGATAACATGTGGGGTACGGTGTGGGGAGAGTGAAAATCATGAATGTGAAGGTCAGAGTCACTATTTTTGCTGTGCAAGGAGATTTCGTTTTCTTTTCTAATCTGTCTGAGGTGGTTCCTGCATTGGCTGAGGAGAATGTGGGCAGAGAGCATGTGACAGCATGAGAATCTCAGATTTAATGCTGATCATTGTTATTGATATATTTCAGCAAAAACTGGACTACTGCACTGAAAAAATATTATTGCTGGAAATAATCGTGTCATATATTCTAGAGCTAACAAACTTAACGTGTATTTGTTATGTCTTTCCCTAGTTATACTGTCTTAGACACATGGAAAATGCTTAAAATGTGTTTAATTTACTAAAACATTATCTTTATCACAGTGAATAATCATTTTATACATTGGTAGACTATTTAAATGTGTTATTAAATAGTTTCTTTCAAAATTAATTATTATTAAATTGCACTGATAAAAATATGAGAATAAAACCACAGGAAAGTTTTCAAACCACTCATGCTTCTACTCAGGCTTTAGTGCTTACAATGTTTTAAATAATTAATTACAAAAGTATTTGGTTCTGACAAGTATCCTAGTATAAGCAATTAACAGAAACATTAGCATATGTGGATTTTACAAATGTGCCAAATAGCAAAGCTGTTGAACCAAGTTAGATGTTGGGTTTTTTTTTCTGCTTTAAATGACAAACATCCACAGTTACCACTAAAGAATAGTCTTTAATTGTAAGTTATAAGTAAGATGTAGTCACAGAAAAAGTGTCTGTATGGATAGGTATGCTTTTATTTTATGAGGTTGTAATCCAGTCATGAAAATAATCTCTGGTTCATGTGCACAGTGCCTGAAGAAATCAGACCAGTAGATCTCAATAAAATTCAATACATGCATGTCTCCTTGTTGCTTCTTTTCTTTTGTTTAAATTTTGTAGGTATTTGTATTTAAAGAAGCTCTCTCAGGGTATTTGCTAAGGGCAAAAGCTTATATATTCTTAGTCCAGTGAAAGACAAGCACAAGAAAGACATGAATAAGGAAGTGGATAAAAGGGAAATCAGAAAATAAGCTCAGAATTTTAATAACCTTATTCTCACACTAACATTTATGACTGTGCTATGCTCAGTCATGTCTAACTCTTTGTGACCCCATGGACCATAGCCCACCAGGTTCTTCTGTCTGTGGGATACTGGAGTGGTTGCCATTTCCTTCTTCAGGGCATCTTCCCAACCCAAGGATCGAACTCACATCTTTTATGTCTCCTGTACTGGCATACAGGTTCTTTACCACTAGCACCGCCTGGGAAGCCCTTGGACTGTCTAAGTCAATGTTATCTTTTTCATGCTCTGCCACATCTTCAAACTGCTTCCTCACAACTATTAATTCCACCTTTACATAGTAGCAGGGTGATATTTAAAAAAGATGAGTCAGGTCATATTTCTCATTCATGTTAATCCATCAAGAGGCTTCCTCTTGTTCAGAGAATCAAAGCCCAACAAACACCACACTGTGACCTCCAAGACCAGACTCAGTCATGTCCCTACCCCACTGTTCCTCCTCACTGAGAGCCACACTCCCTCCATGCTTCAGTGTTCAGTCTCCTGCTCTGGGGCTGGACTAGCCAAGTATTCTTGCCTTAAGACTTCATAGCTGTTGCTTCCTGTGCTAAGACAATTCTGTTGATAGATCTTTGCATGGCTGACTTCTAAGCTCTCAGGTCTCAGTTTAAATGTCACATTTATAGAACTTTCATGACCACATAAGACAGTGCCTCTTCTCTTCCATCTCTCTCTATTCCTTTACCCAGCTTTGTGCTCCTCCTAGCAACAATCACTTTCCAAAATTACCTTATTTGTGTATTTTCTCCACCCTCTGTTATAGGTACTCAATAACATTGCTTGAAGGCATGGATTGTGAATATTTCTGAAGACTACTTGGCTGACACAGTGTTCAAATTAGATCTCTTGAAGCAATATTTCCTCATCTTCTGTAAAAAGGATTTGAAGGACTTGAATTCTTTTTGACTTGTTTGATTATGTCTATAATTCTATCTCCAAAGAGCAGTGTTAGAACCAAACAGTTGATCAATCAGAAACTAAAACACATGTGTCTTCATGGATTACACTTTCGGGGAATTCATAGGAGCCCTTTGTGGATGAATGACTAGAAATCACTTAAATTTATCTTTATATGTATCTAAATATGGTTCATTGACTTAAAGTTAGATATTACTGTAATATTGTCGTTGATTGTTTCTGAGAATGGAGGAAAACACAATTTATCCAACACTATTATGTTCTAGACACTACATTAGGCAGTAATTGGTACAGAGATAAAAAGAACCAAACCCCACTGCCTAAAACCATACACTTAAATAAATGACCATAGAACAGGACACATGATGAAAAGCATAATGAAAGTACAAAAATTAACTTAATATAGGGGATTTGGAAAGACTGTATGGAGAAGATAAATTTTTAGTAAGTTCTTAAAGCATGATATGACCATAACAGAAGGGACTTAGGGGGCATGAACTTGGCTATGGACAGAACCTGACTGAAAGTTTTACTTAAAAGATGGATGATGTCCTCTTATGCTGCTGGTAGGAATGTAAACTGGCATACCCACTATGGAGAAGAGTATTGAGGTTCCTTAGAAAACTAAAAATAGAAATAACATATGATCCAGCAATCCCACTCCTGAGCTGGAAAAAACCATAATTTGAAAAGATACATGCATCCCAATGTTCATTGCAACACTATTTCAAACAGCCAGGACATGGAAGCAACCTAAATGCCCATCAACAGAAGAATGGATAAAGAAAATGTGGAGTATATATATATATATATATACACACATATACACACACACACACACACACACACACACACATATATATATATGGACTATTACTCTGCCATAAAAAGGAATTAAATTGGATCATTTGTAGAGATGTGGATGGATCTAGAGCATGTCATATGGAGTGAAATAAGATGTGTATAAGAGACAGCTATGAGCCCGTATCTATTTCCCAGGTTAAATTTATACTGGTGAATTAATGAAGTATACAGATCTGCTAGCAGTTCAATTAGAATCATTTGTGGCTGAAAAAGGATGGTCCAGTTTTTTTGTTTTTTAGTTGCTAAGTTGTGTCTGACTCTTTTGCGACCCTATAGCCCATAGCCTGCCAGGCTCCTCTGTCCATGGGATTTCCCAGGCAAGAATCCTGGAGTGGGTTGCCATTTCCTTCTCCAGGGGATCTTCACCACCCAGGGATTGAACCCT
>SJYW01014990.1:25495-42872 GCA_006410735.1 Raphicerus campestris
ACACACACACACACACACACACACACACATATATATATATATATATATATATATATATATATATGGACTATTACTCTGCCATAAAAAGGAATTAAATTGGATCATTTGTAGAGATGTGGATGGATCTAGAGCATGTCATATGGAGTGAAATAACTAAGAAAGAGAAAAACAAGTATATTAACACATATGTGGAATCTGGAAAAATAGTATAGATGACCTAATTTGCAAAACAGAAATAGAGATATAGAGAATAAATGTATGAATACCAAGGAGGAAGGAGAGATGGATGGGATGAACTGGGAAAACTGGGTTTGGTTTAAATACATTATTGATATTATGTATAAAACTGATAACTAATGAGAACCTACTATATAGCAGAGGGAACTCTACTCAGTGCTCTGTGTGACCTGAATGGGAAGGAAATCCAAAAAAGAGAAGATATATGTATACATATAGCTGATTCACCATGCTGTACAGTAGAAATATAACATTGTAAAGCAATTACAGTCCAAAAAATTAATTAAAAATAAAGTCAAGTACGCTTCTGAAAGACCATACGGTTTATCCCCAGAAAAACAAGGCTTTGTAGACTCTGTCGTTTAAAGACTCATGCCCATTAACTGTCACTTCCCTAAGCCTCCTTATTCCTGACTCCTAGAAGCCATTAATCTGCTTTCCATCTTTATGAATTTGCCTGTTCTAGACACTTCATATAAACTGAACTATACAATAAATGGACTTGTGTCTGGCTTATTGCACTTGGCACATTACATTCAAGGTCGATCCATGTTGTTGCAGCATATCACCATTTTTTCCTTTCTATGACTGAATAATATTCCATGGTGTCTATCCACTTTGTTGTTTGGTTGATAAGCCATGTCCAACCCTTTTGCAACCCCATGGATCATAGCCCACCAAGCTCCTCTGTCCATGAAATTTCCCAGACAAGAATACTGGAGTGGGTTGCTATTTATCTGCTTACCAGTTGATTAATATTTCTGTTGCTTCCATTTTGGGGTATTATGAAAAATTCTTCTATGAACATTCACATACAAGTTTTTGTTTGAACAATTGTTTTCAGTTCAATTGGATTTCACTCAAGTGGACCTGTTGGGTTATATGATAATTCTATGTTTGTTTTAAGGAACTGCTCAACTACTTTCCATATCAGCTGGACCAGTATATATATTCTCACTAGCAAAATATGAAGGTGCCAATTTCTCTTCATTCTCAACAATACCTCTTATTTTCCATTTTATTACTATTAATATTATTGCCTTCCTAGTGAGTATGAAATTGTCTCTCATTGTGATTTTGATTTGCATTTTCCCAATTACTAACCATGCTGAGCTACTTTTCATGTCCTGATTGGTCATTTATATAACTTCTTCAGAAAAATGTCTATTCAAGTCCCTTTAGACATTATTAGATATATGATCTGCAAATATTTTCTCTCATTCAGTGGGTTGTCTTTTCACTTTATTGCGTCCTTTGATACACAAGCTTTTAATTTTGATGATGTATGTTTTATCTATTTTTTTCTTTTGCCATTTTTCACTTTTGAGGTCATATCTAAGAATCTGTTGCTCAATTTAAGGTCATTAAGGTTTATCCCAGTGTTTTCTTCTAAGAGTTTTACAGTTTTAGCTCTTACATTTAAGTCTTCATCCATTTTCAGTTGTGTTGCACATATGGTATGAGGTAAGTGTCTAGTATCGTTCTTTTACATGTGGTTATTCAGTTGTTCCAGCACCATATGTTAAAGACTACTCTTTTCCACTTGAATGGTCTTGGCACGTTTGTTGAAAATTAACTGACCATAGACATATGAGTTTATTTCTTGGCTCTCAACTCTATTCCACTGGTCTGTATGTCTATCCTTGCCAATACCACATTATTTTGATTACTATAGCTCTGAAGCAAGTTTTGAAATGAAGTAAGAGTAGTCTACTTTTGTGCTTCTTTTTCAAGATAGTTTTGGCTATTTTGAGCCTCATGTAACTCAGTATGAATTTTAGAATTAGCTTGTCCACTTAGCAAAAAGGAAATTTGAATGTTAATAGGGATGGCATAGAATCTGTAGTTCAATTTGGGAGTCTTGCCACCTTAACAACAGTAAATCTTTTAGTCCATAAACACAGGATATCATCTCATTTATTTAGAATCTTTAAAATATCTTTTTTCTACCAATTGCCTTATTATCCAGCATTCTCTTGCAAGCCTTTCAGTTTGTCTATTATTTGCCCCATTATTTCTTGCCCCAGGTGGCAGCTGCTAATTCATTGCCTTTAAAAGGTTTTGGCAGTGTCCCCTGAGTAGCCAGCTCAGCTCATGGGTTTTTATGAGTTAGGTAAAATAAAAGCAAATCCTTTGAGCTAGTCCTTCAGAAAGCCACCAGATATGTCAAGACAGACAGCCAAAATTCTTTGAGAATAAGTTCTGTTCTGCTCCCCCTGGCATCAGGAACCTGTATGAAGAATCTAGCTTATTGTCTCCAAGGCTGTCTCTGAGCTGGGGAGTGAGGAATGGGGACAGGGTAAGTTAAAATGTCTCAAAGCTCTCTTACTGACACTCAGATAATTTTCTCTTGATTAAGCACTCACCTAGTTGCTACAGTCTCTAGAATTCCGATAGTGCTGATGCTGACAGCCCTTGTCACTTTATTCATTTCTTTTGAGAAGGTATAAGCTCTGGAGGTCCCTACTCCACCAGGATCCCTGGTATCACTCTGAGACTTAAGTTTTTACTAAGGTAACAAGTAACCCCCAAATTTCAAGAGATCAAGACCACAAAGGTTTATTTCCTGCTCGTGACTTGTGTCCCTGTGCACAGGCTGTGGCTGTGCTCCACACCTACCTCTGTCTCAATACCCAGCATGACAACGAGCCACAATCGGGAGCTGTGCCAAGAGCTAAGGCTGAGGAAAAGGGACTGCGTCACATCATCCATTCACTACTAAAGCTTCCATCCGGAAGCGACCCACTGACATTTCACTGGCCAAAGTAATCTGGATGGCCATGCCAGCCCTAACTCCAACGAGGGTGGTAAAGTACACTCCTAGCAGGTGACTCAAAGGAGGAAGAACTGAGTATTTGTGAAGAGTATTAAGCATGCAAAGAAAAACTGAGGAGGTTCCTATTAAAGTTATAGCCAAGAGTATTTATATTAAAGAGTTTTGAGCCTCACAGTTAAGTAAATAGTGAGGTGATATTACTATAGTATGGGAGCTGAAGACTACATGAGGGCCCTGAGAATATGTAAAACATTTGCAACAGGTGTTACATGTAGGTAATTTGATACAATGGGAATTTAAAAATGAAAGGAGTTGTTGAGCAGTGCTGAAGCCCAGTTGAAGTTAGCTCTGTATTCATAGCTATGCATCTAATCATTGTGGGATAGTTTCCAGTAATACTTCAAAGCTCAAGACAAGCAGAATATATTGAGCAGTATAGGATGATCAACAATATAACACAACACTAAAATAGAAGCAAAGGCCATACTTGAATTTGGATAATTTGTGCTAATTTGAGATGCATTTTTTTTTCTCACTGGCTCATATAATACTTTGGAGAATTCAACCTCATTTATTCTACTTTGAATAAATCATAATGTAATGGGGTGAAACCTATGAAGAAAGACTTGCTTGTGGCTTGGCTGGATAACCTGCCCATGAAATACCATTGACAAGACACAATTCTTGGCCTCCAGCAAGGATATCTAAAATATTTATTCTCTTAAAAATGCATACATGACAGTTTCTATTGTTTCATCTTCAGAAGTTTACAAAATAAATTTTGTTTGGGAAATAAAAGGAATGATAAAAAGAAGTGATTATTTGTGGATTGAAGAGCAAAATATAAAAGATTTGAAAATTGGTGATTGAGTAATCTCTACCTGCACTGAGGGTGAGAGGAGACAATTAGATTTTATGGAATAAAACTTACTCCTTTGAAACAGTGGATCAAGGATCCACTTGATCAAGGATCAAGATGCTAGGATCAAGGCTGAATATGGACCCCAACGGGGCCATTCTAATGACTAAAAGCTCTGGATAAAGACTGAGAGGCTGAGTGTTTAAAGCAGGGGAAGCATACTAGCTAGTTGATGGTAAAATTATTCCAAACCCTACAGAACATAAACAGCTGCTTAACATTTCACTTTCAGTGCTAAACTTGATGTGACTTAATATGAAAAGATGAAGTGGGGGAATGTACCTCAGTCAGTTCAGTTCAGTTCAGTCGCTCAGTTGTGTCCGACTCTTTGCGACTCCATGAATTGCAGCACGCCAGTCCTCCCTGTCAATCCCCATCTCCTGGAGTCACTGAAACTCACATTCATCGAGTCATTGATGACATCCAGCCATCTCATCCTCCGTCGTCCCCTTCTCCTCCTGCCCCCAATCCCTCCCAGCATCACAGTCTTTTCCAATGAGTCAATGCTTCGCATGAGGTGGCCAAAGTACTGGAGTTTCAGCTTTAGCATCATTCCTTCCAAAGAAATCCCAGGGCTGATCTCCTTTAGAATGGACTGGTTGGATCTCCATGGAGTCCAAGGGACTCTTAAGAGTCTTCTCCAACACCACAGTTCAAAAGCATCAATTCTTCTGTGTTAGCTTTCTTCACAGTCCAACTGTTGCATACATGCATGACCACTGGTAAAANGAGTCCAAGGGACTCTTAAGAGTCTTCTCCAACACCACAGTTCAAAAGCATCAATTCTTCTGTGTTAGCTTTCTTCACAGTCCAACTGTTGCATACATGCATGACCACTGGTAAAACCATAGCCTTGACAAGATGGACCCTTGTTGCCGAAGTAACATCTCTGCTTTTGAATCTGCTATCTAGGTTGGTCATAACTCTTCTTCCAAGGAGTAAGCATCTTTTAATTTCATGGCTGCAAACACCACCTGCAGTGATTTTGGAGCCCCCCCCAAAATAAAGTCAGCCTCTGTTTCCCCATCTATTTCCCATGAAGTAATGGGGCCAGATGCCATGATCTTCGTTTTCTGAATGTTGAGCTTTAAGTCAACTTTTTCCACTCTCCTCTTTCACTTTCATCAAGAGGCTTTTTAGTTCCTCTTCACTTTCTGCCATAAGGGTGGTATCATCTGCATATCTGAGGTGATGGATATTTCTCCCAGCAACCTGGATTCCAGCTTGTGCTTTGTCCAGCCCAACATTTCTCATGATGTATTTTGCATATAANTGGACATGAGTTTGAGAGAACTTCGGGAGTTGGTGATGAACAGGGAGGCCTGGCGTGCTATGATTCATCGGGTCGCAAGGAGTTGGACACGACTGAGTGACTGAACTGAACTGAACTCATCCTATATATAGATAGATACACATGTAAGTATGTATAGATATAGATATAAAAAAGAAATCTAGAAAACCATACAGGCTACTGTACATTTTTTAAGATGAACTAGTGGATGTCAGTCACTCATTCATCAAAGCACTTCATACAATAATAACTTCTTGAGTATTGAAACAAATGTTATATGCTGCAACTTTTTAGGAGATAAAATCTTTCAAACTCTTAGTCTATATATTTTGGGATATGCCTCAGGAGATTGCATAATTCAAATTTAGGAGTTAAAACAAGTATAACATCACAACTGCTTAGATGAATAGTGTTAAAAATCGGACAACAGACCCCAAACAGAATTGCTCATTCTTAGCCCCATGTTACCAAACCAAGACTTATTTACAGTTTCCGTTCTTTTAGAAATGAAAGCCAGTCAAGGAGGAATTGCCTAGTTAACAGGAGTTAGGCCATTTGACCAACAGATCTCTGCCACCCCCTAAATGGAAGTGACCTTGCAGTAAACAACCTGCCTTTTTTTTNCCAAACCAAGACTTATTTACAGTTTCAGTTCTTTTAGAAATGAAAGCCAGTCAAGGAGGAATTGCCTAGTTAACAGGAGTTAGGTCATTTGACCAACAGATCCCTGCCACCCCCTAAATGGAAGTGACCTTGCAGTAAACAACCTGCCTTTTTTTTGCCTAGTTTTAACTTCCTTGTTCCTATTTCTTTTGGGCTAAAAAAAAAGTCATCCATTTTGCACAGCTCCTCAGATTTTTTTTCTATCTTCTAGACTGAATGCTGCTCAGTTAGAATTGATTTTTGCACATATTAAATCAACATGCTTAATATGCCTCGGTTTATCTTTGAACAGTTCTGTCCAGTTTGCTTAAACATCCTACCACATACCTCATTAAAAATAACCAGATTTGCTCTACAGACACACTATATTTATTTTTCATAAATTTATCTACATATTAGTGAACTAATAGACTTAAATTTAGATTATTAGCAAGGTAAATTAAAAATTAAACAGTGAAATATTTTCATTATTTTATTTATTAACAATAGAAAGTGTTTTGCTTTCACTTAATGGGTTTTTTTTTTGTTTAAAACAAATATTCTTTTTTATTTTAAAACCATAATTGAATGTGTTATGCTTTAGTGATTCAAAAATCTGATTTTAGGTTAAGCTTATTCTACATTTGGGGCCAATAGCTGCTTTAGTTTTAAAAAGATTGCTAAAAATAACACATAGGTCCAAAGGGGAAAAAACATTTCATTGGTTGTATTTAAATCTTAAGATTCATTTTTCGGTTTCATCCAACTAAATGGTCTCTGACAAATTTCAGCTAGCGAAGTCTTATATTCTCTAATGTCAATCTACTGTTCCTAAAAATAACAAGACCTTAGTCTATTTTTATAATTTTAGAACATTATTTCAAAATATACTAGCATCTTTCATTTGGAAAATGTTTTGACTGACGTATTCTAATTTCAAGATCATTATTTGAGTAGATAACACTTTTGATAGGTATCAATTTTGCCAACAAGTAACATAATAATAATAGGAATATTCTCCCCTAACCCAATTATCTTTATATAAGAGGGCTGTTTTTTTGGTTTGTTTTTTTTAAGTTATTTCTCACTTCTTGGTAAAATGTCACCTTTATCTTGAAGGGTCAGATTAATGGTACTTATTTTTTAAGAAAATATTCACTAGGTAGCATATTACCAACAATAACTTGTTATTTTATCAAAGGTCAACTTTGAAATACAGGTTCCTTGCTAAAAGTGTTTAGCTTATCTTTGAATTCAACAATGTTTTTGCAGGTTGAGTGGGGACACTAGTGTGAAAACTCTGAATTAAATAGTCTTGTTAAGTATTATTAGCAAGACTGAATTTCCTTTTCTTCCCTCAGCAAATGAATTAGGCTGCACATTCCCTTAGGTGCATAAAGCCACGAAAGCTTCTACTAATGGGCTAATTATTTATTGATGCTGTCTCTTGGACTCAAATCCATTTTTCTATACTCTGCTAATTCTCCAGATAACCTTGCTACCTGGCTTCCCCTTAGGTCCTGCCAAAGAGACAAAACAGAGTCAAACTGGAATGTAGGAAGAGGACAGAACTTTGTTCTTTTTTTCTATTAACATTATCCTAGCAATAGCAATTCACCCAGGCAGCAGCAGTTGAGCCCAGGAGAGGTAATTCACTTGCTTCTAGTTCTTTTAGCACTCCCAGAGCCAGCCTTTATGCCCCTCTAAGGTCCCAGTAGGAGTCAGCTAAGATTCCTTTCCTAAAGATCTAAACACAAAATCTTCAGGGGAGTCCTCTGAGTTTCTAGGATCTGGTAGTCCTAATACTCCCATTCTCTAGTATTTGCTTCCTTAAGTTATTTCTGGGTTAAAAAAAAAAAATTCTTTTCTTCTCTCACTCTTTTCATCTGAGTAACCAGTTCTCTCAGAGAAGGCAATGGCACCCCCACTTCAGTACTCTTGTCTGGAAAATCCCATGAATGGAGGAGCTTGGTAGGCTGCAGTCCAAGGGTCGCTAAGAGTCAGATACGACTGAACAATTTCACTTTCACTTTTCACTTTCAAGCATTTATAAGGAAATGGCAACCCACTCCAGTGTTCTTGCCTGGAGAATCCCAGGGACAGGGGAGCCTGGTGGGCTGCACTTATGGGTTGCACAGAGTCAGACACCACTGACGCGACTTAGCAGCAGCAACCAATTCTATATGTTAAATTCCCTTTCTTGAAATAATTTTTTATTTCTTTTTGTTTTATTATACCTTAAGTGACACAATTGATTTAGACCAGAAGAAATCTTAGAAGTCTCCACTTCATTAAAAACAGGGACAAAATGAAGATGACTAGATATATTAAACATCTAAATGTGAAAAGCAAAACTTAGCAGTTTTTAAGAAAATGTAGGGTTATATCATTATGATCTCAGTTAGAAAAGAATTTTTAAAGACAACCTAAAATTTACAAGCCATAAATTTAAAAAGTGATATATTTGATTACATTCAAGTATAAAATGCCTGTGTCACAAAGCATACCACAAATGAAAGTCAACTATTAGTCTGCGAAAAGATAATTATAGTATATATAACTGCTAAAGCATTGATGTCCAGACTATTAAACAAATTCTAAACACCAACAAAAAACAAACAATCCAGTGAAAAAGTACATAAATGACTTAAACTATTAATTTTAAAAAGAGAAGACTAAATGGCTAACAAATACACTGAAAGCTTCTCAACTTCATTTGTAAACATAGAAATGCAAATAAAAGCAACAGATACCACTGTGTCATAAAGGTAAAATTGAAAATCTGGAAACGGCAAAACTCAAAAGTTCAAAATGGCAATCATGTTGGGACAGATACACTCCTATATACTGCTGCAGAGGCATGAACTGTTTCATGTTCTTTGGAGAACAATTTGGAAATATAACGTAATACAGGTGAAGATGTACACAGTCTACGGACATGACCCAACAATTCCAATTATACAGTAGCTCACCAAGGGACCTGAGCTAGGATGTTTGTTGCCACATTTTTAGTAATAGCAAAAATAGTATGTATAAATATGCATACATTGGAACCATTCAGGGATTGTATTTCCCAACACTGAAAGAAAAAGATGATTTTTCCTGAAAGCAATAAAAACATAATCAATGTGGCCTATTTAAGAGAAATATATTTGCTTATGTAAAAAGATTCATATTCAAACAAACAAACAAACAAACCAGCCTGAAGACTGGTTAATATGGCTTCTGTTTTACCCCTGTTTCTGCTCTGCCATTATCCTTATATGGATATATCATCAAGCCAGCTTTTTCAAAGTAGCAAGATGGTTGCACAGGTCACACTCAGGCAAGGTAGCATCCAGCACAAGATGAAGCCATTCACTTCTGTGCTTTCAAGAACGAGCAGTCTTTCCTAGACACTTCCCACCCACATTCTGCTTACTTCATTCACTAGAATTACGTCACATTGCCCTGCATAGTCCATTCACCGAAAAGGAAAAGATTACCATGACAGCTTATACCAATTAGTATCTATTCTTGACATGGTGAAAAGTTCTCTTTTCCTAAAGAATGGAAGCCTCAACAAAACTGGGGCTTTGTTTAGCGAGGAATAGGGAGGCAATAGTTAATAGGCAGGCAATCATCAATTTTTAAAAATGTAAGATGTAGACGGAGATGTGCATTTTATGTCTTTGTGAATCTTTTTAATGCTCTAAATCATACTAGATATTGCATAAAGATATAAACACCTATAGTGAACAGTCAAAAACAAAGGCACACACTCTGTATGATGGTTATTGGGCTGTCCCATAGCACAGCTGGAGTTCTGTGGTTCAGTCTGGGCCCTTTAGCAGTGTGCCAGATTCTGTGACCTCGAGGTTTTCTGTAGGAAAAGAGGGAGGGGAGTGATACAGGAGGGGAGCATCATCCTTAGCTGCACATTTTCTTTCTATTATTAAAGAAACAAATTTGGCAATATGTTAACGTTTGTTAAATCTCGGAGGTAAAATAAAATCCATCATTTTAAATATCAAATAGTTTTGTTCCCAAAGCCCAGGGTACTCTATGTTGTGTTCAAATTCCTGTGTGTTGATTATCTGTCTTTTTGGGCAAAAAAGGAAAACAGTATTTCAAAGTACAAAATTGGTACATTTTAACCCGAAGCAAATATATTTACTTTGGCAAAATTGTGCAAGATTTATGAATGATGATTAAAATGATCAAAATGTTAGCATTTCATTGTTATAGTTCCAAAAGGCCATTCTCCAACATGAATTCCCAGACAAATGTGAATGTGGCTTTTGGCTTTTTTTTTTTTTTTTGCTAGTTTGTTTTGGGTTACTCATTCATGTAAATCGCTGGGGAACAGGTAAGCTTCTGTTTCCTTCCTAAACTAGCCCTTGTTTCTGTCTACACCCTGAAGGGTTGTATGTGGGCAGGACCCCTGCCTAAGCCCTGTGAAATATATTTCAGCTGATCATAAACATAGAATCTGGTTTTCCTTTCCTTTTTTCTCTGGTCATTTGTATTTGCATACATTTTGACTTCTCTTGAAATTGTCAGGGAGGTCACCTTGCCATTCCTTAGTTCCCCATTCTGCCCTCACTCCTACAATATAATGGGGTTCTATGCCAATTAGGAAGAACAGGGGTTCACATAGCCTCTTGTGCATGAACGTTTTTCTGGGGATTCGTAGGAACAGAACAAGAAGAAACAGATGTTATATTTTGGCCATTAAAGCCTCACAATGTTTGCAAAGTGGCACATGCTTTAATGAGGGCCTTCTGTCTGATTATTTTTTGTCATTGATAGTCAGAAAGTCCAACCAAAAATATTTCCAAACAGCTGCAACTAGACTGGTAACTCTTCATGTTGCATTCCAGAGCAATGGCGCCCAAGAGCCCCTTAACCATTGGAGACGCTGGCTGGAGAGAGTTGACACAGATCCCGGAAGCCACAGCCTCCCTTGGGCTTCACCTTTCACTACTGGCTCATCAGTGCGTTGGCCAGAAGTAGACCCTTCATTGGATCCTGTGCTGGAAGTCCAGGCTTGGTGTGATCTGAAGTGGGGTGGGGGAGCAGTTCCCACCCACTCTCACTGTATCCATTTTTATTTCCCAAAGAATAAGGAAGGGCTATTTCAACACACTCGATCTCAAACTATCAGCAGACAAACCTCATCATAAAAAGTGCTGGCACCATCTCTGATGTCTAAATATGAGATTAAAGGACAAGTCAATTCTGACTCCTAACATGGCTCTTCCTCAATTGGTCTTACTATAAAATGAAGGGGTATCTTTTGTTATTTGTGCCCCATGCACTTACAATACTATTATAACTATTTTTTTCTGCTTGCTCATGAAGACTTATCCATCTTTTTCTGAAACTCTTTATGAAGGTTATGTTATGAATTTGCATTATTAACCTTTAGACAGGACTACAGTTTAGTGGTTTTAAAGAGCAATTTAGTGGCGGGTGTAGCTTGAATGGAGCAGAGAGTAGTATTAAAGGTCGTTTTGGAGACAAGTATAATAGCGCTATTTTTCACTTAATTCAAAAAGTATCTGAGCAGAGGAATTCTACTGTTGACTCACCTTAAATGACCCTCTTAGCCACAGTCTCAGTTTTCACTGTAGTCAGCATAAGATTTTTATGCCTACCTGTCACACCGGCACTTTAGAGAGTACCTGTAGCAACACTTCCCTGATCACTTTGAATCGGCTCCATTTCCAACTAGAATTTTCTTCACATTTCACAAAAAGAGACTATATGGATTTTAAATGTAATTTTCTCTTATAGAAACACCCAGAGTGAACATTCTTTAGCTTTTGTAGTAGAACCTTCCTCCTAGAAGCTCATAGCACTTAATATATAAAATTTCATTTGTGTCAATCCAACTGCTATAAAATAAGTTGGGGTCAGGTTTTAATTATTTCCTCATGTTCCATGCAGATGATATGCTATTATTTTATAGTAAGTGAGGATTTTGAAGATACTGTCTCAAAGCAGGAGAAAGGAAATAACTGTTTCTTTTCCTGAAAACATGTATCCCTGTCAAGCTTTGGCAGGCCTGCGTCTGACCTTTTGTTCCTTCTATTATCTAAATACTTATTTGGCTTTAAGAAACCAGCCATGCATGTCTGGAATTATTACTAAATGTAACCTTCAGATTACAATACCAGTTTATAACTAAGGAAAGAGTAAGCTTGGCCATGTTGAGGTTTAGAAAAATGTCTTCTTAGTGAAGCACAGACCACTGTCTGCTTCATCCTCAGCTGGGTGCTTCTGCCTAGAAAAATCATGGCAGTCTACAGCCTCACACTGACGTCTTGGCTGACTGTACCCTTTATCAACAAATATTTCAGGTCACACCCATACAAGTAATAGCAGAACAGAGAGGAAGGTCTCCCTATAGTCTTGTTCTCTTGAGATCTCATGCAGTGGTTTCCAACCTGAAGGCCCTAGATTTGTAGAAGTCCTTTAGTTGCAAAACTAAAAGCTCAGAGTTATTTATAATAAAATTTGAAGTCTCACATGAATTGCTTTCAAACTGGTGCTGGAGAAGACTCCTGAGAGTTCCTTTGGACAGCAAGGGATCAAACCAGTCAATCCTAAAGGAAATCAACCCTGAATATTCATTGGAAGGACTGAAGCTGAATCTCCAATACTTTGGCCACCTGATTCAAAGAGCTGACTCATTGGAAAAGACCTTGATGCTGAGCAAGACCGAGGGCAGGAGGAGAAGGGGGCAGCAGAGGATGAGATGGTTGGATGGCATCGTTGACTCAGTGGACATGAGTTTGAACAAACTCTGGGAGATAGTGAAGGACAGGGAAGCCTGGTGTGCTGCAGTCCATGGAATTGCAAAGAGTTGGACACAACTAAGTAACTGAACAACAACAACAATGACACATGAGTTGGATATTTTCACACCATTGTTGTGGCTTGCAAGAATTTCAACACAGTATAGTAACACTCTGACCTTTCACTAACAGCTCCAGTTGGCTATTTCAGGATCTTTTAAGGAAACAAATGAATTATTACTTAATACATGTGGTAAGTTTGGTGGAACACAAATCTTTTTCAACTATAATCTGTGGGGGAAATTATGGTGATGGGAACACTGATTACTCCTATCTTTAGTTTGAGGTCATAGTTGCTCAGTAGAAGAGCCCTTCTCTTCACAGAATTGATAAGCTCTTCCCCTCACTTAGCTCGATCCCCAAAATCTGTAGATCTAAGTGCTTCTATGTGCTAAGTACTAAGAGCACAATTAAAGTTCATTAAAAGAAAAAAAAGCAGGCTATCTACTTCTTAGAATCATACTTATTCAACAGATACATAGTGACCCCATGCCCAGGCTCTGTGCTGGGCCTTTGGAATATAAAAGTTCTGCCCAAGACGGTTCTTGATCACATAGACATTGCAGTATTAGGGATGACAGATATGTATCAAATGATCACATAAAGAGAAATAAAATTACAGTCATGGTAAATATTATCAAGGAGAAGCACATGAAAACCCTGACTCAGGGATTTGACCTAGCCAGGGGTGTTGTGAAAAGCTTCCCCAAGAAAGATAACTTGAACTGAAATGAGTAGTTGAGTAGTTAACTGGTCAAGATGGGAGGAAGANATATTATCAAGGAGAAGCACATGAAAACCCTGACTCAGGGATTTGACCTAGCCAGGGGTGTTGTGAAAAGCTTCCCCAAGAAAGATAACTTGAACTGAAATGAGTAGTTGAGTAGTTAACTGGTCAAGATGGGAGGAAGAATCATGCCAGCCAAGAAATCATTTATGTAAATATTCTGTTTGGAAGAGACTAAGTAAGTAGTATGGATAAAAGGAAACCAGTTTGGTGGTGAGACTGGAGAAAACATGGGAGAGTTAGTGAGAAGTAAGGTTGAAAGTTCAGTTCAGTAGCTCAGTCATGTCCGACTCTTTGCAACCACATGGACTGCAGCATGCCAGGCCTCCCTGTCCATCACCAACTNAGAGGGAAAGGGAAGATATCTGGTTGAAAAGAGAACTAAGACAGGACCAGAAAGAAATTGAAAAAAGAAAGAGGTTTCGGTGAGAAGGTAGCATGGGAAAAATGAATTGATTCTTATTCTGGCAGGAAAGAGAAGAAGCTGGAGGACACAGCTATAATCTGATGGACACAGTGCGACTGTGCATGTCCCAGCTGGTTTTCCTCCATCTCCTCAGGCTGCTGTGACTGCCCCAAGTTTCTTGAAAATTGGGCTTCTGGATTGAAAATCAGTCTAGACATTTTATTCTCAGACTTTCCAGAGGAAGCGTGGTTGGTAATACTACCAGCATGGCAAATGGAGAACCTATTAATACATGGTTTTTACCTCATGACAGACATTTAGACAACATCCAAGACAATTCAAAGAAATAAGGAACCATTTCCACTTTGTAAGAAAGCAAATGCTTCCTTGAAATCTACTATGTAGTTTGCTTAAATGAAAAAAGAAAGAAAGAATGCTAATGCAAACTTTTAAATGACTTAACATGCTCAGTTGTGTCAGACTCTTCTGATACCCATGGACTGTAGCCCACCAGGCTGCTCTGTCCATGGGATTGTCCTGGCAAGAATACTGGAGTGGGTTGCCATTTCCTCCTCCAGGGAATCTTCTCAACTCAGGGACTGAACTCCTGCATCTCCTGCATTGCAGGCCAATTCTTTACCACTGAAGAAGCCCTGTAATATAAAAACAGGGAATATCAGAATTTTCACCTTTGCTTTTTGTCATTTCAGAACATATTGAAATATTTTTATATTTAAGCCAAAAAAGTTTTGAGTTCTAAAGAAAGACATAGTGATGTAGTGAAAAGAACAGAGGACTCAGAACGAAGATAAACAGGGTGGAGTTTTAATTCTACCTATGTGACCTGGGACTAGCTACTTAATCTCTCTGGGTGCCTATTCCTTCAACATAAAAGTCACAGTGTTGTTTGAATGATCTAGAAGAACACTCTACTTAGGATATTCACTGATTCCATTTAGGACTGAATGCACAGAGTTAGCCATTTTATATACTAGATCGGTAGTGAATACTTAGGATTTTTTAAATGGAGAAGCAAGATATTATTAATTAAACAAGGAACCCAGACAGAGGTGATTCTAATGCCATGGTGGCCTATGTAAGCAAACCACACCTAAGCGTTTAAATGCTTTAATGGTTACAAAAATCAACACTTAAGGACAGCCAATCACAAACATCAACTAGGCTTTAAGCTATAACCAGTCAGTCATCTTCTGTACATTGTGTATATAGTATAAGTCTTTCTCCAGCTCCTAACCACTTCTGATTTGGTGCTTCCTGATTGTAACTGACTTCTGCTCAAATGAACCCTTGAAATTTTTAATATACTTCAGTTTGTCTTTTAACAATATTCAAAGCCCAATGTGGATTTTTGTATAGTATTATAATCAGACGTATATACTTCAAAGAAATTTTACATTTTTAGCTAGATAAACAATTGAAAAACTTTTGATATTCATTTCTTCAGGGAAATTAGTAAAAAAAATAATTATTGACTTTTTTGCTTGAATAATGAAAGATTCAAGATAGTAAAAATCATATACATTTTTTTTGCCAGACTTATCTATAAAAACAAATGGAAGCCCTTTGTGAAAGTCAAAGAATATGTACTTTCCTAGTTCAATTAAAGACCCTAAATAAGATATTGGGGAGATAGAACTCCTTTTCTTAATATATCCAGCAATAGTGAGCACTTAGTTGATGGTGGTGAGAAAAACAGGTCCCTGCTATCCCTGTGGCCACAGAGTTTAGAGTGCAGTTATTTCTTTTCTCTGCACATCAACCACCTTAGTTTTGGGCAGAACTCAAAACACAGAATGTAAACCAAGAGATATTCAGAAAGTTTCTGTATTCTTCTAAGTAAGCTCATGAAACAGCATGATAAAAATTCAAGTCCAGTTGTACAATGCAAGGACTCCACTGTGCTGACATCTGACAGGGTGGGTTTAGTGGAGATATGTGAGTCCCCAGATGGGCCCCCATTAAAACACATGGCTCTTTTACAAATAAACAGTCTGAATCATCTATATCATTTTAATGAAACTGTGAGGACCAATAATGCATAGCCTATCCAAATGTCATTTCTGTGCAAAGAGAACTGGCCAGGAGGGCATTCCAAAGGAAGTACATCGCTGACGGTGCCATAATCCATGTCACTAGTATTGTATCTTATCTGAATTATTTTGCTACATAATTAATTAAATGCTTTTTTGCCTGATCTTCCTCCTTTCTCTACCATATAGTTAGCAGACTGAGCAAATAAAATTAAAGGATGCCCAGATAAATTTGAATTTTAGTAAAAAAACAAATATGTTTTTAGGATAAGTATGTCCCATGCAATATCTGGGTCACACTTACGTTAAAATTCAAATTGAACTGGGCATCCTGTATTTTGTTTAGCAATGATACTATGACAAGTTGCCTCTCAACCATGGCTTGCATGAGAAACTTTCTATATATGTATTTTTTCTTAATGTAGAAAAACATTGACTCTTATTTGAAGGCTGCAGTAATCCTCTCTCTGAATATCCTCTGGCATGACAAATACCAAGTCTGTCAGAAAATATTTCATTAAATCCTTTCTTGAGGTAAGGGAATGGCCTAGGTGGCTCCTGGGAATCCTATTCAAGCTTATATTTTTGAATCTCTAAATCACATGATGATCAAATAATAAGCTCACTGAAGCTTCATGAAGGCAGGAACCTTGTGAATCTTCCCAGTGCTTAGCATACCATCTAACAGAGGTGCTGGCCAGAGTAGGCATTCAGTGAATATATATTAGATAAATAAGAAAAATTTCCTTGAAATTTGTTATTCCAGAAATAATATAAAGGAAAAATTAGAGCAGATGTCTGTTTTCAACTACAGACCCAGAAGCATAATATTATCCCACGATAATATTGCCATATCATTACACTCATGCCTGAAGCTGCATTCTAAGGTAATATATGAGGATTAATACATGTAGATTTCTAAAAAACCTAAGACTCTCTGGAAGGGCTGAGCCAAACCAGAGGGTTTTCTTGTTGTTGTTGTTTGTTTGTTTGTTTTTGTTTTCTCCAGGTACCATGTCAGTTCAGTTCAGTCACTCAGTCATGTCCAATTCTTTGTGACCCCATGAATCGCAGCATGCCAGGCCTCCCTGTCCATCACCATCTCCTAGAGTTCACTCAGACTCACATTCATCGAGTCAGTGATGCCATCCAGCCATCTCATCCTCGGTCGTCCCCTTCTCCTCCTGCCCCCAATCCCTCCCAGCATCAGAGTCTTTTCCAATGAGTCAACTCTTCACATGAGGTGGTCAAAGTACTGGACTTTCAGCTTTAGCATCATTCTTTCCAAAGAAATCCCAGGGCTGATCTCCTTCAGAATGGACTGGTTGGATCTCCTTGCAGTCCAAGGGACTCTCAAGAGTCTTCTCCAACACCACAGTTCAAAAGCATCAATTCTTCGGTGCTCAGCCTTCTTCACAGTCCAACT
>SJYW01014990.1:47627-60895 GCA_006410735.1 Raphicerus campestris
CTCAGCCTTCTTCACAGTCCAACTTCTCACATCCATACATGTCTACTGGAAAAACCATAGCCTTGACTAGACGGACCTCAGTCGGCAAAGTAATGTCTCTGCTTTTGAATATGCTATCTAGGTTGGTCATAACTTTTCAGGTACCATGTAGGGGCTCCCAAAAGGAAATATTTTGACTCCTGAACTTAAATCTTTTTATGGTCTCTCTGGGCCACCTGGGTATTTTCTTAATCCACAATGTGAAGCTCCTTAGAGCACTTAGAGATTTAAATTGGGGTTTTGCAAAGTAGAATTTGTTTATGTATAAGGAAAGCCATTGTGACCTCAAAAAATACAAATAGAGCAATCAAGAAAGAGAATAAAACTAATTTATATTTAATTTGGCTTTCACTCAGCTATCGGGGAAAATTTGAAGTTTTCCATATTTGCCTTTTTAAAAGGATCCCCATAGGGAAAGACTCAGTATTTCAATAATACTTCTGTTTTCTCCCTAACAGAAATTTAAAAAACAGGAGAGAAAATACAGAAATTCTCTTTCACATGATTCCTTAGGTAATGCTTCTGAGGCAGAAGGCAGACGGGCCCCTCCAGGGTAAGCAATTTGAGTTCATTCCCTGTGAACAGAAACTCCAGGACAATGGAGAGAAGAGGCCGGGCTCTGCCCAGATTAAGAGACCACAGAGTTCTCATTCTCAAGTCAGGGAGACCGTCCTGATTAGAAAGCTCCTTGGAGGTCAAAAGAGAGGTGGTGTCAAGTCTACCCATAGTGCTTTTACTGGAATCCATTTTGGCTGTAAATGATTCCAAAGCTGCATGTCTATCAACATGTGCTGTACTTTTTTCCCTCCTAATTAATATTTTACTTGTTTCACTACTTTCAATATTTATGGTGGTTTAGTCACTAAGTCATGTCCAACTCTTGTGACCCCATGGACTGTAGCCTGCCAGGCTCCTCCATCCATGGGATTTCCCAGGCATGAATACTGGCGTGGGTTGCCATATCCTTCTTCAGGGGATCTTCTTGACCCAGAGATAGAACTCTGGTCTCCTGCATTGCAAGCAGATTCTTTACCAACTGAGCTATCAGGGAAGCCAGTTCAATCTTTATGGGAATTCTTTTCTGAAAACCCAAAGGGCCAGTGCCTTGTCACTGACCTCTGGTCTAGTTGCTAAGATACAGTTCTCACTGTTGTGACCCAACCTCATTCTCTGGCTAGGAACTGAAACCCGCTTCAATCTACTGCATACCAAGGCTACCCAAGAAAATTCATGTTTCAAAGAGAAGACAATTTTTAAATAGTTACACAAGAAAGAGTTCCTCTTATAGTTTGAAATGAGGTTGCAGACTTTTACCAGAAATTATTGTCCATCCCTGTTTCTTTCTCTAATGCTTCTTTGGGTGTATCTGAATAGCAAGCAGGATTTTTCAAAATTACATGCCTGTGCATACATAGATATATTTTAATGCAGTTTCAAAGTTTCAAGGGCAAAGAGAAAATCTTAAAAGTGACCATGGAGAAAAGATATTAGAGCGACTTTGTTTTTATCACTAGAAATAGGAGATCAGTAAAATTTGGAGCAATATCTTCAAAATGCAGAGGGGTAATAACTCACTTCAGAACTAAGTGATCAACTTGACTATTTTTTTTCAGTAGGGAGAACAAAACAAAGACATACTGAAATAAACAAGGACTTTCAAAGTTTACCACAGACAAATCCTTAATTCAAAAAAAATGCTTAAAAAGATTCTTCATCAAGGAGAAAAGTAAACTTATAGGAAAGAAGAGATGTAGTAAAGCCAAATATTAACATGGATTCTACTAAATATATTGATAAATATAATTGCTTCAAAATATCTAATTATCTTTTGCTTCACTTTTCAAAAGATAAAACAATGATTTGCAAAAATAAAAATATAATGGGATTTTAATTGATACTCAAGGAGATTAAGGGTCTGTTATGAAGGAAGGTAAAATAGTCACATTTATTAGGAGAAGTGATATTTAAATATATATGCAGAAAGAATTAGTGTAACAACATAAAAAGGAAACTGTATGGTGTCCAAACCAGAAGAAGAAAAATTTGCACAGTATAGTTAAAAAAACCACAGTCAAATGCTAACCAATAGGAAACTGTTATAGAAATAATATCATATACAATAGAATTAAAGGCAAAAGAATGGATAGAGAAAATACACAATAGAAGCAATAACTGTATAACAAATCATAACATGCATAAGTTTCTAAATGCCTAATAATATAGTCTTAAAATATATAAAGCAAAAACTGGCCATACTAGTAGCGTCAGACCCACGTGAACAATGGAGACAGACTCCATTTAAATCTCAGCTCTACCGACTGCTAGCTTTGTGAACTTCTTAACTTCTTTGTCCCTTGATTTCTTCTCTAAAAATGATGTCCTCGCCTTATACAGCTGGTTAAAGAATAAAATAAATTATTATATTTAGAGGACACACATAGTACCAAGCACATATTAAAATCTATACATAACTTTTTACTGATGGAGAGAATTTTAAGGATTGATTCCTATAGTAAAGTGAAAAATTGATATTCAGACAAAACATAATAATGCTAGAGGACTTCAATAAATATTATTTTTCTAAAAGAGAATGTATATTGAACACTACCTCCCAAAAGTTAAAAATATACATTTTTGAAATTACTGGAACATTATAAAATTAACCACATACTAGATCATATGTATGGAGTAGAAAATGGCAACCCACTCCAGTATTCTTGCCTGGGAAATTCCATGGACAGAGGATCCTGGCAGGCTACAGTTCATGGGGTTGGATACAACTGAGCACAAATGCCTAGATTACATGCAATGTCAACTATTTTCAATAATTTATGTTATAAAACCGTATCTTCTTACCACAAAGGATTAAATATTTTTTAAAAATAAACTTATTTTTAGAAAGTTGTTCTGAATGTAAAGTTGTTCTGAATGTTCTCAGATGTAAAGTATGAAAAAAGATCACAATAGAAATTAGAGAATATTTATAACTAAGGAAAAATTAAAGTGTTACATTCAAAACCTGCTAGAAGCTGGTACGGCAGTAATTTGAGGGAAATTTATACACATAAATGTATTTACTTAATAAATAAAATCAACAAAACAAAAGATATTTCTTTTAAAGAAAGAAAGTACACTGATTCCATCAATAAAAGAGAGAATATCAAAAAGAATAACAGAAAAATGGAATAAAAATAGTAAATATTGAAATTATTATATTTTATGGAGCTTTTTATAATATCATAAAAACATTATAAATAAATTTATCCCAATAACTGGTAGACTTAAATGAAACTGACAACTTTCCAGACAAATATGAGTTAGTAAATTTGCCTGAGGAAGAAATGATAAACATTAAATAAATTTAGCGAGTTATACAATCTTATCTTGCCTAAAAAACACCAAAGCTGCTTGGAACTAACAATTTAAACTATAGAAAAATGTTTCAGAGAATAGTTAATGAGGGGAAACTACTCAGTCAGTTTTATGAAGCGAATGTATCTTTACATCCAAAGCAGACATGAACAATGAAAGGAACAAAGTCCTATAGATAGATTTTTTAAAATGCAATCAATTTCAAGAGTCATTAGTGACAACTTTCAGCTACTTAGGGATAGAAGGAGAATCTCCGAACTTTTATCTATAGTTAACAGCACACTGAAATGTGAAATTTCAGATGTGTTCCAATTAAGCTCAGGAATAACTTAAGGATGCCTATGAAACAGCTTCTAACACTAGAATTACAACACAAACTATAAGGTAAGTAAAGAAAATAAGGTATAAGGAGTACAAAAACTAGCAAAATTACCTTTGTTGAGACAATACTGTTTATAAAATTAAAGAAAATTTACAAACCATTGGCAAGTTTGCTAGACACGAGCTCAATATATAAGAATCAATAGAGTCCTTACATATGAATAATCATTAATGAGTAAAACAATGGCAGTTAGGTAGTTATTAATAATCAAAAAAAGTAAAGCACCTTTTAATAAATCTAGCAAAAACTGTATAGCAAACTTTTGACAGAGAAAACTATAAATATTCACAATCCTTTAAAGCACTAATAGAAATTAGGCTATGATAACAGATAAAAGACTAATATCTGAAAGATATCAGCACTCTCAAATTCACTTTATATTTTCATCCAATTGTGACTATAATCCCAGAAAGAATATATTTACCTTTTTAATGGAACTTGCCAAGCTTATCCTGGAATTCAAATAAATGAATAAAAGTCCAAGGTTAAGTAAGAAATTTAGAAGAAAAATAACTTTTAAAAGGAGAATATCAAGATATTTTGTTGCTGGGGTAATTAAAATAGTGTAGAACAGGAACTGAAATAAATAAACAGACAAAGGGTTAGAAAAGAGAGCCCATAAACTCATAAACATATTGATGTATGAGAGAGAAGGAATATTAAAATCAGTAAGAAAAGAGTGAATGTTTCATTCATAGCTATAGGACAACTCGGTATCTAAGTAAAATACAATTTCAAATATTTTAAAGCCCTAAATATTAAAAGCAAGACTTTAAAACTTTTAAAATAAAATATAGAATATGTTTATTATCCTGAGGTTGGCAAGATGTATATGCCTAAAAGACAAAACTCATTAAGTAAAAACTATGATATATCTGCCAACATTACAATGAAAACTTTCTATTTAATAAAATACCACAAAGTTAAAGGAAGCCACAGAATGGGATTTTATATTTGCATGGGGTTTCACCAATGAAGATTTCATATTCAGAACATATAAATGTTTACAAATAAATAAGAAAAATATAACAACCCAATATGAATTGGGCTTCCCTGGTGGCTCAGAGGTTAAAGCGTCTGCCTGCAATACGGGAGACCTGGGTTTGATCCCTGGGTCGGGAAGATCCTCTGGAGAAGGAAATAGCAACCCACTCCAGTATTCTTGCCTGGAGAATCACACGGAGCGGGGAGCCTGATAGGCTACAGTCCACGGGGTCACAAAGAGTCGGACACGACTTAGCAACTTCACTTTCACTTTCACTATGAATAAAGGCCAATATGTTTGAGGTATTCAAGAAAATGAGTGTTCAAATGGCCAACAATGTAGAAATTAAAAGGTTCAACCCCACAAATGATTGGGAAAATGAAAGTTAAAACCAAATGCAAATTAAAACTATTCACCTTTCAAATTCAGCAAACCAATTTTAAAGTCTGGAGATACTCAAGACTTATAAAGATTAAGAGGTCACATAGATTCTCATACATTTATAGTGAACACAGAAATTCGTGTAGCTATTTTGGAAGGAAATATACCATTCATAAAGTTTAATATGCCACATTAGTTTTCTATTGCTGTGTAACAAACAACTATAGACGTCATGGCTTAAAACAATGAAAATCTGTTAGCTTATAGTTCTGGAGGTCAGAAGTCCATCCTGGGTTTCACTGGGCTAAAATCAAGATGTCTCTTCTGGGCTGCGTTGCTAGCTGGAGGCTTTAGGAGAGAACCCATTTTTGTTGCCTTTATCCAGTGACTCCGGACTTGTACTACTTGGCACATGCCCCTCTTCACCATCTTCAAAACCAGCAACAGCTGGTAGAATTTTTTTCAGGTGGTAGCTTATGACTCCAGAGAAGGCAATGGCACCCCACTCCAGTACTCTTCCCTGGAAAATCCCATGGACGGAGGAGCCTGGTGGGCTGCAGTCCATGGGGTAGTGAAGAGTCAGACACGACTGAGCGACTTCACTTTCTTTTTTCACCTTCGTGTATTGGAGAAGGAAATGACAACCCACTCCAGCGTTCTTGCCTGGAGAATCCCAGGGACGGGGGAGCCTGGTGGGCTGCCGTCTATGGGGTCACACAGAGTCAGACACGACTGAAGCGACAGCAGCTTAGCAGCAGCAGCTTATGACTCAGTTCTGCCTCCTCTTCTGATTTCAAGGATTCCTGTAATTAGATTGGGCCCTCCTGAGTAAGCCAGTTAAGTAAACCTTCCCTTCTAAAGATACTTAATTACGTTTGTGAAGACCCTTTTGCCATACAAAGTCTAACATATAAACAAGTTTCAAGGACATCGTTGCAGGAACCACATATACATGTGCTCCTTGAACTAGCAATTTTACATCAGAGGCCTTAAAAAATTATTGCAAATGAACTCAAAGAGATATTCAGAAATACATTCATTGGGATATTGTGTATATTATGAAAGTTTTTAAATTGTTTATTAATAGGAAAATAAATATCAGTGCATTTCCACAATGGAATTCTTCATAGGGTTAAGATAAATTGTAAAAACATGCTATCGAACAAAATAGAGATGCAGAATTACATTTGTTTGAGTATGTGTATGTATGGATGTGCATGGATAAGGAGAGATGATTGACACAGACAGATGATAGAGATTATAGCAATGAACCAGCATAGTAAATTCAGGATCTGGTATAATGGTTATCTCTGGGAAGTTAGGGAAAGGAGAAGATACACAATATGTTTACATTTGTTAGAGCTAGGTGGGTACATGTGTTTTCCTTAAAATGCTCTCCAGTTTTTTTATGCTGTCAGTGTTTCACAATAGGAATTTGAAGACACTTGTGTAAGGACACTAAATGGGATAAAGGAATCCCATGGAAGATGCAAAAGCTAAGAAGAGGAATGCACTGAGTTAAGCCTAGATTAGCTGGTATTACTAATAAATGCTAAACTGAACATCAAGAGCCTGGAGTTTCATCTTAGCTCTGTGACTATTTACCTATGTAACTTTGAGCACATTATCAAACACTACCAGATATCAGCCTCCCCATTTCACAAGTGAAGACACAAGCAGAACACTCTGGGTTTGTTGTAAACATAAGATAGTCTATCTGATGGCTTTTAAGTACAGTCAGAGATTGTTGACACTAAAATATGGCTGGTTTGACAAAGTACATCTTCTTGAAATTGAAATTCTTGAAGTTCATGTCTACAGAACTTGTATGAATACATGTACATGCTCCCACACACACCAACACTGCATAACCCCTGCTTTTGGCTTAAAATCACTACTATCTGCCAGTCTTTTGAGGCTAAAAGATGGCTCCATAGCTGTTCAGGGAAACAGTTATTAAACCCAGTCTGGGATAAAATGTTGAGATGGAATTGAATTTGGAGTCTTCTTCTTTGTGACCTTCAAGACTCAAGCTCAGTTTTTCATTTGTATAATCTCCTTGGGGAACACGTTCAGTGGCAAGCTGCTAAACAGTACATCTCTAGAACACTGTTCCCCAAAAGAGACCTATTAATGCCATAGAATTATGGTAACTTGCCTGTCCTAATTTAGGAACAGACAGTGTTAGACTACGGGGTAAATATTTCCTGGCAAAAACTATACGGTCATTCAAATCCCGGTGTTGCTGAGTGATCTCCTTGCCCATGCCAGAAGGGCCCCCGGACTGCAGAAAGAATTCCCTTCACAGATGCTCTGCCACCTCACAAATGCTTCCTTTGTCCTATGTACAAAATCAATGCCGAGGATTTTATACTTTGACTCATTTCTTTGAACACTATTTGGCATATCCTTCCAAGCGATGTCTTCCTCAATAAGAACAAACCACTGGCTTCTGAGGACATGAATTCTTGAGTAGGACTCTGACTGGGACGTACATTGCCTAAGGCAGGAGGCTGGGCTCACTGGCTGTCTCCTGAGCAGCCCTGCTTTCATGCCCTACTTACTCAACTTTGAGCACAGCCAAAATTTATCTCAAGCCAAGTTCTTCTGAACAAAAAACACTGAAAATTCTTGCCTCCTTCAAGCCAGTAGAAGACTCCAGCTGGACACTGGACCTGTCAAGTAATTTTAATCACTAAAAGAAGAATAGGTTAGATTCTTGCTCTCATTCTCCATAGTGCTGAGGCCACCTATAGGCCACCTCTAAATGAAATTTGTATATTTTAAATTCTCTGTTGGTTTTACTGATTCTGTACATATGATATTTCAGAATACACTTTTCAATCATGTATGTATTCCTGAAGACCCATGAAGTGACTGCTGCATGTTTATATCAGGATTTTTTATTTTAGGAGGGAGTATTTTAGATGTTGTACAACCCTCTCCATTTTCCTGTCACTGCATTGTACCTGTCCCCTAGTCTCAGAGGGATGGTATGGGGAGGGAAGAGGAAGAGGGGTTCAGAATAGGGAACACGTGTATACCTGTGGCAGATTCATGCTGATGTGTGGCAAAACCAATACAATATTGTAAAGTAATTAGATTTGTTTATGGGGTCTTTTGTCTAATAGGAGTTTTAATTTTACTGAACTTGGAGTTAGCAGGATTTTCTTTTATGGTTTATGCATTTTGCATCTTTTAAAAACTGTTTTTTTAAAAGATATATTTCAATATTCTAGAAATTTTAAAATGTTACTTTTTACATTGCATCTTTAATTTACATAGATTTTTTTCAAAGAGAATAGTATAAATTAAGAACCTTTCATTTTTTTCTTATAGATAATTATTCAAGCAATATTTATTCTCCTACCCAACTTCTATCTAATAATTTGAAAAAGAAACTTAGTCATTGACCAGATCTAAATATTTGTGTCTACTTTGGTACTCTATTTTTTTTCCCATTGATTGATTTTTCCATTCAGGCATCAATATCACACTGCTTTTATTATTAAATTGCTATAGCTCTTTAACATATCTTGATATCTGATGGGGAATGTTCCACCACCATATTCTTCTCTAAACTCTTTTGACTTTGTTAGCTCACTGCATTTTTATTTGAATTTTAGTTTTGAATTTGCCAAGTCACAGGAAATTTGATTTTATTTCTTTAATAAGAGTTGCTTTATATTTATAGATTAATTTGGGGTGAACTGCACTTTTTTGGTATTATTGGTTCCTAGCCATAAACACAGTACATAGTTTTCATTTATTTTAGTCTTTTTATGTATTTTAAGAATAAATATTATACTTTTATCACCAAAGTGAGTAAAAATATAAATTATTCAAATCAAAACACAGAGGAAAAAAGAGAAAAAATGGAACAGAACATTTAAAATCTTTGGGAATAAAAATCAAGCAGTTTAACATCCATTAGCATATCCTAGAAGGAAGAGAGAAAGTAAATGGTGTATAAGAAATATTATACAAGATTATGACTATGATTTTCCAAACTGACAAAAAAATAATAACTTAAATATCCTAGAATCTCAGCAAACACAGGATAAAGTAAACCATACTTAAGGAAATCATAGTTAAAATTCTGAACAGCAAGGATTAAGTGAAATTCATAAAAGCAGTCAGAAAAAAACTCTGACATTTTACTTACACACAAAGAAACAAGACTGATGCTTAACTTATTATTGAAAAATATGTACTCTGAAAGTGTAAAAAGAAAAAAAAATCCTGCAAATTAGAATTCTATCTTCAATGAAAATATATTTCATAAATGAAGGCAAATTAAAGAAACGTTTAGAAACAAAAGTTAAAAGCTGAAAAAAATTTCTCCAACAGATCTACACTATAGAATAAAATATTTAGGCTAAAGAAAGTGATACCATAAGGGAGTTCAAATTTACAAGAAACATCAAAAAGCAATGAAGAAGAAATTAGTGGGAGTAAATATGAAATAACATTTTTATATAGACATATATAAAATTTATACTTATTAGCATTCTCAACTCTCAGATGGGCTTTTAAAAACTATGATTTTGTAGGTTAATCAGTTTGTTTCATTATTAGTTGAGAATGTTTTGGTTTTAAATATATAGGAAAGAATTTCCTTTACTTAAAAAGAACAAATTTATTTTCAACTGGAATGTGCATTATATAAAGAAAAACTTATTTGGAGGGAAAGTTTCATTATACAATATAAACAATATATTACTGTTTCTTTTTATTTACTTATTTTAAACCTTAGAAAATATTAATATTGGATTTAGCTTTCCTTCAGCAGTTAGTCTTTGCTGACTCTAATTTGAAGTGACCATAGGTTCTAAAATACTTAAAATCTTTATAATTCTCTCCCAATCCCAATAACTCAAAGTTTTAATTTCTTCATTGCTAATTTTTATGGTTATGTTAATTTCCTTGCTTTGTTAATATTAATGGGTTTTACTGGCAGTTTTATTTGGTCAAGTCTTACCAATTTTATAATGAAAGAGTATAATTAATTTGGTTCTCCAAATACATGGAAAAAAAATATGGACCCCCTACAGTGACATAAAAGGATAAAGGAACTCTAGGATCTTCTCAAAAAAAAATGTTTTAAGCAGTTTTAAGATGATTTCTACTTCTTTTGTTTAGCTTTTTGATATTATTGCATTGTTTTTAACCATGCAAACATTGCCCTCTCCTCTTCTTTAATACAAACTTTTCTTGTATGATCGATTCATGGTACTGACACAAGGAATTCTAAGTGTTTGGAATCCAATAAGATGTGTAATATGTAGGGTTTAACAAAGACATGCACTGCTATTGCAGTAAAATCACAGACTCTGCATTTGAATTCACAACAGTCTTTACCAGGAAGAACTCTTCAACAACTAGCAGATTTCCATCAATATATTTGGTAGAACTTCATCAAATCTTAATAAATCAAGATAATTCTTAGTATTGATTTTCTTTATTTTCCCATCAGAAGACAAGAACTCAGCATCTAGATCACCTGAAAGAACGCTGGTTTCTTCAAGGCCTTCTGTTAATCAGTTACTTACATTCAGCACCTGATACTGGGAGTATATTTAGTGCTCTAGCCATTGGCTCAGAAGGTAAAGAATCTATCTGCAATGTGGGAGGCCTGGGTTCAATCCCTGGTTCAGGAAGATGCCCTGGAGAAGGAAATGGCAACCCATTCTGGTATTCTTGCCTGGAGAATCCCATGAACAGAGAAGTCTAGCAGGATACAGTCCATGGGGTTGCAAAGAGCGGACATGACTGAGAGACTAACCCTTTCACACTTTCACTTTCTAGCCATTGTCATTTTCTTCCTCAAACCCTGTCTGACTTATAACTTCAATTCATTAATATAGCATCTTTTTTTTCTAAGTATGTAAGTGCTGTCCACTCTAGGGGAAAGAAGAGACCAGAACTAGGACTAAACCTAATTCCAACCCCAGTTTTGATCTCTGTCCCAATCTGGGCCTCAGCTTTGGATGGAATTTTAATGATCCCATTTTCACTGGACGAATGGCCCCTTAAAACTCTATCAGAGATGCATTTAGCTTTAACCACCTTCTCCTCTAGAGCAAATGGACCTTGGAAAACTGTCAGTCCTTTATATATCAGAGTCAATTTGAGCTGTTTCCTTTCCACCCAACACCTAATTGAGGTGAGTCACATGAATAAACAAAATAAATTCCTCTGTTGGAGAGAAAAAGAAGATATGACTAATAATTTCAGATCATACCTAAATTATGAGGCTAAATAAAAGTCTACAGTCTTGAGAGGCTTGTAAGAAGAGATGCAGCCAGTGGGAAATAGTGCAGGAGAACGCTGAACTGTTGCCAAAGATGAATTTAATCCCTATTGAATAATTTTTCAACCTATCATTTAGAATAAAGAAAGCAAATTCTTTCTTGCACCTAAAGTTGGTTCTTTGTAAAAACAGACTGTGAGAAAAATACCCATTCAGAAGAGGACTAGCAGAGGACATCTATTATTAAGTGATGGAGAGAATTTGGGGTCAGAAAAGGTTTTTAAATTTTTCACATAAAATGTGAACTTGTACATCATTTTTTAGGAAAAAAATGAATATAATATTGGCATACTGGATGTAATATCAAAATAATAAATTCATCAGACATATATCAAATACCTATTACACTGCTAAAAGAACATAGTGGGTTTTGGTGTTTGTATTTGAATGTCATATGAAAAATAGATTCAGTTGAATGGCTTTGTACATAAAATAGCCCAAGGTGATTGGGATGCATGTCTTCTGAAAAATCATGCTGCTGCTGCTGCTAAGTCACTTCAGTCGTGTCTGACTCTGTGTGACCCCATAGACGGCAGCCCACCAGGCTCCCCGTCCCTGGGATTCTCCAGGCAAGAACACTGGAGTGGGTTGCCATTTCCTTCTCCAATGCATGAAAGTGAAAAGAAAAAGTAAAGTCACTCAGTCATGTCCAACTCTTAGCGACTCCATGGACCACAGCCCACCAGGCTCCTCGGTCCATGGGATTTTCCAGGCAAGAGTACTGGAGTGGGGTGCCATTGCCTTCTCCCTGAAAAATCATACTTTATACTTCTTGAACTTTAAGCACACTTGACTTAAAGCATAAGTACTGTGTCATATGTCATATGTGTCATATATTAAGTACTTGTAAGTGTAGGGATCTTTCTTTGATCTTTCTTTATACCCAGAGTCTGAGTTGATGAGAAAAAAAAAGCTTCTACCCTAGTTTGTTTTTTCTTTTCCTAATAATTCTTTTCCAAGAATGTCAGGTAAGTTTTCTTGCACCAGTCAATTTCACACCTTTCACCAGTCAATTTGATATAACATACATATTAATATTTTAACAGCTATAATACATATTGCAATCAATGATAAATAGAATTTAAAAAGGGAAAGCATTCTTAACTCAGTTTTATTTCTGTTCCTATTATCTCCAGGTCAAGGACATCTTAGTTTTGTTTTGTTTTGTTTTTTTCACTGAACTTATTTTTTTTTTTAATTATGTACTTTCTCATCTTTATTTTCTGTAATGACATTGGCTGATATTTCTATAATGCTTATTTTATTTTATTTTATTTTTTTAATACTTTATTCTGCTTTACAATACTGTATTGGTTTTGCCATACATTGAGATGAATCAGCCACAGGTGTACACGATCTCCCAATGCAGAAGCCCCCTCCCACCTCCGACCCCACAAGGAATGTTTGTACTAAAAATGTCTCTCCCTTCCCCCCGCCACCAAGACTTTTGGTTTTGGCTTCTACATGAAAAGATGAAAAGAGCTTGAAAGTTGTCCTCCTGTCCTTACAACGAGAAAAAAGTGAACAAATTGAAAATCAATGGATTTTCTTGGATTCATTGGATATATTTGTCACAAAGAAAACCTCTACCCTAAAATCTGGAAAGACAAGTGAATACAGACAGTTCTGTATTCACAGAATACTTACTGGAGCAAAAACCACTGAAACCATAAATTTCAGTGAACTTCATAAACATATATGAACAAAAACTTCATAAACATATGTGAACACATAAATGGTAATTTTGATCAACTGCTAGAGGCTGAGTGACGGCTGCAGTCTTGGGTAAGGGTGGA
>SJYW01014990.1:85144-124584 GCA_006410735.1 Raphicerus campestris
CTTAGAATGTGAAGTCAAATGGGCCTTAGAAAGCATCACTATGAACAAAGCTAGTGGAGGTGATGGAATTCTAGTGGAGCTGTTTCAAATCCTGAAAGATGATGCTGTGAAAGTGCTGCAATCAATATGCACGCAAATTTGGAAAACTCAGCAGTGGCCACAGGACTGGAAAAGTCAGTTTTCATTCCAATTCCAAAAAAAGGCAATGCCAAAGAATGCTCCAACTACCGCACAATTGCACTCATCTCACATGCTAGTAAAGTAATGCTCAAAATTCTCCAAGCCAGGCTTCAGCAATACGTGAACCGTGAAATTCCTGATGTTCAAGCTGGTTTTAGAAAGGGCAGAGGAACCAGAGATCAAATTGCCAACATCTGCTGGATCATGGAAAAAGCAAGAGAGTTCCAGGAAAACATCTATTTCTGCTTTATTGACTATGCCAAAGCCTTTGACTGTGTGGATCACAAGAAACTGTGGAAAATTCTGAAAGAGATGGGAATACCAGACCACTTGACCTTCCTCTTGAGAAATCTGTATGCAGGTCAGGAATCAACAGTTAGAACTGGACGTGGAACAATGAACTGGTTGCAAATAAGAAAGGGAGTGCGTCAAGGCTGTATATTGTCGCCCTGCTTATTTAACTTATACGCAGAGTACATCATGAGAAACACTGGGCTGGAAGAAACACAAGCTGGAATCAAGATTGCCGGGAGAAATACCAATAACCTCAGATATGCAAATGACACCACCCTTATGGCAGAAAGTGAAGAGGAGCTAAAGGTCCTCTTGATGAAGGTGAAAGAGGAGAGTGAAAAAGTTGGCTTAAAGCTCAACATTCAGAAAACGAAGATCATGGCATCCGGTCCCATCACTTCATGGTAAATAGATGGGGAAACAGTGGAAACAGTGTCAGACTTTATTTTGGGGGGCTCCAAAATCACTGCAGATGATGACTGCAGCCGTGAAATTAAAAGACGCTTACTCCTTGGAAGGAAAGTTATGACCAACCTAGATAGCATATTCAAAAGCAGAGACATTACTTTGCCGACCAAGGTCCGTCTAGTCAAGGCTATGGTTTTTCCTGTGGTCATGTATGGCTGTGAGAGTTGTACTGTGAAGAAGGCTGAGCACTGAAGAATTGATGCTTTTGAACTGTGGTGTTGGAGAAGACTCTTGAGAGTCCCTTGGACTGCAAGGAGATCCAACCAGTCCATTGTGAACGAGATCAACCCTGGGATTTCTTTGGAAGGAATGATGTTAAAGCTGAAACTTCAGTACTTTGGCCACCTCATGCGAAGAGTTGACTCATTGGAAAAGACTGATGCTGGGAGAGAATGAGGACAGGAGGAGAAGGGGAAGACAGAGGATGAGATGGCTGGATGGCATCACTGACTCAATGGATGTGAGTCTGATTGAACTCCGAGAGACAGTGATGAACAGGGAGGCCTGATGTGCTGCGATTCATGGGGTCACAAAGAGTCGACTGAGCAACTGAACTGAACTGAACTCACTTTCTGCCATCAGGGTGGTATCATCTGCATATGTGAGATGATTGATATTTCTCCCGGCAATCTTGATTCCAGCTTGTGTTTCTTCCAGTCCAGCGTTTCTCATGATGTACTCTGCATAGAAGTTAAATAAGCAGG
The DNA here is from genome assembly GCA_006410735.1 of Raphicerus campestris. Taxonomy (NCBI): domain Eukaryota; kingdom Metazoa; phylum Chordata; class Mammalia; order Artiodactyla; family Bovidae; genus Raphicerus; species Raphicerus campestris. The sequence goes on from SJYW01014990.1 coordinate 86,791, forward strand.
GTGACAATAGACAGCCTTGACATACTCTTTTTCCTATTGGAAACCAGTCTGTTGTTCCATGTCCAGTTCTAACTGTTGCTTCCTGACCTGCATACAGATTTCTCAAGAGGCAGGTCAGGTGGTCTGGTATTCCCATCTCTTTCAGAATTTTCCACAGTTTATTGTGATCCACACAGTCAACAGCTTTGGCATAGTCAATAAAGCAGAAATAGATGTTTTTCGGGAACTCTCTTGCTTTTTCCATGATCCAGCGGATGTTGGCAATTTGATCTCTGGTTCCTCTGCCTTTTCTAAAACCAGCTTGAACATCAGGAAGTTCACGGTTCACATATTGTTGAACCTTTAGCCAGCGGCAATAAGAAAGAAAGTGAGAGGACTCAAATTTAAAATAAATCAAATTGGAGAAATAGCAACTGATACCACAAAGACACAAAAAGTAAAAAAAAAAAAATTAAACTACAAAAAGTTATAACCCCAAAATTGGACAACCTATAATAAATGGACAACTTTCTAGAAACATACAACCTGCCAAGACTGAATCAGGAATAAACAGAAAATGTGAACAGACTGATCGCTAGTAGTGAAATTGAATCTGTTTAAACTTCCAAGCAAACAAAGTTGAGGACTGGACAGTGTCACAGGGAAATTTTTCAAAATATATAAACAGCTAGTAACTATCTTTTTCAAACTATTCCAAAAATTGAAGAGGATGGAATATTTTCAAATTCATTCTATGAGGCTATCATTACTTTGTCACCAAAACAAAGATATAACAACAAATGAAAATCACAAGTCAGTATCTTTGATGAATATAAATGCAAACATCTTCAATAAAATATCAACAAGCTGAATCCAACAGTACATGCAAAGAATTAAACACCAAGGTCAACTTGAATTTATTCTAGGGAAAGAAGGATACTTCAAGAGGGAAGGGATCTATATATATATATAATAGCTGATTCATGTTGTTGTACCACAAAAGGCAATACAGTATTGTAAAACAATTATCCTCCAATTGAAATGTTTTTAAAAGTAAAAAAAAAATAGCAATCCATGTGATAAATCCCATTAACAAAAGGATGGACAAACATCACATGATCATCTCAATAGATGCAGATAAAGAATTTGCCAAAATTCAACATGACTTTATAATTAAAAACTCTCCGGAAAGTGATATAGAAGGGATGTACCTGAAAACAATAAATGCTATATATGACAAACTCACAGGTAACATACTCAATGGTGAAAAGCTGAAAGCATGTCCTGTAAGATCAGGAACAAGACAAGGATGCCCACTCTCACTATGTTTATTCAACACAATATTAGAAGTCCTCACCATGGCAAACAGACAAGAGAAAGAAATAAAAGGGATACAAGTTGGAAAGTAAGAGGTAAATCTGTCACTGTTTGCAGATGACATGATTCCATACATAGAAAGTCCTAAGACACCACCAAAATACTAGAACACATCAATGAATTTGGTACAGTTGTAGGATATAAAATTAATATACAAAAATATATACATTTCTGTATTACATTTCTATACACTAACAATGAACTATTAGAAAGAGAAACTGAGGAAACAAAATCATTTACTTTAACATCAAAAAGGACTAGGACTTTACCTAGTCCTAAACGTACCTAAGGTGGTAAGGAAAAACACTGAGGAAACCAGGATTGAAACAGACTGTACCCCAATGTTCATCGCAGCACTGTTTATAATAGCCAGGACATGGAAGCAACATAGATGAAACTAGGTTTCATCTATAAGAAACTGATAAAACAAACTGAAGATTACATAAACAGATGGAAAGATACACTGTGTTCATGGGTTGGTAGAATTAATATTGTTAAAATGATCATACTCCCCAAGGCAATCTACAGATTCAGTGCAATTGCTGTTCAGTTGCTCAGTTGCATCCAACTCTTTGCAACTCCATGGACTGTAGTACACCAGACTTCCCTGTCCTTCACCATCTCCTGGAACTTTCTTAAGCTCATGTCCATTTAGTTGGTGATGCCATCCAGCCATCTCATCCTCTGTCATCCGTTTCTCCTTCTGCCTTCAATCTTTCCCAGCATCAAGGTCTTTTCTAGGCTCTTTGCATCAGTTGGCCGAAGTAAGGGAGATTCCACTTCAGCATCAGTCCTTCCAATGAATATTCAGGGTTGATTTCCTTTAGGATTCACAAGTTTTATATCCTAGCTGTCCTAGGGACTCTCAAGAGTCTTCTCCAACACCACAGTTCAAAAGCATTAATTCTTCAGCCCTCAGCCTTTTTATTGTCCAACTCTCACATTCATATATGACTACTGGAAAAACCATGGCTTTGACTAGATGGACCTTTGTTGGCAAAGTAACATCTCTGCCTTTTCATATGCTGTCTAGGTTTGTCATAGCTTTCCTTTCAAGGAGGAAACGTCTTTTAATTTCATGGCTGCAGTCACCATCTGCAATGATTTTGGAGCCCAAGAAAGTAAAGTCTGTCATCGTTTCCACTGTTTGCCTATCTATTTGCCATGAAGTAATGAAGAAAGCTGGGTGCCGAAGAATTGATGCTTTTTTTGGTTTGTTTTAATTTTTTTTTTACTTTATTTTACTTTACAATACTGTATTGGTTTTGCCATACATCAACATGAATCCACCACGCGTGTACATGTGTTCCCAATCCTGAACCCCCTTCCCATCTCCCTCCCTATACCATCTCTCTGGGTCATCCCAGTGCATCAGCCCCAAGCATCCTGTATCCTGCATTGAACATAAACTGGCGATTCATTTCTTATGTGATATACATGTTTCAATGTCATTCTCCCAAATCATCCCACCTTCTCCCTCTCCCTCTCCCACAGAGTCCAAAAGACTGTTCTATACCTCTGTGTCTCTTTTGCTGTCTTGCATACAGGGTTATCATTACCATCTTTCTAAATTCCATATATATGCATTAGTATACTGTATTGGTGTTTTTCTTTCTGGCTTACTTCACTCTGTGTAATCGGCTCCAGTTTCATCCACCTCATTAGAACTGTTTCAAATGTATTCTTTTTAATGGCTGAGTAATACTCCATTGTGTATATGTGCCACAGCTTTCTTATCCATTCATCTGCTGGTGGACATCTAGGTTGGTTCCATGTCCTGGCTATTATAAACAGTGCTACGATGAACATTGGGGTACATGGTCTCTTTCAATCCTGGTTTCCTCGGTGTGTATGCCCAGCAGTGGGATTGCTGGGTCATAAGGCAGTTCTATTTCCAGGTTTTTAGGGAATCTCCACACTGTTCTCCATAGTGGCTGTACTAGTTTGCATTCTNCCCCCCTCCCACCTTCCTTCCCATACCATCCCTCTGGGTCATCCCAGTGCACCAGCCCCAGGCATCCTGTATCCTGCATCGAACCTAGACTGGCAATTCGTTTCTTATATGGTATTATACATGTTTCAATGCCATTCTCCCAAATCATCCCACCCTCTCCCTCTCCCACAGAGTCCAAAGACTGTTTGATACATCTATGTCTCTTTTGCTGTCTCGCATACAGGGTTATCATTACCATCTTTCTAAATTCCATATATATCCGTTAGTATACTGTATTGGTTTCCACTTTAAACAATTTGCTTTTCAAATTTTTGTGTTTAAATTTTCACATTTACTAAGAAACCAAACTTGCGTATATTCTTTACCTAGATTGACTAGTTGTTAACATTCGGCCATATTTACTCTGTCTCTTAACGTGTATATGCATGCACATAAATAGGTACATATAAACTGCTTTTTTAGGTCCTGAGCCATTTATGAATATATTGAGGACATCATAGCTCTTAGCCTCTAAATGCCCTAAGTTATATTTTCCAAGAACAAGGATATTCTCCTCCATTAACACACTATCATCATTAAGCCCAAGAAATTTAACACTGTTATAATAGTATTACCTAAATACAGTCCATATTAAGCTTTTCCCAGGAAAGTTTTCTACAGCTTTTTTGTTTTGCTTTCCAGTCCTGAATCACATGTTGCTTTTGATTGTCATGGCATGGCTTTAGTCCCCTCTAACCCAGAATGCTTCCCCCATTCTTTATTCTATATCTCATGACGCTGATGTTTTTGAAGAATCTGGGCCAGAGGATTTGTTACTCAGAACATGAGGCTGCCAATGGACAGCCCACAGGCCAGACACACCAGGGTAGATGTATGTGTTTACCCTGTATTGTATGTGAAAATTTGAATTTGTTACTTGTATTTAAATGTGAGATTTCAGGCAGCACTGGGCTCCCACTCCACGTGAATGTGGACACGACACACGAGTAACAAGACTTCTTTTATAGTATCTGTCAGCTTGTTCAGTATTCACCACCCATGGCACTATGGAACTAAGGAGCTGCTTGCTGGTGATACATTGTTTTAAGTAGCAGAATGCTAAATCATATGGAATTGGGCCGCAGTACAGTTATTTCCTTGCTAGGCCTTCAGTCCACAATCCTGCAAAGAGAAAGTCTTTCTGTGAGTTAAAACTGGTCTTCAGCGCGCCCTAACAGTCACTGGGGCTTCCCAGGTGGTGCTAGTGCTAAAGAACCTGCCAGCCAATACAGGAGACATAAGAGTTGAAGATTTGATCCCTGGGTTGGCAAGATCCCTGGAGAAGGGCACAGCAACCCACTGTAGTAGTTTTGCCTGGACACTCCCATGGACAGAGGAGCCTGGTGGGCTGCAGCCCATAGGGTCACACAGAGTCGGACACTGCTGAAGCGACTTAGCACGCACATACGCTCAACAGCTGCTGACAGAGGGATGCTGGCCCTAGACCGAGGCCACTGTATTGTTAGAATTTAGTAGCACTGTTTTGATTATTTTAATATTTGTTGGTCCAGTTACCTTCTGGTTATTGCAGGTGCTATTGGTAAGTAATTGTATGTGTTGTATATAAATAACTATAGCAATATTCACTGTCTGATAATAGAGCTTATTTATTAAGTACCTATTATGTGATGAATATTTTCCATAGATTTTTTTCCTTTAGTCATGAAAGTTGATGTGCTGGAAGCTATTTATTAAACACTTTTTTGTAATGAAGAAACAAACTCAGGTTAAGTGATGTGCTTGACTAGGAAGGGCAGCTGTGCTGCTCCATGAGATAACCTCTGAAGCATCTCAGCCTGTTAGATTTGACGATCCTGTTAGATCAACACCTGTGGGAAGGTGGTGTCACAACATTATGCATGATACAGTAGAGCCATCATGGCTGTACACATGTCATCAAGGCAGGTGACAGTCTTGTGTTGTGGCTGGGTGAATAGGCACCATTGTCTAGATGCCTGTTTTCACGTAAATTGTAGAATGTTGTGGGNCCAACCAGTCCATCCTAAAGGAAATCAGTCCTGGGTGTTCATTGGAAGGACTGATGCTAAAGCTGAAACTCTAGTATTTTGGCCACTTCATGCAAAGAGCTGACTCACTGGAAAACACCCTGATCCTGGGAGGGATTGGGGGTAGGAGGAGAAGGGGACGACAGAGGATGAGATGGCTGGATGGAATCACCAACTTGATGCACATGAGTGCATCTGGTGAACTCCAGGAGTTGGTGATGGACAGGGAGGCCTGGCGTGTTGCAATTCATGGGGCTGCAAACAGTTGGACATGACTGAGGAACTGAACTGAACTGAACTGATGTGACTGGATGCCATGATCTTCATTGAGTTTTAAGCCAGCTTTTTCACTCCTCTTTCACTGTCATCAAGAGGCTCTTCAGTTCCTCTTTGCTTTCTGCAGTGTTTCTGCATATCAGAGGTTATTGATATTGATATTTCTCCTGGCAATCTTGATTGCATCTTGTGATTCATCCAGCCTGGCATTTTGCATGATGTTCTTTGCATGTAATTTAAATAAGCAGGGTGACAGTATACAGACTTGATGTGCTCGTTTCCCAATCCTATCAAAATATCAAGGGTATTTTTCATGGAACTAGAACAAATAATTCTAAATTTATATAGAACAACAAAAGACCCTGAATTGCCAAAGCAAGCTTGAGAAAAAAAGAACAAAGCTGATCAAAAATCCTCTCAGACTTCAGACTATACTATAAAACCATAGTAATAAAAACAGCATGATGCTGGCACCAAAGCGAAAAACAAAGAAACAAACAAAAAATACAGAGTTAATGGAACAGAATAGAGAGCCCAGAAATAAACCCAGACACCTATGGTCAATTAATCTACAACAAAGCAGGTGAATATGACTGAGAAAAGATAATCTCTTCATTAAATAATGCTGGAAAAAATGGACAGTTACATATAGAAGAATGAGATTAGCATATTTTAATGCTATATACAAAAATAAAATAAAATGTATTAAACACCTTAATATATAACCCAAACCCATAAAACTCCTAAAAGAAAACCAAGATGAAACACTCTGATATAAATCATAGCAATATATTTTTGAAGCTGTCTTCAAAGCAAAAAGCAAGAAGAAAAAGTAAAGAAATGATGCCTAATTAAACTAAAATCTTTTGAACAGCAAAGAAAATCACCCACAAAATGAAAAGACAACCTATTGAAAAGGTGAAAATATTTGGAAATGATTTGACCAATAAGGCTTAATATTCAAAATGTACAAATATTTCATACTACTCAATATCAAAGAAACAAGCAACCGTACTGAAAAAGAGCAGACAATCTGAATAGAATCTTTTCCAAAGAATCCATCTGATGGTCTACAGGCACATAAAAAGATACTCAAGGTTAAATCATTCTAGAAATGCAAATGAAAGCCTCAGTGAGGTATCACTTCACAAGTGTCAAAATGACTATTATCAAAAAGGACATAGAAACAAGCATTTGCAAAGATACAGAGAAAAGGAAATCCTCATATTCTCTTGGTAGAAATACAAATTGGTGGAAAATAGCATGGAGATCTCTAAAAAAAGAAACTAAAAATAGAACCACATTATAATCCAGCAATTTCACTCCTGGCTTTATATCCAGAGCAAACAAAAGCACTAATTCGAAAAGATGTATGCATCCCAGTGTTAACGGCAGTATCAATTTACAATAGCCAAGATATGGAAGCAATCTAATTATCCATAAATAAATGAATGGATAAAGAAGAGGCAGTATACACACACAATTGAGTACTACTCAACCCTAGAAAAGAATAAAATATTGCCATTTGCAATGACATGGATGGACTTGAAAGTACTATGTAAAGTAAGTCAGAGAAAGACAAATACTGTATAAAAACACATATTTAAAATCTGAAAAGTAGATTAAAGTGAATATAACAACAACAAAAAAAAACAGACATAGATATAGAAAACAAACGAATGGTTACTAGTGGGGAGAAGTTAGCAGGGAGAGATTAAGAGATACAAACTACTATGTATAAATATATATGTTAAGAATATATTGTATGGCACAGAGAATATAGCTAATATTTTATAGTAATTATAAATAGAGAATAATTATTTCTTTAAAGTAAAGAAATAATTTAAAACTTTAAACTTTAAAACTGTAAATCTCTATGTTGCACAGCGGAAAATACTTAATATTGTACATCAATAGAAAATACATAGGTAAACAGATCTGGTATTAATATTCTTATTTTACCTATGTTTGTGAGGAATAAATAAAATAATTTTGTAAACTAGAAAGTTTATCATACATGTTAGTAGGTTTTATGAAGCTATTATTAATGCAAGGTCTGGATCAGCTAATGGATTTCAGATGATATAAAAATTTGGTTAAAATTTAAATAGTAGACATGCAAGGTTTATATGTGCTTTTAACTCTACATGAAGTAGCACCTCAAAATTATATTTAAAATACATTCCCAATAACAGTATTAACTAGATAATTATAGAGAACATATGTAGTCTTAAAGTATAGAACATAGAATCTGAGATTCAAAAATTTCACACCTTACTTTCCTCCTCTCCATTTTTATCACCATGGACACACTGACTTTTTACAATCCAAATTTCTTAATTCTACTCCCTTTTAAGAATTCTTCAAAGCTTCCTTTAGCTTTCTGTTGTTGTTCAGTTGCTCAGTCATGCTTAACTCTGCAATCCCACAGACTGCTGCACAACAACCTTCCATGTCCCTCACTATCTCTCAAAGTTTGCTCAAACTCATGTCCATTGAATCGCATCCAACCATCTCTTCCTCTTTCACCCCGTCTCCTCCTGCCCTCTACCTTTCCCAGCATCAGTGTCCTTTCGAATGAGTCGACTATTCACATCAGTGGCCAGAGTATTGGAGATTCAGGTTCAGTCCTTCCAATGAGTATTCAGGGTTGATTTCCTTTAGCTTTCTGGATAAAGAGCAAATCCTTAGCACAATCCTAACCCTCCTTGTGTTGAGCATTCTGTTCCATGTAGATGCTCTAATGTCTATGTCAGTGCATCTGTCTAGAATGTTCTTTGGTTCTCTCTTTAGCTAACTAATTTGTATTCATCTTTCAGATCCATCTCTCAGCATCTGGCTAGACCACTTCCCTTTGCTATGGTCTCAAATTTCAGTTCAGTTCAGTTCAGTCAATCAGTCTGAATGTCTGACTCTGCAACCCCATGAGCTGCAGCATGCCAGGCCTCCATGTCCATCACCAACTCCCAGAGTTTACTCAAACTCATGTCCATTGCATTGGTGATACCATCAAACCATTTCATCCTCTGTTGGACATTTCTCTTCCCTCCTTCAGTCTTTCATAGCATCAGGGTTTTTTCCAGTGAGTCAGTACTTCACATTAGGTGGCCAAAGTATTGGAGTTCCAGCTTCAACATCAATCTTACCAATGAACACCCAGGACTGATCTCCTTTAGGATGGACTGATTGGATCTCCTTTCACTCCAAGGGACTCTCAAGAGTCTTCTCCAACACCACAGTTCAAAAGCATCAATTCTTTGGCGCTCAGCTTTCTTTATAGTCCAACTCTCACATCCATACATGACTACTGGAAAAACCACAGCTTTGACTAGACTTGGTAAAGTAATGTCTCTGCTTTTTAATGTGCTGTCTAGGTTGGTCATAGCTTTTCTTCCAAGGAGCAAGCGTCTTTTAATTTCATGGCTGCAATCACTATCTGCAGTGATTTTGGAGCCCAAGAAAATAAAAAGTCTTTCACTGTTTCCATTGTTTCCCCCATCTATTTGCCATGAAGTGATGGGACCAGATGCCATGATCTTAGTTTTCTGAATGTTGAGCTTTAAGCCAACTTTCTCACTCTCCTCTTTCACTTTCATCAAGAGGCTCTTTAGTTCTTTGTTTTCTGCCATAAGGGTGGTGTCATCTGAGGTTACTGATATTTCTCCTAGAAATCTTGATTCCAGCTTGTGTTTCATCCAACTCAGCTTTTCTCATGATGGACTGCATATAAGTTAAATAAGCAAGGTGACAATGTACAGCCTTGATGTACTTGTTTCCCAATTTGGAACCAGTCTGTTGTTCCATGTCCAGTTGTAACTTTTGCTTCTTGACCTGCATACAGATTTCTCAGGAGGCAGATCAGGTGGTCTGGTATTCCCATCTCTTGAAGAATTTTCCAGCTTGTTGTGATCCACACAAAGGCTTTACTGTAGTCAATGAAACAGAAGTAGATGTTTTTCTGGAACTCTCTTGCCTTTTCCATGATCCAATAGATGTTGGCAATTTGATCTCTGGTTCCTCTGCCTTTTCTAAATCTAGCTTGAACATCTGGAAGTTCACAGTTCACATACTGTTGAAGCCTGGCTTGGAGAATTTTTACCCTTACTTTGTTAGTGCATGAGATGAGTGCAACTGTGTGGTAGTTTGAGCCTTTCTTTGGGATTGGAATGAAAACTGACCTTTTCCAATCCTGTGGCCACTGCTGACTTTTCCAAATTTGCTGGTATATTGAGAGTAGCACTTTCAGAGCATCATCTTTTAGGACTTGAAACTGGCATTCCATTACCTCCACTAGCTTTGTTTGTAGTGATACTTCTTAAGACTCACTTGACTTTCCATTCCAGGATGTCTGGCTCTAGGTGAGTGATCATACCATCATGATTATCTGGGTTGTGAAGATCTTTTTTTTCTATAGTTCTTTGTATTCTTGCCATCGCTTCTTAATATCTTCTGCTTCTGTTAGGGCCATACCATTTCTTCCCTTTATTGTGCCCATCTTTGCATAAAGCATAGTGTAATTATTATTTATATCACTTATTACACATGTAATTAGCTCTGGTAATTATTTCAATAGTTTCTATTACTATCAACATTTTTAAACTCCTTAAAGTTAGGGCCCCTACTGGTTTTGCTCACCAATGTATTCAAAGGACTTGAGAGGGTGCCAGGCCCTCATAATTGGCCCAGTAAATTATCTGTTAAACAAATGGTTAAATGTAAAAATTCCTAGTTTAAGGATGGTATTAGATATCTGCTTTTATAATTTAAAAATGAGATGTATATAGAAGGAAGTTAGAATAACAGTAATAATAAACAATCTATGAGTCAAGGAAATGATGTTCAAAAGAGAAAAGCATGAAATCAAGAAACACAGACAATACTTTACTTCCAGATTTAACTATTGAATGATTACTTTATTATAAATGTGTGAAAAAGATGAGCACCACATGCCTGTTTTTTGTTTCTCCTTTCAGGATCTATATATAATTCTATAGCTGATGAATAAAAGTTTTTTAAATGACACATTGTAAACAATATTTTTTTTTTTCTGAAACAAAGCCAGGAGCTTTTACACCACAGATGTCCTTGTACCCAAAGTTTCATTGTGCAGAAACGAATCCCCAAATAATCCCTTTTAAAATTTGCTAACTTATTCCCTCATGTAAACAAAAGCAAAGACAGTCCCACATGAAAGAGAATGAGTGCTGCTACATTTTGCAAGTATACCACACCTGTTTTTTAATTCTGTGGCATTTCAACTCCCCTAAAGAAAACCTTAGAAAACTATAAACAGTATACTCCATGCATACACACTTAATAATGACTAGAACACATGGAAGTTGTGAAGTCAGGAGGAAGATCTATGTTTCTTATTGAAACTAGTCTAGTCGCAGAGAGGAAGCCTCAAAACCAGGGCCTTTGCTTTTCAGAAGTCAGTGCCAGTCATCCAAGTTATACTTCCAGAGGAAGATAAAATCTGATCAGAGTTTATGTGTCAGGTGCTTTACAAATATTATGTCACTTAATCTTCCCCTTCAAGTCCTGTGAGGTAGCATATGTAAATATCAACATTTACAGCAGAAGAAACTGAGACGCTGTTAAAGTTACTAGAGCAGACAGATAACAGTGGGGGCAGGGCTTGAATGCAAGCGTAACTCCAAAGTCTTCCTGTTTTCCCTTCAGGCCTGCTTTGAAGCAGTCTTCCTCTCCATCTATTATTGAATCTCTAGAGTTCTCAAACTGTTTCTTCTCCCACCGATCTGACTCTGTCATATTTGAACACTTTCACTGTGGTTACCATGACAGATATTACAACTTCATGGACCCACTGCTCATCTAACTAGGTCACTTGAGGCTGATTTCTATTTCACATTTTGTCCTCTTTCGCTTTTCCTCTTACTGGTCACAGAATGTCTTGGACAGACATCTACCACAAGCACTACAATTTTAACATGTGAAGAGTTGAAAGAATAGTATAGTAAACAATACTCTGTCACTTCCAAATTTAATAATCCTTTTTAGGTCAACTTGACTTTAATGTTTTCTAAATGAAATTAAGCCAACCAAATGTTCCTCTTATCCAGAGTTTACCTCGTTAAAGACCATAATAAAGGGAAAGTTCTCCAAGCTATTCCAAAATAGATCTCTTCTACTTGATTATTTCTCTACTAAATAAAACTGAAAAGATTTCCCTTCCAAAGATCAAGCCCCTCATATTCATAGACTTTCTTCATCCAAGTAATCTGTGTCTCAACCATCCACATCACTCACAAATTATTTTATCCACACTTCACCTTTTAAATAAGGTATTGGTTTCTAGCTATGTGAGGAGAAACCATTATTTCCTTTAAACAATATGAATTCAAGAAAGCTATGCTACACTGAAAAGTATATGTTCAGATAAGGACATGACAAAGATGACTGTAGTTGATTAAAGTTGGATATTGCAAATACACTGATTAGTTAGCGTTAGTCACACAGTCATGTCCATCTCTTTGACAACCCATGAACTGTAGCCTGCTAGGCTCCTCTGTCCATGGAATTCTCCAGGCAAGGATACTTGAGTGGGTAGCCATTCCCTTCTCCAGGGGATCTTCCTGACCCAGGGATCAAAGCCAGGTCTCCTGTGTTGCAGAAAGATTTTTTGTTATCTAAGCCACCAGGAAATTCCCCAAAATAAACCAGTAAATCCTGCAAATTTAGGTATGAACAAAGCTTTTCTCCACCACTCATTTGCTTTTTTCTTCTCACTGGTATACCTGATAGATCTACTCTCAGAAGCTGACCTCCCTCTGAATATGTGATGATTATATGATGGGAAATCTGCATCCCTGAGTGGTAGCTTGTATTTCATTCCCTAAATCTAAACTCAAAAATAGCATCCCTTCTTTTCCTAGTTTAGAGATGGTTCATGAGAGCTCTAAGTTTAGACACAAAGGAATATCTAAATCTAGCTTTTCCTGCTTGAGCTACAAGTAAGCCTCTATCTTTTGCTCCTTCTTCCAGATGTTCCTAATCCCCTGTCCCCTTCCACACACACACAAACACACGCACACATACACATATCCAAATCTTTTGATGTATGACATGCTGGAATGCTGGAGCAAGAAGAGTACTTTCTGGTCAGACAAGAAAATAGCACTAAACATGGAAGCAGGGACAGAATTCTAATTTTAAAGAAAGAAGTTCAGTAGATTCCAAGGAATTCATTTTACACTGTGAGACCTCTATTGTGCCAGGAGGGGAAAAAAAGGAGAAGATATACACAAAATGACTTTTATTATATTTTTGCCCTAATGAAAAATCTTGATAAAAGAAAATGTAAATTTAGAACGAAATTGATATTTGGGCTTACTTTCTAATGCAACACATCTGTTCTACTTATTTTTACTTTTATCCAGCTTTATTAAAATATGATTGACAAATAATGTATAAATTTAAGGTATATAATGTGATGATTTGACATGTGTATATTGTGAAATGATTATCAAAATAAGGTTAGTTAACACATTCAAGTCCTCATATGATTATCATTNGAATTTTTACCCTTACTTTGTTAGTGCATGAGATGAGTGCAACTGTGTGGTAGTTTGAGCCTTTCTTTGGGATTGGAATGAAAACTGACCTTTTCCAATCCTGTGGCCACTGCTGACTTTTCCAAATTTGCTGGTATATTGAGAGTAGCACTTTCAGAGCATCATCTTTTAGGACTTGAAACTGGCATTCCATTACCTCCACTAGCTTTGTTTGTAGTGATACTTCTTAAGACTCACTTGACTTTCCATTCCAGGATGTCTGGCTCTAGGTGAGTGATCATACCATCATGATTATCTGGGTTGTGAAGATCTTTTTTTTCTATAGTTCTTTGTATTCTTGCCATCGCTTCTTAATATCTTCTGCTTCTGTTAGGGCCATACCATTTCTTCCCTTTATTGTGCCCATCTTTGCATAAAGCATAGTGTAATTATTATTTATATCACTTATTACACATGTAATTAGCTCTGGTAATTATTTCAATAGTTTCTATTACTATCAACATTTTTAAACTCCTTAAAGTTAGGGCCCCTACTGGTTTTGCTCACCAATGTATTCAAAGGACTTGAGAGGGTGCCAGGCCCTCATAATTGGCCCAGTAAATTATCTGTTAAACAAATGGTTAAATGTAAAAATTCCTAGTTTAAGGATGGTATTAGATATCTGCTTTTATAATTTAAAAATGAGATGTATATAGAAGGAAGTTAGAATAACAGTAATAATAAACAATCTATGAGTCAAGGAAATGATGTTCAAAAGAGAAAAGCATGAAATCAAGAAACACAGACAATACTTTACTTCCAGATTTAACTATTGAATGATTACTTTATTATAAATGTGTGAAAAAGATGAGCACCACATGCCTGTTTTTTGTTTCTCCTTTCAGGATCTATATATAATTCTATAGCTGATGAATAAAAGTTTTTTAAATGACACATTGTAAACAATATTTTTTTTTTTCTGAAACAAAGCCAGGAGCTTTTACACCACAGATGTCCTTGTACCCAAAGTTTCATTGTGCAGAAACGAATCCCCAAATAATCCCTTTTAAAATTTGCTAACTTATTCCCTCATGTAAACAAAAGCAAAGACAGTCCCACATGAAAGAGAATGAGTGCTGCTACATTTTGCAAGTATACCACACCTGTTTTTTAATTCTGTGGCATTTCAACTCCCCTAAAGAAAACCTTAGAAAACTATAAACAGTATACTCCATGCATACACACTTAATAATGACTAGAACACATGGAAGTTGTGAAGTCAGGAGGAAGATCTATGTTTCTTATTGAAACTAGTCTAGTCGCAGAGAGGAAGCCTCAAAACCAGGGCCTTTGCTTTTCAGAAGTCAGTGCCAGTCATCCAAGTTATACTTCCAGAGGAAGATAAAATCTGATCAGAGTTTATGTGTCAGGTGCTTTACAAATATTATGTCACTTAATCTTCCCCTTCAAGTCCTGTGAGGTAGCATATGTAAATATCAACATTTACAGCAGAAGAAACTGAGACGCTGTTAAAGTTACTAGAGCAGACAGATAACAGTGGGGGCAGGGCTTGAATGCAAGCGTAACTCCAAAGTCTTCCTGTTTTCCCTTCAGGCCTGCTTTGAAGCAGTCTTCCTCTCCATCTATTATTGAATCTCTAGAGTTCTCAAACTGTTTCTTCTCCCACCGATCTGACTCTGTCATATTTGAACACTTTCACTGTGGTTACCATGACAGATATTACAACTTCATGGACCCACTGCTCATCTAACTAGGTCACTTGAGGCTGATTTCTATTTCACATTTTGTCCTCTTTCGCTTTTCCTCTTACTGGTCACAGAATGTCTTGGACAGACATCTACCACAAGCACTACAATTTTAACATGTGAAGAGTTGAAAGAATAGTATAGTAAACAATACTCTGTCACTTCCAAATTTAATAATCCTTTTTAGGTCAACTTGACTTTAATGTTTTCTAAATGAAATTAAGCCAACCAAATGTTCCTCTTATCCAGAGTTTACCTCGTTAAAGACCATAATAAAGGGAAAGTTCTCCAAGCTATTCCAAAATAGATCTCTTCTACTTGATTATTTCTCTACTAAATAAAACTGAAAAGATTTCCCTTCCAAAGATCAAGCCCCTCATATTCATAGACTTTCTTCATCCAAGTAATCTGTGTCTCAACCATCCACATCACTCACAAATTATTTTATCCACACTTCACCTTTTAAATAAGGTATTGGTTTCTAGCTATGTGAGGAGAAACCATTATTTCCTTTAAACAATATGAATTCAAGAAAGCTATGCTACACTGAAAAGTATATGTTCAGATAAGGACATGACAAAGATGACTGTAGTTGATTAAAGTTGGATATTGCAAATACACTGATTAGTTAGCGTTAGTCACACAGTCATGTCCATCTCTTTGACAACCCATGAACTGTAGCCTGCTAGGCTCCTCTGTCCATGGAATTCTCCAGGCAAGGATACTTGAGTGGGTAGCCATTCCCTTCTCCAGGGGATCTTCCTGACCCAGGGATCAAAGCCAGGTCTCCTGTGTTGCAGAAAGATTTTTTGTTATCTAAGCCACCAGGAAATTCCCCAAAATAAACCAGTAAATCCTGCAAATTTAGGTATGAACAAAGCTTTTCTCCACCACTCATTTGCTTTTTTCTTCTCACTGGTATACCTGATAGATCTACTCTCAGAAGCTGACCTCCCTCTGAATATGTGATGATTATATGATGGGAAATCTGCATCCCTGAGTGGTAGCTTGTATTTCATTCCCTAAATCTAAACTCAAAAATAGCATCCCTTCTTTTCCTAGTTTAGAGATGGTTCATGAGAGCTCTAAGTTTAGACACAAAGGAATATCTAAATCTAGCTTTTCCTGCTTGAGCTACAAGTAAGCCTCTATCTTTTGCTCCTTCTTCCAGATGTTCCTAATCCCCTGTCCCCTTCCACACACACACAAACACACGCACACATACACATATCCAAATCTTTTGATGTATGACATGCTGGAATGCTGGAGCAAGAAGAGTACTTTCTGGTCAGACAAGAAAATAGCACTAAACATGGAAGCAGGGACAGAATTCTAATTTTAAAGAAAGAAGTTCAGTAGATTCCAAGGAATTCATTTTACACTGTGAGACCTCTATTGTGCCAGGAGGGGAAAAAAAGGAGAAGATATACACAAAATGACTTTTATTATATTTTTGCCCTAATGAAAAATCTTGATAAAAGAAAATGTAAATTTAGAACGAAATTGATATTTGGGCTTACTTTCTAATGCAACACATCTGTTCTACTTATTTTTACTTTTATCCAGCTTTATTAAAATATGATTGACAAATAATGTATAAATTTAAGGTATATAATGTGATGATTTGACATGTGTATATTGTGAAATGATTATCAAAATAAGGTTAGTTAACACATTCAAGTCCTCATATGATTATCATTGTGTGTATGTGTGTGGCGAGAACACTTAAGGTCTGCTCTGTTAGCAATTTTTAAGTATACAATACAATGTTGTTAATTATACTGTCACCCTGCTGTACATTAGCCCTCCTGAACTTACTCCTCTTATAACTGAAACAGTGTATCCTTTGACCAGGATCTCCCCATTTCTCCCATCCCTTGGCAATCACATATAAGTGAGATCATACAGCATTTGTCTTTCTCTATCTGACATTTTACTTAGCCTAATGCTCTCAAGGTCCATTCACGTGATCACAAACGGCAGGATTTCCTTCTAAGTGAGAAAACTGTGGCCCAAAGAGCTAATGTTACCTGTCCAAACTCTTACAGCTTTCTGGTAGCAGAACAAGAAATGGAACCCAAGTCTCATTGCTATTATTTTTGTACTGTATTTGAGTCAGGATCAAAGAACACCAAAGAAAGAAAGTTTAACTGTATCAACATTCTTATTTCTTTAACTATAATGTTATTGGATTGATGTAAGTCACAGAAAACTTTTGGGCTGTATCCTACAAGTTCATAATTCCTCTGTTTTGTACTTTAGAAATGTGTGTGTGTGTGTGTGTGATGACACAGTGCTATTAATTCTTTTATTGATACACCATAGAGATGACTGTCAGGATTGTTTATTTACAGACATGTAAATTCCTTTCTTTAAATGCTATTGGCAACAGCAGGGAACACTTTCTTCTCTTCCCCATTATAGCTGTGAAATTCCATTCAGTAAGACTGTCCCAGGCAGTTTCAAAAATTACCATTACCTTTATTTAGCAATAAAAATGGTGATTTCTAGTGAGAAATTAAAGCAAACAGTTAGCAGGCAAGACTCACTGACACTATGATTCTGGTGCCAGAGACAGCAGAGAGAAGCAAATGAACTTGACCCTCAATTGTGTTTCAGCAGATTTCTAGAGTCAAATAAGCATAAAAGGACTGATTCTCATGCAGGTTCAGTGTTATCCTATGAACAGTGGAGCAATGAAGAAAGAGAGGATGAGTCTGAAAATCTGGGGCTTAACAAATGTGTTCATAGAAAACCTGATGAGCTTTGGCTGGTTCCAAGCAGTGTCTGGTCTGAAACAAGTGTTTATTGCCTAGTGACCAGAGTTTCCTTTATTGAAGTTGTATGACTCACTTGAATGTTTTGCCATACCAAATTACTTAGCTAATTTCAATAAGGAACCCAGATATGTTATTACTTCCCCAGACTTCTCTAAATAAGAGTTTCTTTTCTTTCTCATATCCAAAATACAACTATTAAAAAGGAAACATCTTAATAATTTTGAGAAACTCAAGAGAACCTCTTCAAAGTGTAAGATATGGGTAGAATATGGTACATGACTCATGGTTGAAAAATGTTTTAGCCAATGTTCAGGGCCTCTGGACATAGTTCCAGGGGCATCATGTATAATACAAATGGAGCATCCAGACTGTTAGCATCTGGTTCAAAGAAGAAATAATTCTGAGATGGGATAGTATCAAAGGTCAGGAAAGCATGGACTCTGTGCAAAGCCTTGACTCAGATGACAGAGACATGAAAAACAGAATGTTAATGAGAAAAAAAATGAGAGATATGAAAATCGATCTAGCTTGGGGAACTTGCCAGACATTGTTCAGTCAATCAGGGGAGACATATATCACACTCTTGCCTGAGATCACAAAAATGACCACTGAGGTACAGCATTGAGGGGACCTCAGTTTCCTGTTCTTAGTCTCCAATTGACCTCTGGTGGGCTCTTTATTTCCATTGTACTCAGTCACATCCAAATCTGCTCTTCACCCTGGACTCAGAGTTTTGTTTTTGTTTTTGTTTTTTTAATGTAAACTAGATCACGTTGCCACCATGACTGAAACATCACAGTATCATTCCTACCTGATTTTCCTCGTCTTCAAGGGAACATGACCTGATCTCTACTAGTCTCTCCATTTCCTGCTGATTTCTTGTATCTTGTTTCCTCACTCCATGCCCTGTTCCTTATGCGCAGTCCTTTGGCCATTTTCTTCTTCCTAGAAATACACACTTTAGAACTAGTGCTCTTGCTGTCCCTCTGTGTGGAATAATGTTTCAGAGATATTGGATGCCTGGACCCTTCTTGGCATTCAGATCTCAGCTCATATATTACTTCCTTAGTGAGGCCTCTGAAAAGCATCTAATTTAACTTGGTACACCACTCCTGACCCATATCTTTGTATTGTATTATGATATTTTATCTATATAGCCTAGCATTTATTTTTTAGTTGTTAAGCCATGTATGAAGCATCTCTACAAACAAAGCTAGTGGAGATGATGGAATTCCACTTGAGCAATCTCAAATCCTGAAAGATGATGCTGTGAAAGTGCTGTACTCAATATGCCAGCAAATCTGGAAAACTCATCAGTGGCCACAAGACTGGAAAAAGTCAGTTTTCTTTCCAATCCCAAAGAAAGGCAATGCCAAAAAATGTTCAAACTACTGCACAATTGCACGCATCTCACACGCTAGTAAAGTAATGCTCAAAATTCTCCAAGACAGGCTTCAATAGTACATGAACTGTGAATTTCCAGATGTTTAAGCTGGATTTAGAAAAGGCAGAGGAACCAGAGATCAAATTGCCAACATCCACTAGATAATAAAAAAAAAAAAGAGAGTTCCAGAAAAACATCTACTTTTGCTTTATTGACTTCATCAAAGCCTTTGACTGTGTGGATCACAATAAACTGTGGAAAATTCTGAAAGAGATGGGAATACCAGACCACCTGACCTGCCTCCCGAGAAATCTGTATGCAGATCAGGAACTGGGCATGGAACAACAGACTGGTTCCAAATAGGAAAAGGAGTATGTCAAGGCTGTCTATTGTCACCCTGCTTATTTAACTTATATTCAGAGTCCATCATGAGAAATGCTGGGCTGGATGAAGCACAGCTGGAATCAAGATTGCCAGGAGAAATATCAATAACCTCAGATATGCAGGTGACAAAACTCTTTACCTCAGATACGTAGGTGACAAAACCCTTAACCTCAGATATGCAGGTGACAAAACCCTTATAGCAGAAGGTGAAGAAGAACTAAAGAGCCTCTTGATAAAAGTGAAAAAGGTGGCTTAAAACTCAACATTAGGAAAACTAAGATCATGGCATCTGGTCCCATCACTTCATGTCAAATAGATGAGGAAGCAATGGAAACAGTGAAAGACTTTATTTGGGGGAGTTCCAAAATCACTGCAGATGGCGACTGCAGCCATGAAATTAAAAGATGCTTGCTCCTTGGAAGAAAAGCTATAACCAACCTAGACAGCACATTAAAAAGCAGAGACAATACTTTACCAACAAAGGTCTGTCTAGTCAAAGCTGTGATTTTTCGAGTAGTCATGTATGGATGTAAGAGTTAGACTATAAAGAAAGCTGAATTCCAAAGAATTGATGCTTTTGAAATGTGGTGCTAGAGAAGACTCTTGAGAGTCCCTTGGAGTGCAAGGAGATCCAACCAGTTCATCCTAAAAGAAATCAGTCCTGAATATGCATTGGAAGGACTGTTGCTGAAGTTGAAACTCCAATACTTTGGCCACTTGATGCAAAGAACTGACTCATTTGAAAAGACCCTGATCTTGGGAAAGATTGAAGGCAGGAGGAGAAGAGGATGACAAAGGATTGAGATTGTTGGATGGCATCACCAATGCGATAGACATGAGTTTAAGGAGGCTCCAGGAGCTGGTGATAGATAGGGAAGCCTGGTGTGCTGCAGTTCATGGGGTCACAGAGTCAGACATGACGGAGCAAAGGAACTGAACTGAAGCCATGTCAGCTCTTCGTAACACCATCAACTGTAGCCTACCATCTGTCCATTGGATTTCTCAGGTAAGAATACTGGAGTGCATTGTCATTTCCTTCTCCAGTAGATCTCCCCAATCCAGGGATTAAACCTACATCTCCTGCATTAGCAGGCGGGTTCTTTACCACTGACCCACAAGAGAATCCAGCCTAGAATTAGCTGAGATATTTTGATATATGTTTTTTGTTTGTATATCACGTCTCCTGCCTCCTCTTTCTGTCCTCTTCTCTGCCATATTTCTTCCATCAAGACCTTTGTCTGGTGCATAATAGGCATCTATTAAATATTTAATGAGGAAATCAGTCTTACCTAACTAACAATATTACTTTGACAATAATTTTCTCTCTCAGTCAGTCCAAGAGTAAGCAAGAGGAACTACTGCTTTGAACTTAATCTCCTGCAAGAAAGACAGACTGAGCCAATGGGAGAGATAAGAACTTTGGAGAATGTGAACAATGTTCTTGGAATTGACAATAAAGCTGTGGAAAGGAATGCTGGGAGACAGCCAGACACCTACCCAGGACTTCAAGAAGGCACATCTCAAAAAGTATAAGACAAATTAGGTATGACCGCATGGCCAGAGATTCTAAAAGGAAAGATTGCTTCAGAGAGATGGAAGAATAAAAATGACAATCTGATAATACAGTCATTGATTATATTTTTTAAACAAAAAATGGAACCTTAGGAATGAGATCATATTTTAAAAAGACATGTACACAAGAAAGAGGGGACATATTTATACTTATGTTTGATTCCCATTGTTGTATGGCAGAAACCAACAAAAAATTAAATTAAATTAAATTAAAAGACATGTACAAAAGATAGAATCAACAGTGTCAAACCAAAAGGAAAACAAAAGTGCCATAAACCCATTAAAACTGTGAGTCAAAGTCCCAAACTGGCTGTGGAGTACAAAAAATAGAATATAGAGTTTAAATATCTTCTAAAAAATTACAACTTGCTCTTCTCAGTTGAGAACATGAACAGTCAAATCCATTTGTGTGAGACAGAGTAACATTAGTAAAAGTCTAAACTCAATGTTTTGCTCTCAAATTTTGTATCAAGAGAAATTACTTTCAAGTTGAAAAAAGAAGAAACATGAAGAAGTAAAAGGAGGCACAAGATAGACCAAGAAAAATACATTACTGGGGTGATCTATGTAGCTGCTGCTAAGTCGCTTCAGTCGTGTCCAACTCTGTGTGACCCCATAGACAGCAGCCCACTAGGCTCCCCTGTCCCTGGGATTCTCCAGGCAAGAACACTGGAGTGGGTTGCCATTGCCTTCTCCAATGCATGAAAGCAAAAAGTGAAAGTGAAGTCACTCAGTCATGCCTGACTCTTAGCGACCTCATGGACTGCAGCCCACCAGGCTCCTCTGCCCATGGGATTTTCCAGGCAAGAGTATTGGAGTGGGGTGCCATTGCCTTCTCCAGATCTATGTAGCTGAGAGTGTTAAAACAACTTGCAACTATGCAATCTTTAAGGAATCAGGTTGACTGGTATAGAGGGGAAAAGAAACCTCATCCTGAAGCTCACAAAGGATAAAATAAATTTCTGCAACTGCATACCTACTAATTTGGATTGCTCATGGTAAAATTCTAAAGCATATTATTGGGGTCGCAAAGGAGAGTGTCTTCAGTATTTTCCATGAACCAGGAGCATAGCAGGATGTTAAAACCAACCAGTCAACCAAAACAACAAGTACCAATGAGGTCTCCTCACACAAATAAGCTTGGGAAATGCTGGGTTAATTCAAGTTAAACATGACTTTTAATATTGCAATTTACAGTGTACAATATGCACTGGGACTTCCCTCCAAAAAGGGCAAGTAGTATATGTTATCTCAAATTTAACTGATTATGGAAGATTTTTTTCTTTTAGCACCACATAGATGCTAGAACCTTGTTGAATATAATTTGGGAAAACAGTGTTCCGGTGTCATGCTGAAATATTTTTATATTTAGGGTCTTTGTATCCAATCAACACTTTTACTACAAGAGAGTCTGCTTATCATATCTACAGCCAACACAAAGCTTGGAGATACAGTTAATATGATGGATGATGGAATCAAGTTTTAAAAATATTATGACAGGTTGAAATATTGGGCTGAGCCCAATAAGATATTATTAGGCTCCAAGATCATCTCACAGGATAAGAGACACCTGGCTTAGCAGCAATTTCTATGAACAAAATCTAGAGGGTTTACTTGACTATAAATTTAGTGTGAGCCCATAGTGTGTTGCCCTTGCAAAGAAAAACAACATAGTGAAACTGTTACACTAGGATGTTTTCACAGATGAAAAAACATCTAGACAAGGGCACTGCTAACTGCACTGTCTTCAGTGCTGGTCATACAACATTTGGAACATTTGGAAGTGAAGTTAGATATTGGATATGCTCAACTGAGGGTCACAGAAAAGGGAAGATATTTGGGTGCTGGGTTACAATAGCAACACAAAACCAGAAATGTTAGGTGTAAATATATGAATACTTGAATTTAACTCCATACAAGGAGAGGTTTTCTGACCCTTCTCATTTCAAGGAGAAACAGATNTTTCAGTGCTGGTCATACAACATTTGGAACATTTGGAAGTGAAGTTAGGTATTGGATGTGCTCAACTGAGGATCACAGAAAAGGGAAGATGTTTGGGTGCTGGGTTACAATAGCAACACAAAACCAGAAATGTTTGGTGTAAATATATGAATACTTGAATTTAACTCCATACAAGGAGAGGTTTTCTGACCCTTCTCATTTCAAGGAGAAACAGATTAAAATGCTGATTTATAAGATGGTGAGCTTGTTATTCTTGGATATCTTCAAGTCAGGCTGAGTGGTTGTCTTTCCAGGACACTGTAGGTGGAATTCCTATACCGACTCTCACTTTCTGAGTCTAAATGGTTTCTAGAAGTCTATGATACTAGGCATTTAAATATTGTTTTTCTGGTCACTAGAATCTTATAAGATTTTTATATACAGCACTGAAAATGCTAGACCAGGAAATTCCCTTTGAAACAGTCAGTGTAAGACTCTGCTTTTTGGAAGTGAGAAACTAAGGCTCAGAATATTTCCATTCCTTAATTTTCCAGATGTTTCCTGGGTGCAAAGCCCTGAAATATCTAACTGTAGAGAACACCAAGAGGAACAAGCAGAACTTGATTACCATAAGTTTATAATCTCAGTAGCCAAACCACAGCACAGAGATACAAAACATATGTAGTTGAGGCAATTCATTCTGATTGGCAGATCAGGAAATATGAAAATTGGGAAGGTATTCCAGGAGAGAAAAATCAGCAAACTCCACAGGAGAAAAGCATTTGGGGAAGTGACTTTCATGGAGTTGGAAGTGGTCTCATGTAGGACCAATGCAGGGTAAAGGACTGTGGAGTCCTTGAAAAAGGACTCATGTCCATTTGAGTCAGAAGTACTGAGACCTGGATCCCAGACGCCTTGAGTATGATTTCAAAGATAGACATAGATTCCAGGTGGACATCTCTTTAGGCCCACAAACTCATTGCCTCATGGGGAAAAGCATAGACAAAGGAGGGCCAGAGAAATGTCTTCTAAACCTCAGGGCCAAAGACAGAAGCCCCTTTTGTCACAGTGTAGGGATTTTGATTTTATTTTGGAGCCATTCAAGATTTTTTTTCAGAGGAAAGTGGAGGATCATTTGAAAAGGGCATACTGCTGAGCCTGGAATCTACATTTTCACATCCCTAGTCCAATATGTCCCCTGTTACTCCACACCATGCCTATTAAGTTTTGTGTTCCACATTGACTAACATCTAACTTAACTGTTATGGGCACCTATTATTCTTGGTATGGATCTAAAACAAAACATATAAATATTTCCAAAAGCAATCAACAGTACCTATTCACATTAAAAACTGATTTTATTTAAGGGGATAAGAAAAGATGAAGAATGAAGTATCAGAGGTCATTAAATCAGTCCAAAATAACATGACTATTTACTGAATACCCCACATGTATGTGTGTGTGTGTGTGCATAATTTCTAAACCTTGCAACAACCCTACGATGTAGTTATGGTTAATCCCAACCAACACATGAGGAACTGGGATTGATCATGTAATGCCTACTAATAAGTCACTGAACCTGGGTAAAAACTCAAGTGTTTTCTGATCAAAATGCTCATGATATTCCCTCTATAGCACTCAATAGTCTAGTGGGGAAAGGGCAGCAATTTCAGATTGTTCAGATTGTCCTTTCCTGTGTGTTAAACTTTATTTTATAAGAATAATGTAAAAGTAAAAATTGCTCACTCAAGTCTGACTCTTTGCGACCCTGTGGACTGCACAGAATGTAAATTCCTCAAGGAAAATTAGTCTACTTTACACTTTCCCTAGTCCTTACAACTGCAATTAGTACAGTAATAGCATATAACAAGCAATTTAATCCAGTTGAAAAACCACTGATTCATTTGGCAAATATTTATGAAAAGTCTACTGTGTGCCAGGCACTGTTCCTGGCTCCCAGTATATACCAATGAACAAAACATGCAAATTCCAAGCCCTCAGGCAAAATTCAGTTTCTCGCTATCTTAAGACTGGAGTCCTTGTGTTCTTGGTTGATGTGAAGGAAGATTGACCTCAGCTTCTGGATCATGTTCACCATGCTGGACACATGGCCTTCTTTATAACAAGGCAGTTGCTCATTCAAGGCCAATAAAAGGAGGTCTCTGCTCCTTCCAGCTTCTGATTTCAGCTCTGACCTCTAGATTCAAATTCACAGGGCTCATATGATTATGTCAGGCCCAGTCAGGTCTTCTCTGTTTTAACTCAATCAGTTGCTTAAATGTACCTAAGCAGATATACTTAAATGTACTTAAATTACTAAAATGTTCAGTAATTAAAATAAAATTTAAATCTATAGTTAATGTTATTCATCTTAATTACATCTTCAGCAATCTTTTTTGCTATATGATATAATATAATCATAGTAGTGAGATCTCTTTTTATTCATAGATTCCATCCACACTTAAGGGAAGGGATTAAACAAGGCTGACACACTGAGTTAATCTTAGGATTCTATCTAGCACAGGCAGTAAAGAAACTTGTGCCTTATAGTTTTCATTTATTAATTGACTCATCATTAATATACACTTACTGACCATGTGTTATATACATACTATGCTATAAGCTACAGCTAAGTAAATGAATAGACAGCCATCACTGCCTTCAAGAGTCTAAAAATTAAAATATCTTTCAATAAATAAAAGTAATAGTGAAACAATACGATAACTGCAATAAAAGAATTGTGTAAATATGCAGATTTGGCACAGAAGAACTTCTAGATAAATCATCTAGAAGGCCAGTTAGCATTGTGAAAATGATGCAATATCTGTCATATTAAGTGCACTCAAACCCTTCTGAATATTTAGCATCGATTTTGACACTTTCATGGAAGGAGTTACAATGGAAACATATTATCCCTTACTGATACTAGCCTTTTTCTATGTAACAAAGGATGCTGAATTTTTCCATCTACTTACACATACCTGACAAAGTATGGCTACTCGCTTTGTGGGCTAATCAATTTCTCCATTAAGTCTATAAAATGAAATTGATGAGTGTGTGGAGAGGGCTTTCTACATTCATGGATGGGGTCAGAAAAGTCCCAGTTTCTATTAACAGTAATAGAACTACTGGTGCTAAACTTTCTTCCATCTGCAGGTTGGAAATATAGGTTAGGTCATACCACTAGTAAATCTATAGCAAGATCCCACAGGGCAATAAAAAACAGTGAACACATTCATTTCTTGGCTTATAGACAGGGGAAGTACATGCATGCCTGCACTCCAAAGGAATGACTTTGTACAGTTCTGTTTGTAGTTACACATGGTCTGTATAAACAGATGAAGGGTACTTGGCTTCCTTTTGAACCAGGAAGGGTAGTAAGACTCTAGCAGCCAAAAGAAAAATACTGATTGTTGGCTACAAACAAATTTGATCAATGGTCTGGGAGCTTCAGCTTGCCATTCTATTTCCTTAGCAAGCACTTCATCTTGTGCCAGCCACTGCTGTGCACCGTGTTTGATTTTGCAGACTGGCTATTCATCATCCCTTGGTTTTCTCACCAAGCACAAGGGTGCCAACAAGGCTGTTTGCTGCCTCAAGATAGCAGGTGGCAATGTTGGCAGTTAAATAGTCAGCAAGACGTTAATCTCACTCTTATTGCTTTGTTCCAGAAAAACACAGAACTGAATGGAATCCCATTTCTCCACCTCCCAAGTTTTTTCACCTATCAAATTATTTGGGGGGAAAAAAAAGCCCAAGAAACTTAGCAAAATAGAAGTTCCTTGTAGCTCAGGGACCCTAATTGATAACATATTTCTAGAATAAACTAATGAAATCTTCATAAAAAGAGCCAGGCTATCATGTCAGGGAAGAACTGTTTTTGTAAAATGAAATATGGGAATTGTATTTAATATAAGGCTTTGAGTGGCTGATTGTTTTATTGATGGCTCCATTCATGTGATCTTCAGTGTTTCTCACCCTCAGCACAACTGACATTTGAGGCCATAGATCACTCCAGAGTAAAATGAAAATGATGAGAATAATGTTGATTATCTGTCTAGATCCCTTCAGAATCCTTTTATTATTTCTTTGTGTGAATCCATATCCCAGCTCCCCTGTACTGTACTCTCAAAGGCTTACCTCTGCACTTTGCTTCAGAGAACTGTTCTTGGGTGACTGCAGCTGCTCTGCTCATAGGTGCAGAGAGCTAGGGATGCCTAGGAGATATTGGGTTTCAGGCTAGCTTCTGGAATCAACTCTGGGACGTAATTTCTGTTTTAGTCTACCATGGAGGCAAGCTGAGATTGGGTTGACTTCCCTCCTCCCGACTCCCTCATCAACTTCTCCCAGAAGATCTTCCTTAATGAATCACCTCCACAATCAGACAAGCATTTTTAAGAGATTCTTCTGGGTGTGACAAGGAGAATAAAGGGTAGGCTGAGATCGAATGAAAATAACACCAGCCTCCTAAATATTGAGTATATCACAGTTCTCTGGAGTAGAACCATCTCGGATGGGAATGCCATCCAAACTTCATTCAAAGCAGGAACCTCTTGTAAGCATTCTTTAACAGGTCAGCTTTAGCTTGAAGATATAGAAGCTTATTCTCTTACAACACAATCTCTTTTCATAGGATTTTAACATTCATAAATTCTTCCTATAATGAGCCTAAATGGGTCTCCCATGAAGTCTGCACATTGTTCCCAGTTCTGCTGTTTAGAATCTCACAGATTAAAACGAATCCTTTGAATTTGTGGTTAATTGTGTGTCAACTTGACTGAGCCCACAGGGTGCCCAGATATTTGATCAAACATTATTCTGGGTGTGTTTGTGAAACAGTTTCTACCTAAGTAGACTGAGTAAAGCAGATTATCCTCCCTAATATGGGAAGGCTTAATCCAATCAACTGAAGATGGGAATTAAACAAAAAGGCTGAGTAAGAGGGATCTCCTCCCGTGTGACTACTTGAGCTGGGACATTGGTCTTTTCCTGCCTTCACACAAAATGCAAACCCAGCTCTTCTAAGATCTTGCACCTGCAGGCTCTCAAACTGGAACTATATATACCCCCAACTCTTCAGAGTCTTCAGCTTGCTATATCCAGAACTACTCAGCCTTCATCATCACATGAGCCAACTTCCTATAATAAATCTTGTTGTAAATATTTACTCCGTTGGTCTTGTTTCTCTAGGGAACCCTGACTAACACAATGTAATATCCCTCAGGTAGGGGTTTCCCTGTGTAGTCTGATTTCAGAGCACCTGATATCACAAATGTACTCTACCCATTCCAGCCTGTCAGAACTCACTGGTATTGAATACGCTGTTTTGGGTAGAGGGGTTGCTGCTAAGTCACTTCAGTCATGTCCGATTCTGTGCGACCCCATAGATGGCAGCCCACCAGGCTCCCTCGTCCTTGGGGTTCTCCAGGCAAGAACATTGGAGTGGGTTGCTATTTCCTTCTCCAGGATAGAGAGGTTGTACTGCCATAAAACTTTGGTTAAATGTAAGCTTACAGGAGAAGTACATGAAAAAATAATACATGAATTCAAGAACAATTTTTACTTTACTCCCAGAGCTTCGGGTCTTCTCTGGTGGCTCAGGTGGTAAAGAAGCTGTCTGCAATGCAGGAGACCCAATTTCCATCCCTGGGTTGGGAAGATTGCCTGGAGAAGGGAATGGCTAACCATTTCAATATTCTTGCCTGGAGAATTTCATGGACAGAGGAGCCTGGAAGTCTATAGTCCATGGGGTCCCACAGAATCAGACACAATTGAACAACTAACATGAGAGCTTTGAGTAGGTGAAATACAGGGGAGTATGTTTTGACATGAGATGTAAAGTCTTGATAAAAGGATCAATGCAGGGAATTAGGCTCTGGGAAGTTTCCATAAATCAGGCTTCTAGGAACTGGGGTGGCATGAGGTGTCTGAGATGTGGAAGGGTACAAGAAGGCAGACAAAAGACTGCTGGTGATCAATTTTTCCTCAGACTGGCTCAGCATAAAAAGAAATTCCCACTGATGATTTAAACTGATGTCTAGTTTACAAATATTTCTTTAAAAAATTAATAAATTTAATATTTTTGTATACATTTTTTAAGCATGAACTATTTCCTTTGCTCACTTCGTGTGGTGAATCCAGCTGTTAGGAACAGAATCAACAGAGTACTTCTTGGCTGTAAGACAGTTGCTAAGACAATATATTAATATCTGACTTGGTTGGCAACTTTGGGATAAAATTCTCAAAGTGTGTAAGCAAGGAACTAAAACCTCATGGCCATAAATTATAATCATCCATGAAGTGGTCTAGGCTCTTAAGACCCTGGGGTAGAGAGATTTCACATAAATTAGACACTCAGTGGATTTTTTTGTGTGTGTTAACAAGAATAGTTATTACCTGGGAAAAAAAATTAACATCTTAATGAGAAAGTTCAGTTCAGTCGCTCAGTCGTGTCCCACTCCTTGCAACCCCATGAATCGCAGCATGCCAGGCCTCCCTGTACATCACCAACTCCCTGAGTTCACTCAGATTCATGTTCATTGAATCAGTGATGCCATCCAGCCATCTCATCCTCGGTTGTCCCCTTGTTCTCCTGCCCCCAACCCCTCCCAGCATCAGAGTCTTTTCCAATGAGTCAACTCTTTGCATGAAGTGACCAAAGTTACTTTCATCTATTTTTAATCTTGGCCATTTCTCTTTATGTGTTACTCAACAATTAATGAGTTAATAAAAGAGATTTGAAAAATGACATCTGGCACTGAGTCTTTTGAAGATCTAGATATCTTAACAGGATTCATTTATTTAACTTACACTACTCTACACTTGATCGTAATTTTCCTTTGGCTATACACCAACAGCATTTCTAATGTCAGTCAACTTTATTTATACACAGATACTCTCTGAAGAGAATGCATATCATTTCTAATTTATGGCTCCAAATTATTTTTAATACTTTTTTATTGCAACAAATTATTGGTGTTTATTTCAATCTCACCCTAAATTTCATCACTTTTTAAAACAAAAAACACTGTCTGAAGCTCCAAAGAATTGGTTGAAGTCCAGAAGCTAAAATATGGCTGGGTGCTTTTAAGCAAAGTCATAATATCTCTTTATGCCTGCTGTTTTTCCTTAGATGCTAATAGAGGCCTTGAAGAACATGATTTCAAAATAACTCTAAATTAGAATATTCTACAATTGGAATGTGTTGTTTTCACACTAATGTGTATGCTCTTGCTTTAGCAATATATTTTTTTTAATTCAAGTAAATAAAAAAGTGCATTAAATTTCAAATACTTAAAAGAATGGCTCTGAAGAAGTTAAGCCATCCCTAGCATTATAACTTTATCCTAGCTTATTAAGTGATGGGAAATGTCAGAAGATACAGAGTAGGAAAGACATAGTCCCTTCAACATGCAATGTCTTATCTTTAAACTTAATGAGCTTCAACTTCCTGAGATCTTAGGAGACAGCAGAGCTTCCCTCCCAACTTCAGATTCCTTACTGGTACTGGGCTTGCATCCCAGTATAAGTGGGAAGTTAGCTTTTTATTGAATTTTGAATTAAACTGTGCAGTTTTAACTGATAGTGAAGATGACTATCAGCTTCCATCAGTTTTTTGGATCCTCACATGATGTTTATCAGTTTTATAAAGCTACAAATTTAATTATTTAACTTATACACATTTACTGCATAGGTACTACTCTATAGATTCTACAAGTAGCCAAAACAAAACAAATACAACCAAACCCAAACTCATCAAGACCATCTATTCTTCCACTCAATAATAATATGTTATATAGCATGAGCATAATATGAGAGTCAGAACTCAGCCATTTCCTCTGTTGGTTTCAGTCCCAGAGCATCACTCACATGTGTATCTCTGCTTACTAAATTAAGATTGTGGGGAAAAAATGAAATCCTTACTAGACTTAACATATATCCTTAGTAGATTTAGATGTATAATAAACACATAGTTTTAAAGCACAGTTTCTTACACAGCCTAAATATAAGCCAACTGCATAACCTGAGGCTTGACTGGAATATAAATGACCTATCCCAGTGCTGAAGAGAAAATAAACTGCATTGGGCTACTGAAGAGATGTTATGTTGATCCTCCATATGCACCTTCCTAAGTCAGTTCAGTCACTCAGTCGTGTTCAACTCTTTGCGACCCCATGGACTGCAGCACACCAGGCCCCCCTGCCCGTCACCAACACCTGGAGTTAACTCAAACCCATGTCCATTGAGTTGGTGATGCCATCCAACCATCTCATCCTCTGTTGTCCCCTTCTTTTCCTGCCTTCAATCCTACCCAGCGTCAGGGTCTTTTCCAGTGAGTCAGTACTTCAAATAAGGTGGCCAAAATATTCCTTCCAATGAATATTTAGGACTGATCTCCTTTAGAATGCACTGGTTGGATCTCCTTGCAGTCCAAGGGACTCTCAAGAGTCTTCTCCAACACCACAGTTCAAAAGCATCAATTCTTCGGTGCTCAGCTTTCTTTATAGTCCAGCTCTCACACCCCTACTTGACCACTGGAAAAACCATAGCCTTGACTAGGCAGACCTTTGTTGGCAAAGTAACGTCTCTGCTTTTTAATATGCTGCCTTGATTTCTCATAGCTTTTCTTCCAAGGAGCAAGTGTCTTTTAATCTCATGGCTGCAGTCACCATCTGCAGTGATTTTGGAGCCCAAAAGAATAAATTCTCTCACTGTTTCCATTTCTTCCCATCTGTTTGC
The DNA here is from genome assembly GCA_006410735.1 of Raphicerus campestris. NCBI lineage: Eukaryota > Metazoa > Chordata > Mammalia > Artiodactyla > Bovidae > Raphicerus > Raphicerus campestris. The sequence continues at coordinate 118,502 of SJYW01014990.1, forward strand.
CATGAAGTGATGGGACTAGATGCCATGATATTCATTTTCTGAATGCTGAGTTTTAAGCAAACTTTTTCACTTTCATCTTTCATTTTCATCAAGAGGCTCTTTAGTTCTTCTTCACTTTCTGCCATAAGCGTGGTGTTATCTGTATATCTGTGGTTATTGATATTTCTCCTGGCAATCTTGATTGTAGCTTGTGTTTCTTCCAGTCCAGCGTTTCTCATGATGTACTCTGCATATAAGTTAAATAAGCAGGGTGACAATATACAGCCTTGACATACTCCTTTCCCAATTTGGAGCCAGTCTGTTGTCCCATGTCCAGTTCTAACTTTTGCTTCTTCACCTGCATACAGATTTCTCAGGAGGCAGATCAGATGCTCTGATATTCCCATCACTTTAAGAATTTTCCACAGTTTGTTGTGATCCACACAGTCAAAGGTTTTGGCATAGTCAATAGCAGAAATAGATGTTTTTCTGGAACTCTCTTGCTTTGTTGATGATCCAACAGATGCTGGCAATTTGACCTCTGCTTCCTCTGCCTTTTCTTTCTTTCTTTTTTTTCCTCTGCCTTTTCTAAATCTATCTTGAACATCTGGAAGTTCACAGTTCATGTACTGTTGAAGCTTGGCTTGGAGAATTTTGAGCATTGCTTTTCTAGTGTGTGTGAGATGAGTGCAATTGTGTGGAAGTTTTAACATTCTTTGGCATTGCCTTTCTTTGGGATTGGAATGAGATAATTTTGACTTTATAAACATTTCATCCTCCACACTCTCCACTTTGGGTCCCAATACAAGTATACAATTTAGCTCCATGGTATTCTGTCTATGGGATTTTTTTTAAATCTTAATAACTAAAATAAAAACTTTGAAAAAATAAGCAAAAGAGTCAATGATGCAATAATTCTATCAATATGAAGCATTATTTAATATTAATAAATATTTATAACCATTGTGATCTCCCTCTCTAAAAAGCATCATTATCATCATCATCAGGCATGCATTTTTCAAGAGAAAAATAATAGAATAACAGCAAAACTTGGAGAATGGAGAGAGTCTGCTTTGTGATATTCTAGTTCTTTCATCTTGATGAATGGTGTCATTCATGTCATCCTGACTGTGGCCAATTTTATGTTTTCACAAGTTTCTTATTATTTCAAAAAATGTGTCCAACTTTTAAAGGATATGATATGATCTTTTATACTTCATAGTTTACCCAGGCCCTTAACATTCTGTTGATGAAGGGGCAGTGGGTGTTGATAGATCACCATCCTTTTTGTTTTAGAGATGACAGAATGGTTTTGATAAATATTTGTAAAATTTTTACGATGGTACATTTCTGTAGAAAAACCTATCACAGCTAGGAAAATTAGTTGAATATCAAGCATACTGATATTATTGAATCATCTTTTTCTCCACCCAGATAAACTCTTAATGGATAGCATGGTTTTATATTTCTTCAATCTTTCTGGTGGAAGGCAGAATCTGGGTGTGGGGAAATTGTGGTGGGAAAAGTCTGAAGACTGGAACTTGGTTAGGAAATTTGTTGGGATATGTGAACAGATCAGATCTAACTAAATAGACATTTCTCCAAAGAAGACATACAGATGGCTAACAAACACATGAAAAGATGCTCAACATCACTCATTATTAGAGAAATGCAAATCAAAACCACAAAAAGGCACCATTTCATGCCAAACAGAATGGCTGTGATCCAAAAGTCTACAAGCAATAAATGCTGGAGAGGATGTGGAGAAAAGGGAACCTTCTTACACTGTTGGTGGGAATGCAAACTAGTACAGCCACTATGGAGAACAGTGTGGAGATTCCTTAAAAAATTGCAAATAGAACTGCCTTATGACCCGGCAATCCCACTGCTGGGCATACACACTAAGGAAACCAGGATTGAAAGAGACCATGTACCCCAATATCCATCACAGCACTGTTTATAATAGCCAGGACATGGAAGCAACCTAGATGTCCATCAGCAGATGAATGGATAAGAAAGCAGTGGTACATATACACAATGGAGTATTACTCAGCCATTAAAAAGAATACATTTGAATCAGTTCTAATGAGGTGGATGAAACTGGAGCCNTTCAAATACTTAAAAGAATGGCTCTGAAGAAGTTAAGCCATCACTAGCATTATAACTTTATCCTAGCTTATTAAGTGATGGGAAATGTCAGAAGATACAGAGTAGGAAAGACATAGTCCCTTCAACATGCAATGTCTTATCTTTAAACTTAATGAGCTTCAACTTCCTGAGATCTTAGGAGACAGCAGAGCTTCCCTCCCAACTTCAGATTCCTTACTGGTACTGGGCTTGCATCCCAGTATAAGTGGGAAGTTAGCTTTTTATTGAATTTTGAATTAAACTGTGCAGTTTTAACTGATAGTGAAGATGACTATCAGCTTCCATCAGTTTTTTGGATCCTCACATGATGTTTATCAGTTTTATAAAGCTACAAATTTAATTATTTAACTTATACACATTTACTGCATAGGTACTACTCTATAGATTCTACAAGTAGCCAAAACAAAACAAATACAACCAAACCCAAACTCATCAAGACCATCTATTCTTCCACTCAATAATAATATGTTATATAGCATGAGCATAATATGAGAGTCAGAACTCAGCCATTTCCTCTGTTGGTTTCAGTCCCAGAGCATCACTCACATGTGTATCTCTGCTTACTAAATTAAGATTGTGGGGAAAAAATGAAATCCTTACTAGACTTAACATATATCCTTAGTAGATTTAGATGTATAATAAACACATAGTTTTAAAGCACAGTTTCTTACACAGCCTAAATATAAGCCAACTGCATAACCTGAGGCTTGACTGGAATATAAATGACCTATCCCGGTGCTGAAGAGAAAATAAACTGCATTGGGCTACTGAAGAGATGTTATGTTGATCCTCCATATGCACCTTCCTAAGTCAGTTCAGTCACTCAGTCGTGTTCAACTCTTTGCGACCCCATGGACTGCAGCACACCAGGCCCCCCTGCCCGTCACCAACACCTGGAGTTAACTCAAACCCATGTCCATTGAGTTGGTGATGCCATCCAACCATCTCATCCTCTGTTGTCCCCTTCTTTTCCTGCCTTCAATCCTACCCAGCATCAGGGTCTTTTCCAGTGAGTCAGTACTTCAAATAAGGTGGCCAAAATATTCCTTCCAAATGAATATTTAGGACTGATCTCCTTTAGAATGGACTGGTTGGATCTCCTTGCAGTCCAAGGGACTCTCAAGAGTCTTCTCCAACACCACAGTTCAAAAGCATCAATTCTTCGGTGCTCAGCTTTCTTTATAGTCCAGCTCTCACACCCCTACTTGACCACTGGAAAAACCATAGCCTTGACTAGGCAGACCTTTGTTGGCAAAGTAACGTCTCTGCTTTTTAATATGCTGCCTTGATTTCTCATAGCTTTTCTTCCAAGGAGCAAGTGTCTTTTAATCTCATGGCTGCAGTCACCATCTGCAGTGATTTTGGAGCCCAAAAGAATAAATTCTCTCACTGTTTCCATTTCTTCCCATCTGTTTGCCATGAAGTGATGGGACTAGATGCCATGATATTCATTTTCTGAATGCTGAGTTTTAAGCAAACTTTTTCACTTTCATCTTTCATTTTCATCAAGAGGCTCTTTAGTTCTTCTTCACTTTCTGCCATAAGCGTGGTGTTATCTGTATATCTGTGGTTATTGATATTTCTCCTGGCAATCTTGATTGTAGCTTGTGTTTCTTCCAGTCCAGCGTTTCTCATGATGTACTCTGCATATAAGTTAAATAAGCAGGGTGACAATATACAGCCTTGACATACTCCTTTCCCAATTTGGAGCCAGTCTGTTGTCCCATGTCCAGTTCTAACTTTTGCTTCTTCACCTGCATACAGATTTCTCAGGAGGCAGATCAGATGCTCTGATATTCCCATCACTTTAAGAATTTTCCACAGTTTGTTGTGATCCACACAGTCAAAGGTTTTGGCATAGTCAATAGCAGAAATAGATGTTTTTCTGGAACTCTCTTGCTTTGTTGATGATCCAACAGATGCTGGCAATTTGACCTCTGCTTCCTCTGCCTTTTCTTTCTTTCTTTTTTTTCCTCTGCCTTTTCTAAATCTATCTTGAACATCTGGAAGTTCACAGTTCATGTACTGTTGAAGCTTGGCTTGGAGAATTTTGAGCATTGCTTTTCTAGTGTGTGTGAGATGAGTGCAATTGTGTGGAAGTTTTAACATTCTTTGGCATTGCCTTTCTTTGGGATTGGAATGAGATAATTTTGACTTTATAAACATTTCATCCTCCACACTCTCCACTTTGGGTCCCAATACAAGTATACAATTTAGCTCCATGGTATTCTGTCTATGGGATTTTTTTTAAATCTTAATAACTAAAATAAAAACTTTGAAAAAATAAGCAAAAGAGTCAATGATGCAATAATTCTATCAATATGAAGCATTATTTAATATTAATAAATATTTATAACCATTGTGATCTCCCTCTCTAAAAAGCATCATTATCATCATCATCAGGCATGCATTTTTCAAGAGAAAAATAATAGAATAACAGCAAAACTTGGAGAATGGAGAGAGTCTGCTTTGTGATATTCTAGTTCTTTCATCTTGATGAATGGTGTCATTCATGTCATCCTGACTGTGGCCAATTTTATGTTTTCACAAGTTTCTTATTATTTCAAAAAATGTGTCCAACTTTTAAAGGATATGATATGATCTTTTATACTTCATAGTTTACCCAGGCCCTTAACATTCTGTTGATGAAGGGGCAGTGGGTGTTGATAGATCACCATCCTTTTTGTTTTAGAGATGACAGAATGGTTTTGATAAATATTTGTAAAATTTTTACGATGGTACATTTCTGAAGAAAAACCTATCACAGCTAGGAAAATTAGTTGAATATCAAGCATACTGATATTATTGAATCATCTTTTTCTCCACCCAGATAAACTCTTAATGGATAGCATGGTTTTATATTTCTTCAATCTTTCTGGTGGAAGGCAGAATCTGGGTGTGGGGAAATTGTGGTGGGAAAAGTCTGAAGACTGGAACTTGGTTAGGAAATTTGTTGGGATATGTGAACAGATCAGATCTAACTAAATAGACATTTCTCCAAAGAAGACATACAGATGGCTAACAAACACATGAAAAGATGCTCAACATCACTCATTATTAGAGAAATGCAAATCAAAACCACAAAAAGGCACCATTTCATGCCAAACAGAATGGCTGTGATCCAAAAGTCTACAAGCAATAAATGCTGGAGAGGATGTGGAGAAAAGGGAACCTTCTTACACTGTTGGTGGGAATGCAAACTAGTACAGCCACTATGGAGAACAGTGTGGAGATTCCTTAAAAAATTGCAAATAGAACTGCCTTATGACCCGGCAATCCCACTGCTGGGCATACACACTAAGGAAACCAGGATTGAAAGAGACCATGTACCCCAATATCCATCACAGCACTGTTTATAATAGCCAGGACATGGAAGCAACCTAGATGTCCATCAGCAGATGAATGGATAAGAAAGCAGTGGTACATATACACAATGGAGTATTACTCAGCCATTAAAAAGAATACATTTGAATCAGTTCTAATGAGGTGGATCAAACTGGAGCCGATTACACAGAGTGAAGTAAGCCAGAAAGAAAAACACCAATACAGTATACTAATGCATATATATGGAATTAAGGAAAATGGTAATGATAACCCTGTATGTGGGACAGCAAAAAAGACACAGATGTATAGAGTGGTCTTTTGGACTCTGTGGGAGAGGAAGAGGGTGGGATGATTTGGGAGAATGATATTGAAATATGTATAATATCATATAAGAAATGAATTGCTAGTCTAGGTTTGATGCAGGATACAGGATGCTTGGGGCTGATGCACTGGGATGACCCAGAGGGAGGGTACGGGGAGGGAGTTGGAAGGGGGGTTCAGGATTGGGAACATGTGTACACCCATGGCAGATTCATGTTGATGTATGGCAAAACCAATACAATATTGTAAAGTAAAAATAATAATAATAAAATAAAAAATAAAATGATACTAACACTGTCCAAAAAAAAAAA
>SJYW01014990.1:134600-146350 GCA_006410735.1 Raphicerus campestris
CCTTGCCCTGCCAGCTTTAGAACTCTGTGACTTTCATGACCTATTATGTAAAATGAAAGGAATAGCAGCCAGATAAATCACTAAGTATAGTATTAAACATACAAGGTGACAGTCCTTCTGCTTGGGAGTTGAGCAGCATGAACAAACTAAAACCAGCAGATGTGCTCCGGAGGGCATTCTCAGTCAGAACAGAGAATGATGGCTCCAGGCAGCAGCTTACCAAAACTGATATGAGTCTCAGGAATCCAGGTGGAAAAAATGAAATTATGGGAGGAAGTTAAGGACAGGAACATAGAAAAGCCTATGCTTCTATATTCAAGGAAGGACTTGTTTTCTTTTTACAAAAGGGCAAGTTTCCTGTTTAGCTTTATGGGAATATATTTTAGTATTTTCCTTATACTGAGATGTCACTAAACCACATATGGTATGATAGGCATCTATTCTGATTCAGAAGAAGAAACTATCATGGATAACAATCTAGACGCAGAGGTGTCCCTTGGATAGATCTCACCTCGGGGAATTTTTAAACACTTGTTTGTTCATTTATTTTTGGCTGCACGGGGTCCTTTGCTGCGTGGGCTTTGCTCTAGTTGCCGTGAGTGGGGCTTACTCTCTAGTTCCAGTGCTCAGGCTCCTCATTGCAGTGGCTCCTCTTGTTGCAGAGTGCAGGCTCAGGCACATGGGCTCCAGCAGGTGCACTGCCCGGCTCTAGACTGTGAGCTCAGTAGTTGTGGCACCCGGGCTTAGCTGCCCTGTGGCATGTGGCATTTTCCAGACCAGGGATCAAACCTTTATTCCCGTGTTGACAGGCAGAGTCTTTACCACTGGACCACCAGGGAAGTCCCCTCATGGAATTTTGATTTGTTTTTGTTTGCTTTTTATTTAGGAATAACTTTCAAAGCATCACCCTTCTCAGATACCTGATCCCAAATGCAAAAAAAGAAAAGGCTCAGACAGTAGCAAGTTCTCATGGCAGAACAGGTTTTGCTTTGCTGCACCTATAGGGCAGCCTGGACATGACAACATGGCTTCACTTTTCCTTGACATTCTTTTACCTACACATGTAAATAACTGGAAAAGAAAACACCATGCCCAGACCAAAAAACTGCCAGCCATTTCCCCTCTGAGCATTTGCTTTTCTGGAAAGGGAGATCATNAAATAACTGGAAAAGAAAACACCATGCCCAGACCAAAAAACTGCCAGCCATTTCCCCTCTGAGCATTTGCTTTTCTGGAAAGGGAGATCATATTATATACTGTGTCAGGAGCCGCGTTAGGCATTACTGACAAAATGGAGGCACGGCCCCAACCCCCTCTCCTCATCTCGCAGGCCTGGCCCCAGGATGAAGGAGTTAGACCTTGTGATTCTGACTTGTTCTTTCCTTTCTTCGGTTGAGTTGTCTGGAAAGAATGTTAAGGTGCTTGAGAGAAGCATGAGAAAGCACAAAGCCTTCTGCATTTGTGCCCAGAAAATAATCTATAAAATAACCATTGACATTTGTTCAAGGATTTTACAAAGAATGTCCCAGGATGAGCATGTAGGCTGCAGCTTGAGGCCATGGGAAGGATTATTATCTGAGACCTGTTTGTGAGGGGAATGTTTATGGCAAAAGAAGTTTGCTGAGTTTAGGGTTTAGGAATAATTAAGAATAGCTAGAAGACTTTTTAGGAGATAGTGATCTTGAGATGCTAGGGGAAAACAGGATTTAGAAAGATAAGAAATAAACTGAGGAATGTAGCATGAGTTACAATGTAATCACAAGTTAAGTATAGAACACATAAGAGAAAGTAGATAATAGATAGTAAAGCCAATTCTGAGAGAATCACTGAAGCAGGAACTCTGTTCATAGGACAACAATGATTTCTGGAGACAGTAAATCTGGGTGAGGGAAACTGAAAGTGGCAAACCTCTGACCTAATGCTTTTGTCAAAGTATAAANTGGCAAACCTCTGACCTAATGCTTTTGCCAAAGTATAAAAGAGAACCTGAAGCTTGAAATAAACATGTAGTTCCGTACTATGAGTCAGAGGCTACATCATCGTCCACTGACACCGCTCATTCCTTCAGGCTGATTCCCTGGCTGCTGGATCTGGACTCTGGCAGTACTACATGCATGGGAAATGAATTTTCATTGCTTGCCCCCAGACCACGAGATTTATACNTCTGGGTGGGGGAAACTGAAAGTGGCAAACCTCTGACCTAATGCTTTTGCCAAAGTATAAAAGAGAACCTGAAGCTTGAAATAAACATGTAGTTCCGTACTATGAGTCAGAGGCTACATCATCGTCCACTGACACCGCTCATTCCTTCAGGCTGATTCCCTGGCTGCTGGATCTGGACTCTGGCAGTACTACATGCATGGGAAATGAATTTTCATTGCTTGCCCCCAGACCACAAGATTTATACACTAGTGTGAAGAGTGAATATTAACCATATATTTTGCAGGTGGAGGTGAATCAGTGAAGTTTTACCATGCATAGGATTTTACCTTGGTAGTAACATCTGCAGCCATGGGGTCATGGGGTCAATTTCTCAAACTCTAGGCCAAACACCAGTGTTCTTGCCTGGAGAATCCCAGGGATAGGGGAGCCTGGCGGGCTGGAGTCTATGGGGTCACACAGAGTTGGACACGACTGAAGCGACTAAGCAGCAGCAGGCCAAAGCAAACTTCTAAATGCCATTCCACTTCCACAGAGATTTGGTTTCTTTTTTTCTCTAAATGTAGATGATTGACTGTAGAATGGCTTACTGCTTCAGTCCATGTTGATTTGTATAAAAACACTTAAGTCCAAGAATAGACCCAGAGGCAGGGAGAGAAGTTAGCAATGATTACTTATTGGACATTCACTCATATTCATGAATATTTGCTAGAAAATATTTATTAAGCATCTGTTACATGCCAGGGAAAATACTATGTGCCAAGGACACAGAAACGAAGTAGGCAGATAAAGACTGCCCCCTCCCCACAACACACACACAAGCTCAGAGCTAAAAACAGGAACAGAAAATAAATCAATAGACATTTAAATGTAGGCTATAATGGCATGTAATGTAAGTACTGAAAGGAATAATAAAGCAAAGGAAGAAGCTATTATTATTTCAAATATTCTTGCAAAAAAAATTTTTAGATGCTGTTAGAGAAAGCCCCTTTTGGTCTAGGTGTGTGGAAGTAAACTGAACAGTCAAATGATCAAATAAGGGTTAATAGCATATAGTATGATTTATATTTCATGTACAGTATAATTTATAGAAGATAGAAAAATATTTAAAAATATAAAAACTTAAGAAAAATAGATGGGTAAAGGTGGTCGAAAGGCACAAACTTCCAATTATAAGACAGATAAGTTCTAGGGCTATAAAGTACAGTATGGTGATTATAGTTAACAATGAAAGTAATGCTCGGTCGTGTCTGACTCTTTGCAACCCCATGGACCATAGATCGCCAGGCTCCTCTGTCTTTGGAATTCTCCAAGCAAGAATACTGGTGTGGGTAGACATTCCCTTCTCCAGGGGATCTTCCCAACCCACGGATTAAACCCTACTCTCCTGAATTGTAGGCAGATTCTTTACCATCCGAGTTACCAGGGAAGTCCAATAGTTAATAATACCATAATGTATATTTGAAGAAAAATGTAACTATTTGAAGGTTAATAAACTTAATATGGTAATCATTTTGAAACACATATCAAATATTACGTTGTACACTTAAAACTAATCACTGTTTTATGCCAAAGAGATCTCAATAAACTGAAAAGATATATAAAATATATCTTATTCACAACAATTCTATGAGGTAGATACGTTATCTTAATAATTATCATTCTGTCCTCCTTTTACAGATGGCAAAGCTTTTAAGTAATAAGAAATTCACATGGTTTGTGAGAGACAGAGCCAGGATCATGGACAAGGACTTCCTGATCCTAAATACATTGTGTGTTCAAAGTACAATGTTTATCATCTATAACTGAAGCTAGGTATTGAGCTTTGTGGAAGAGTTCTTTTATTATAATTGGAAATCAAAATAGATCTGTCTGTTCTAGTCTGCAATGCTTAAGGTCCCTGAGCAGAAGTCCATGACTGCCTCTTCTGCCCATGGCTTTTTCCTCCTACAGCTGTTTTCAACCAGAACGAAGCCATAACCCAAGAGGTAAGAGCTTCCAAAGACCTGATTAAGCTGTCCAGTTCCCATGTGGTAAGAATTTGAACTAAGAGGTCAATGATTTGTAGATAATGATTCATATAGGTAAGCTGAACTCAAGTGAAAATAGCTATATGCACAAGGAGAAAGGAAGGAAATTCAGTGGGAGAGAGGAAATAAAAGAAACAGGGAAGAAAAGAATGGAGTAGACTAACATAGAGAAACAGAGACAACTATATTTTCCCTACAGAAACTCTAGATTGTCTATTTCCTAAATGACAGCTTCAGATCCTCAAAGCATAAACCATTCATGGAAGTTATAGCATTGGTAGCTAGACTGAAAAGACCAATCATTTTTATCCTAATTAATACCTTTAGGGATAAAATTGTTAACCTGTATGACTGTTGGTGACAAGGATGAGATAGGAGGTGAAGAACTGTCATCACTTGCTTTCTAGTAGAAATAAAAAACAGATCATCTAAAAATTTCCTCTTGGCTCTCTTTTTCAACGTTTCCACCTACTATAAAGAGCTATAAAATGTCAGAACTGGAAGAGAAATAACAGCTCATCAAATCCAAGTAGATCAAGCTAATTTTATTTCATTTATCTGCATAATATCCCTGGGAGGTTAGGAAAGGCAGAGAAGATGAAGGGAGAAGCTATGGCACCGAGAGGATTCACCCAAGCCCCAGGGCTTATGCACAGCAAGGAACTCCTGGCTTTGAGTCCTCTTTTTCAGCAATAATTACGTGACAGTTCATACTTTATTCTCTTAGAATTCTTCCCAGAGACTATTTGCCAAGATCAGGAAGATCAACAACACTTAATATTTTCCACTTCAGAATAGCCACAGGCCATTGGGGCCACACAACAGAAAAATCCTGAATGAATGCAAAGGAAACGAAAAATAGGGACTAGGAAAAGAAAGCTATTGTAGGGTTTAGTAGTTTATAACCAGAATGTGTTCCAGAAACTTTTAAGCTTGCTTCCTGGTCCTATCCCTGTTTAATGGAATGAATTGCCCAAGTCATTATTTCCCCAAGACCAATCTTCATTTGCCAGACAGAAATAACAGCCCTGATAACCAGGATGCTATGAAAAACACGAATGAATGAAATAAAAAGAGCACCGAGGACAAGAAGAACTATAAAACCATGGATTTAGAGAGAGACAAAAAAGAAGCCTCGACAGGTAATCTAGCTTTGAAATATAGAATAAGGTGTACTATACTTCTCTCCTTTGGCAGTTGTTAGGGACTTGCATTCATATATCTGTATTTATATCTCCAGAAAACTTTGCCAAGCAGTTGGAAAGAAGAGAGAATGGAGAATTCATGAATCTGCTTTTACTGCTCCCCTCCACTCTGGGGCTCTTTGCTGAATCCAAGAGGAGAGTTTGATTGGGAGAAAAGAAGTAGCCATGAACTAGGGTAAAATATATCTCCGGAAACTTTCCGTTCATTCCCATCCTTCCCACCATCCCCACCCTACTGTTCAGCTGTCCTCCCCACTGTCTTTTACCCGATTTTTAAAGTGGTTTTATGCTGCCACTGCCTTAAATGATAAGAATGTCCTCCCCTAAGGAAGAAGTTCCATTCCCCTCCAGGCTCACCAAAGAAATAGCTATCATATAAACTTTGCGTGATCCTTCACAAACATTTGTGGAGCTCTGTCATTTACTAGATACCAACTTCAGCTTATCTTCTTCTCATACCATGGACATTCTTAACCAGAAGAAATACAGCTAGGTTCCGAAAGATGACAGTGCTAGAAATGTCGGCTACTCAGCAGGCCAATAAATCTACATAATTACAACCCCCAGAGACAGAGGGCAGAGGCCCACGTGGAGCAAGGCTGCTGCTTAAGTGGCTGAGCAGAGGCAGGATCTGACAGTGGCCTTGGTGTTCCTGTTCTCTGGCCCGTGGCTGAGCCAGGGCTTTCATTAATGGCCACATGAGCATTAGGGAAGCTCAAACCCAGGCAACCACCATGAAGTCAGAGAACAAGAGTGGCCAAAAAATATTGACTTGGCTTTGAAAAAGAGAGAATCTGTGGGGGAGTAGGAAATCTTGTTCTCTCCACTCCCAAAAGACAAACAGTTCTTTTCATAAAAAGTAGAATGAAGTCTAAGTCACACATGTGACCTCAAACTGAAGAACAGCTAAGTATTTACAGATTTCTCCACTGATATTCAAAAAGATGCCCCATTTTTCTCCACCATCCAGTTCAAGTGGCATGTCTTCAGCTCTCACAGTACTTGCTATGTGGAAAGAAGAGAGACTGGCTCTGTTACCATCTGAAATTCTATAACAAGTATGTTTCAACCTTGCTGGCATTCTAAGGAGAACAGCAGGAACCTTATCACTGCAAAGTCCAAGGAAATCAGAACATGAACCCACGGTTGATATATTTTCTCTTGACATACACAATTTTGCTGAAACTGCTGAGTTGAAATTTGAAGTGCAAGGATGTTTTATATGAAAATTCTACAAGGATTTATGTTTCAGAAAAGTTTTTTTGGTATTATACCCCTATTGCTGTAACACCTTGTCACCTACTGGTTCTGAATTCACTCTGTTCTTACAACTAAGTATACTTTCAAAAAGGTGCCAACTCTAATTCCAAACATGAACCCTTTTTTTCTTTATCATTTAAACTTTGTCATTGTTTGCTGATGCCCCATATGAAAGATGCTTCATTTAGCACTGTCATGAGCAGTATACCCATTCCTGTGTTTCTAACATCGGCTGAGATCTATCTATGTCTCAGTCCATGAGCAAACATATTATGGACCATATGTTTCCTAGGAAGATACGTGAGATGGAAACTGGCAGATTGCGATTGCACTTGAGAATGTCTAGTGAAATTACTTTGGATCCTTGATGTATGGGAAAGCGGTTTGGATGGCTGACCAGACCAGATACTGTGCATGCTCGTGCCAGGGGAGCCAGAACAACACACTGACCCATTCCAAACCATTGGGGGGAAGCTGCTTAACTAGGGAAGTCTCTAGTTCGAGGGATGGGTGATTTAAATGCTCAATGGGAAAAGTTATTGGTCAGTTGATAGGTCAGCCATGGTCTGAAGACGTTTTCTCTTAACATAACAATTTGTCTTCAAACTTTTTAAAACCTCCAGTAGACTCTATGCTAGCCAAATATTTAGTGGTTTTGTGAAGTTTTTTTGTATTCCTGTCAAATGCAGTTCTTTAGAAACCCATTTAAAATGTTGTCTCTTTTCCATATGGCATTCTGAAAGGGAACAAGGAATTGCAAATTTAAGATTGTGACAAAAAAGAATGCTCTTTATAACTATTTCTGTACTTGCTGTTTCTTAAATGAGTTTGATTTATATTGTGCCAAGAATGAGTACCATGTTGATCATTAGGACCGTGATTTTTTTTAAAAGCCCTATAGACCCTTGGCAATTAGAATAACTGTACATATGGTATGTTGCAGGGTTTGGGTGTTTAATTTTACTCTGATCTGAAGTTTGATTGACTGATTCCACAAATGAATTTTGAAGAAAGATAAATCATCCAAGTTTCCTCTCGACACTTTCAAAGCATCTTTAGGTCTAGGACCCCAAGAACTGTTTGTAAAGTTGTTCTTAGTCGATCTCATTGCCTTGTTTCGTATGCTGGGACACCACATTTTCTTAGATTTTTAAAACTGTAGGGGCTGTAACTTTGACCATTTTCAATGTGACTCTGTAAGGCAAGCCAAATAATTTACCCTTTTGAGAAGACTTAGGGTCCTTTCCAAACCATGGTTCTCTTCAGGGTGGTTCTCCATCCGTAGATTGTTGTACTTTATATCTTATAATCCCCCCCTGCTCCCAATTCTGGCTATAGCCAAAGAATGTGTGCCCAACCCAAAGGTAACCATTCATAGACTGTGTGAGGTCCAAGAAGGGGTTGAGCTGGAGAGCTCTACTCAACAAAATGTTGCAGTGACTGACCCCTGATCCCATCATACCTGTCACTTGAAATCAGATTGAGGGATGTACAAAGTTGGAATCAACGGTGGGAAAAGAATTTAGGAGAAAAATAAGATAGATAGCACAACTAAAGGGTAAAAGCTGAAGGTGGTAAGAAATAAGTAAAGAGCAAGGCATAGGGGAAGCTGACCTTGAACATGACAGAATACCACTGAGGTTGTCAGGCATCACCACAGTTGTGGATTATTAAAGATACTGCTGCATTTTAATTGGTTCCCCAGTGTTCTATCAGTTTGGCTGTGGAGTTGCTGAGATTGGTTTCTGTCCTTATAGCACATCTCTGTTAACAGAGATAAAACAATTGGGATTTTTTTCCAGTTTCTGACAAATGATACTTGACATATTGTGCCAAGAGTGAGTACCATGTTTATCATTTGGACGGTGACTTTTTAAAAGCCCTATAGACCTTGGCAATTAGAATAACTGTACATAGGGTATGTTGCAGGTTTTTGGTTTTTATTTTTGCTGTTTTGAAGTTTGACTGATTCTACAAATGAATTTCTTTATTAAGTAAGTGATTTATTTTCTATGAAGTGAAACAACTATTTTGTGGATAGATGTTTTGACAGGTTCTATGAGAACTACAAAGATGAAAATCCACAGTTACTATACTCAATGGGCTCATTGATTTAAAGAACTAGTATCATAGAGTATTGACAGAGGCAGAGAAGGATTAAAAGTGGACATTCTGGACCAGACTATTGGCTTGCAACTAGCAGTGTGCCCCTGTACTGACCCTCTTTTGTGCCTAGATTTCCTCATCTATAAAATGGGCAACACTGTAAAACTCTAAGGGAAAGTGTTAGTCACTCAGTCGTGTCTGACCCTTTGCCACCCCGTGGGCTGCAGCCTGCTAGGCTCCTCTGTCCATGAGGATTCTCCAGGCAAGAGTACTGGAGTGGGTTGCCATTTCCTTCTCCAGGGGATCTTCCCAATGCAGGGGTCAAACCCAGGTCTCCTGCATTGCAGGCAGGTTCTTTATCAAGGAAGCCCTGTAAAACTGTAAAACCTACCTCACAGTATACTTGTTAGGATTATGTGAGGTAAGATCTAAAAAGAGTCCAGAATAACTAAGGTTGTCCATGCCCTTCCCAGGTAGCTGAGGTCCTTGGGGAAAAGGAAGGGTTTTGTGTTGATTAGAAGCATGTCTCTATAAACTTATTCTTCATGGGAAGATGGCCCATTTGCCAAACCAGTCAATGTAGATTCCAAGGGAAGTGTCCATAGAACGATACTCACTCAGTGCCATTGATCCTTGGCACAGAACATCCCTCTTCTCATTGGCCACTGACTTGCCATGGAAGGAATCTGGTTCCCCAGTCTCCCTGCCCTTTCTCTGCTCCTACCTTTGCCAGACATCTGCTACACATGCAGCTCTTGTGTCTGCTTCACCTTTCCCTGCCTGATCTTGTTCTCTCCCCCTCTTCCCTCCTTGTACTCTCTTACAGGAAAGAACCAGGGGCAATTTTCTTTACAACATATGTAACCACACAAAACATACATTTCCCTCTTGGCTCTGGAGTGTTCTGAGTCGATCAAGACCATCTGTGCTTGCATATCCAATATCCCCCAGTCTACCCCACCCCCTAAATCTAATCCTTTCTGTGTAATTTAGCAGGATCTTTGTGCTACAAAGCCCTTAATAATTTTTAAACAAAATTACCTTAATACATAGCAATTGCTAAATGCAATACGGAAATATTTATTTTTCTTGCCAGCCATAGATTCCAGAGTCTGTAAGCTTCCTTGCATAACTTGCAGAACTCTGTGTGATGCAAACCATATAAGACACATTTCTTAAAAGCTACTTCTTTGGGGAGTCTAGCAGCACATCATATCCAATTCTACAAGAAGTGAACACCACAAATTATCAGCAAGTTAATTACTCAGGGCAAGAACCCAAGCCAGCCTTATAATGTTTAATTTCCCGTTGCCCCTTCTTTAGCTGACATCTGAGAGGCAATATTGAGCTTTCCTGTGGCATCTGATCTCTAATTGTTGACTTTTGCTTATCATCACTGCAAAACACTCAGACAGAAATTCTACTGACAGACAGGAAACTAACTGGAAAGTCACAGCATCAGAGCATCCTGGAATATGTAAGATGGTCACATAACTGTAGTCATGGAGAAGTACTGAAGATAAAAAAAATTTTTTTTTGTAATTCTATACTTACAAAATCATTTAACTGTTAATGAATTTTCCCATGGATTTGAAAATATATAGTCATTCTTTCTGGAATTTTTGAAACTCTATGAGTTTGCCATTTGCTCCACTGAATCTAAAATTTTTTGAGTCCTGCTGAGTCATTCAGCAAAGCTGCCTGAACTCTTTGTTGTATGCAGTACACTTGGATTGACTCTGTGGTGACTATAACAACAGATAAAATACACATTTTAGTCCCCAAGAAACTTATCATCTAGCAAAAGAAATAAAACAATATAAACAGGTGGTAGGCAGATTAATAGCTTAAAGTTGTCTACTCCCTAATCTCTGGAACCTGTGAATATGTTACCCTACAAGGGAAGAGGGACTTTGCAGATGTGACAAAAGTTGCAGATATTGTGATGGGGAAGATAATGTTGGATTATTTGGGTGGCTTCAACATAATCACACAACACTTTAAATTTGAAGAGAAAGTGAAGTAAAAATGTTAGTTGCTCAGTTGTGTCTGACTCTTTGCAGCCCCATGGATTCTAGGCTACCAGGCTCCTCTACTCATGGAATTCTCCAGGGAAAGATACTGGAGTGGGTTGCTATTCCCTTCTACAGGGGATCTTTCTGACCCAGGGATCAAACCCAGGTCTCCTGCATTACAGGCAGATTCTTCACTGTCTGAGCCACCAGGGAAGCCCACAGTCAAAAAGATATACATGATCAGAGAGATACAACCTTTCAGGCCTTGAGCCAAGGCATGTGGGCAGTCTCTAGAAGCTGTTTGAGGCAGGGAAATGAATTCTCTCCTAGAACCTCCAGAAAGGAATAGAGTCCTTCTTAGCCAAGTGAGAACCATGGCAAGTTTATGACCTCCAGATCTGTAGGCTAAAAAAGTTTGAGTTAAGTCACTGGATTTGTAGTAATTTATTCTAGTAGCAATAGAAAACTAATACAATACATACTTTCAATACAAGTCAGAGAGTGTCAGTTGCTACAGCAGAGGTACAAAGTGATCTTCGATGAAGGTCAGCATGATGAAATTGACTCTATTTTTCACCCTTGCTGTTCTTGACTCTATATTTGTATTCCTTTTGGATTTGCAACTAATAATAGCAACATCAAAGTAGTAAGACAATACTCTGTCCATCTTCTAGGGGCTCTACAGCACAAAGGTAAGCTGCCCATGCACATGGTATAAGTGAATTGCACAAGATGAGAAGCTGGCAAAGTGGCTAACCCTGAATTAAACAGTCCACACCCAAAAGGCATTTTCCAAAGCTGTGACTAATGTAGCTAAAAGTAAGTTTCTGGGATCACAAAGATACATTCATGATAGCATCTTAGTAATGGCAAACATTATCCTAAAACTTTTTATTTAAAAAATTATTTTTATAGCATTCCTGGAGTCTGATACCCACTTTTAGCAAGATTTAAAAAAAAAAAAAAAAAAAGAA
>SJYW01014991.1:0-15738 GCA_006410735.1 Raphicerus campestris
GTCACAGGACTCGAAAAGGTCAGTTTTCATTCCAATCCCAAAGAAAGGCAATGCCAAAGAAAGCTCAAACTACCACACAATTGCCCTCATCTCACACGCTAGCAAAGTAATGCTCAAAATTCTCTAAGTCAGGCTTCAGCAATATGTGAACCATGAACTTCCAAATCTTCAAGCTGGTCTTAGAAAAGGCAGAGGAACCAGAGATCAAATTGCCAATTTCCACTGAATCATGGAAAAAGCAAGAAAGTTCCAGGAAAACATCTATTTCTGCTTTATTGACTGTGCCAAAGACTTTGACTGTGGATCACAATAAACTGTGGAAAATTCTGAAAGAGATGGGAATACCAGACTACCTGACCTGTTTCTTAAGAAATCTGTATGCAGGTCAGGAAGCAACAGTTAGAACTGAACATGGAACAACAGACTGGTTCCCAATAGGAAAAGGAGTAAGTCAAGACTGTATATTGTCATCCTGCTTATTTAACTTCTATGCAGAGTACATCATGAGAAATGCTGGGATGGAGGAAGCACAAGCTGGAATCAAGATTGTTGGGAGAAATATCAATAACCTCAGATATGCAGATGACACCACCCTTATGGCAGAAAGTGAAGAACTTAAGAGCCTCTTGATGAAAGTGAAAGAGGAGAGTGAAAAAGTTGGCTTAAAGCTCAACATTCAGAAAACAAAGATCATGGCATCCGGTCCCATCACTTCAAGGCAAATAGATGGGGAAACAGTGGAAACAGCATCAGACTTTATTTTTCAGGGCTCCAAAATCACTGCAGATGGTGATTGCTGCCATGAAATTAATAGATGCTTACTCCTTGGAAGGAAAGTTATGACCAACCTAGGCAGCATATTAAAAAGTAGAGACATGTTTTTTGCCAACAACGGTCCATCTAGTCAAAGCTATGGTTTCTTGAGTGATCTTGTATGGGTATGAGAGTTGGACTATGAAGAAATCTGAGTGTCGAAGAATTGATGCTTTTAAACTGTGGTGTTGGAGAAGACTCTTGAGAGTCCCTTGAACTGCAAAGAGATCCAACCAGTCCATCTTAAAGGAGATCAGTCCTGGGTGATCTTTGGAAGGAATGATGCTAAAGCTGAAACTCCAATACTTTGGCCACCTCATGCAAAGAGTTGACCCATTGGAAAAGACTCTGATGCTGGGAAGAACTGGGGGCAGGAGGAGAAGGAGACGACAGAGGATGAGATGGCTGGATGGCATCACTAACTCAATGGACATGGGTTTGGGTGAACTCTGGGAGTTGATGATGGACAGGGAGGCCTGACATGCTGCAAATCATTGGGTTGCAAAGAATCTGACACGGCTGAGCGACTGAACTGAACTTACCTCTATATCAGTGAATCACATGCCTTTTTACAAACCTATGAAAAGTGAGGTGAAGAAACTGGCTGAATTGTTTTTATAGATGATTAAGCACCATAGCTCAGTTGGTAAAGAATCTGCGTGCAGTGCAGGAGATGCCAATTTGATTCCAGATTCAGGAAGATCTGCTGGAGAAGGGATAGGCTACCCACTCCAGTATTCTTGGACTTCCCTTGTGGCTCAACTGGAAAAGAATCCACCTTCAGTGCAGGAGACCAGGGTTTGATCCCTGGGTTGGGAAGATCCCCTGCAGAAGGGAATCGCTATCCAGTCAAGTATTGGGTTGGTAAGAACCCTTGCAGAAGGGAATGGCTATCCAGTCGAGTATTCCGGCCTGGAGAATTCCAAGAACAGTCCATGGGGTCACAAAGAGTCGGACACAACTGAGCAACTTTCACAACCACCATATTTACATCATTTATTAAGTTACTACCATTTTCTCTGTTAAATTTAAATGCTTCAACTGTTCTACATTAGTTTTATAATTACTCATGTCACAATACCAGGACCACCACACTCTCAATTATCAAAACTTTGCAATACTTTTTAAATATTTGGTAATATATGCCATATTCATTACTCTGACAATTTATTTTTTTCCTGATGATTCCTACAAGTTTATTATTCTGTATGATCCTTTTGCCATTTTATCAAAAAAGAGTTTATTTCCAGAACGTTTTGAACTATTAACATTTTAAGAGATTTTTTTGAATTACAAGAAAATGCTATTTGGAGAAGATGAGAAAATAAGATGAAGTTGATGGTGAGCTCATATTCCCCAAATTAGTGGAAGTATAGCATAGTAAATCAGGATGAAACTATAAATGTGATATAACATGATGTTCTGCTGAGAAGCTTTAAGGAGAAATTTCACAATCTCTTCAATACTCTAAAATGTATTGATTTCTTCTGGTTTAACTATTTGTCCAGTAAAAAGGGTAAGTTTCCTAAGATTTCAATCCTGTTATACAAGGACCTGCAAAAGAAGATAATTAAGGATGAATAAATTAGGCATAAAGAAATTAATATGAAAGACTCTATAATAATTCATAATGATGTTATATCGCTTCTATAGTTTTAATATAAAAACCACACTTTTGCTGGCTGCTGCTGCTGCTCCTGCTGCTAAGTCACTTCAGTCGTGTCCGACCCTGTGCAACCCCATAGACGGCAGCCCACCAGGCTCCCCCCTCTCTGGGATTCACCAGGCAAGAACACTGGAGTGGGTTGCCATTTTCTTCTCCAATGCATGAAAGTGAAAAGTGAAAGTGAAGTCACTCAGTCATGTCCGACCCTCAGTGACCCCATGGACTGCAGCCTTCCAGGCTCCTCTGTCCATGGGATTTTCCAGGCAAGAGTACTGGAGTGGGGTGCCATTGCCTTCTCTGCTACTACTTATTTAAATACTGTTCCTTTTTTTTTTTTTTTTAATTTTATATTCAGGGCCAGTGCCCAAGATGAATTTGCAGTAATTTCTCAGGTTACTTTGAAAAATGTCTATAAATTATTTTATGTTTTAAAAAAATAGAAGTCAAACCAGAAGAATACACAGTATATGATAAACTGGTATATTTTCATTACTTGAGAACATGGACTGTTTTCTCTCCTATATATTTGGCTATTTTGGCTTTAAACATTTTCATTTCAATCAAAGTATAATTTTGAAGGAAGACTGTGTCTTAAGTTTTACTGAAAACTCAGCTATGTTTTCTTTTCCACTGACTGTACCAGAACTAAATGTCCATGCTGAGAAAACTCAGCTACCATTTGAGGTACCCACTGCCCATTGACTTAACTGCCCATCAACCCTATCAATTCAGTCAATTCAGTTGCTCAGTCTTGTCTGACTCTTTGCGACCCCATGAATCGCAGCATGCCAGGCCTCCCTGTCTTATAGTGATCTGTAAATGTACTTGGAAGGCCTGACAATGAAATTGATCCAATAATAAATACCCCTAAGAAAGAAGCTAGAAAAACAAATATTCTTCTATTATCACCTCAGCATCCACTGTAGTTAGCTCCATCACAGAAAAGAAAGAAAGATTTTATGACAAATGGCAACACTTCTGACTAAATGATGAGAGAGATTTTAGCTGTGCTCTTGAGAGGGAGTGGCTGTGTATGACATGTGTGCAATTACTCAATGATCAGAGTATGTATGCATGTGCATACATGATGTTGAATGGTTCATATCCTAATATATTAGGTTTTAAAGTTTTAAATGCTGTCAGTAAGCCTCTCTGTCTGCACACCTACAGAGTCAGCAAATGCCTATCACCAAGACTGCTATGATCTCTACATGTTTGGTAAATGCATTGTCTGTTTAAAAATATAAAATTATTGGACCATTTGCAACATTTCTAGTGTGAAAGGCTTGGGGGAATCTATCAATATCCTAAACTCATACTTGCCATGGAAAAATTTTACTTGTCTCTGAGTTATTACTTGGCTTCTGAAAAGCATTATGATTATTTGGCTCCCTTGGAGAGATAATTTACCTCATATGGACAAGCACTTTCCTCCCAAGAGGGAGTAGTTTTAGTAACTTGCGCCTCATAGGATCAGAAATACTTTTGTTTCTTTAGTTCTGATAGCTTCTTTCAACTGGTGAGAAGACTAATCATCTTATACAAATACCAAGTCAATTAAATAATATGTTTGTATTCAAAGCAATTAGATTGCACTTCAATTTCTGTTCTGTACTCATAACTTGCAGTAGGAAATTTTGGAACATCATTTGCAATCTTTTATTACTGAATTAGGAATTTGTAGACTGCATTTCATGTTTTTGAGTATATATCTATTAATACATACTCTGCAACATATAGTAATATATACTTATGCATGCTATATACATTAGAAATATTTATATATATATTCAGAGTAATATACACTATATATATTAGAAAACTTATGAACCTTAATTTCTGAAAAAGGACTCAAAGTGCATAAAATTTGAAATGTAATTTTTAAAAGCAAGATAATTTTAGTTTGGAAAACAATAGATAAAAAAATAAAATCATGGGCTGTACTTATCTCTTGCCAGTACAGTCCACTTTCTTTTTCTTTTCCTAGGCTAGTAGCTAAATAGCTCTGTGCAAGGCTGCTAGATTATTGATTACACCCAGCTCATCAATGGGTCCCAATACACAGGCTCAGATATGCACTCACTTCTACATGCACATACACCTGCAGATTCTCAGATATTTTATTTCATTTTATACTGAGTCTTCCCAAAGGTCTGGTTTTCACTTCTATAAGAAATGTACTCTCTAAATCACCCTGGGCCTCTACCTTGGGCAGCTTTATGCATCCTAAATGAAGACAGCAGGGCCCTGGCCATCCCCTAAGAACAATGTTATTATTTCAGGATGCAGACACCAAGCAACAGGAGTCCTGAAGCTGCATCTGACTCAAGCTTGTCAAGCTTTACAAGCTGTTATTTTCCTGCCTCCTCACTGTCCTAGGGACTGCCTGATTATCTTCTTGAAGCTTTTGCCATTGATTTCTGTTCCCTTACTGTGATGCTCTTCCAAAGAGACCTAGGGGCTTGTACAGATTGTTCTAATNATGCTTTTAAACTGTGGTGTTGGAGAAGACTCTTGAGAGTCCCTTGAACTGCAAAGAGATCCAACCAGTCCATCTTAAAGGAGATCAGTCCTGGGTGATCTTTGGAAGGAATGATGCTAAAGCTGAAACTCCAATACTTTGGCCACCTCATGCAAAGAGTTGACCCATTGGAAAAGACTCTGATGCTGGGAAGAACTGGGGGCAGGAGGAGAAGGAGACGACAGAGGATGAGATGGCTGGATGGCATCACTAACTCAATGGACATGGGTTTGGGTGAACTCTGGGAGTTGATGATGGACAGGGAGGCCTGACATGCTGCAAATCATTGGGTTGCAAAGAATCTGACACGGCTGAGCGACTGAACTGAACTTACCTCTATATCAGTGAATCACATGCCTTTTTACAAACCTATGAAAAGTGAGGTGAAGAAACTGGCTGCATTGTTTTTATAGATGATTAAGCACCATAGCTCAGTTGGTAAAGAATCTGCGTGCAGTGCAGGAGATGCCAATTTGATTCCAGATTCAGGAAGATCTGCTGGAGAAGGGATAGGCTACCCACTCCAGTATTCTTGGACTTCCCTTGTGGCTCAACTGGAAAAGAATCCACCTTCAGTGCAGGAGACCAGGGTTTGATCCCTGGGTTGGGAAGATCCCCTGCAGAAGGGAATCGCTATCCAGTCAAGTATTGGGTTGGTAAGAACCCTTGCAGAAGGGAATGGCTATCCAGTCGAGTATTCCGGCCTGGAGAATTCCAAGAACAGTCCATGGGGTCACAAAGAGTCGGACACAACTGAGCAACTTTCACAACCACCATATTTACATCATTTATTAAGTTACTACCATTTTCTCTGTTAAATTTAAATGCTTCAACTGTTCTACATTAGTTTTATAATTACTCATGTCACAATACCAGGACCACCACACTCTCAATTATCAAAACTTTGCAATACTTTTTAAATATTTGGTAATATATGCCATATTCATTACTCTGACAATTTATTTTTTTCCTGATGATTCCTACAAGTTTATTATTCTGTATGATCCTTTTGCCATTTTATCAAAAAAGAGTTTATTTCCAGAACGTTTTGAACTATTAACATTTTAAGAGATTTTTTTGAATTACAAGAAAATGCTATTTGGAGAAGATGAGAAAATAAGATGAAGTTGATGGTGAGCTCATATTCCCCAAATTAGTGGAAGTATAGCATAGTAAATCAGGATGAAACTATAAATGTGATATAACATGATGTTCTGCTGAGAAGCTTTAAGGAGAAATTTCACAATCTCTTCAATACTCTAAAATGTATTGATTTCTTCTGGTTTAACTATTTGTCCAGTAAAAAGGGTAAGTTTCCTAAGATTTCAATCCTGTTATACAAGGACCTGCAAAAGAAGATAATTAAGGATGAATAAATTAGGCATAAAGAAATTAATATGAAAGACTCTATAATAATTCATAATGATGTTATATCGCTTCTATAGTTTTAATATTAAAAACCACACTTTTGCTGGCTGCTGCTGCTGCTGCTGCTGCTAAGTCGCTTCAGTCGTGTCCGACCCTGTGCAACCCCATAGACGGCAGCCCACCAGGCTCCCCCCTCTCTGGGATTCACCAGGCAAGAACACTGGAGTGGGTTGCCATTTTCTTCTCCAATGCATGAAAGTGAAAAGTGAAAGTGAAGTCACTCAGTCATGTCCGACCCTCAGTGACCCCATGGACTGCAGCCTTCCAGGCTCCTCTGTCCATGGGATTTTCCAGGCAAGAGTACTGGAGTGGGGTGCCATTGCCTTCTCTGCTACTACTTATTTAAATACTGTTCCTTTTTTTTTTTTTTTTAATTTTATATTCAGGGCCAGTGCCCAAGATGAATTTGCAGTAATTTCTCAGGTTACTTTGAAAAATGTCTATAAATTATTTTATGTTTAAAAAAAAATAGAAGTCAAACCAGAAGAATACACAGTATATGATAAACTGGTATATTTTCATTACTTGAGAACATGGACTGTTTTCTCTCCTATATATTTGGCTATTTTGGCTTTAAACATTTTCATTTCAATCAAAGTATAATTTTGAAGGAAGACTGTGTCTTAAGTTTTACTGAAAACTCAGCTATGTTTTCTTTTCCACTGACTGCACCAGAACTAAATGTCCGTGCTGAGAAAACTCAGCTACCATTTGAGGTACCCACTGCCCATTGACTTAACTGCCCATCAACCCTATCAATTCAGTCAATTCAGTTGCTCAGTCTTGTCTGACTCTTTGCGACCCCATGAATCGCAGCATGCCAGGCCTCCCTGTCTTATAGTGATCTGTAAATGTACTTGGAAGGCCTGACAATGAAATTGATCCAATAATAAATATCCCTAAGAAAGAAGCTAGAAAAACAAATATTCTTCTATTATCACCTCAGCATCCACTGTAGTTAGCTCCATCACAGAAAAGAAAGAAAGATTTTATGACAAATGGCAACACTTCTGACTAAATGATGAGAGAGATTTTAGCTGTGCTCTTGAGAGGGAGTGGCTGTGTATGACATGTGTGCAATTACTCAATGATCAGAGTATGTATGCATGTGCATACATGATGTTGAATGGTTCATATCCTAATATATTAGGTTTTAAAGTTTTAAATGCTGTCAGTAAGCCTCTCTGTCTGCACACCTACAGAGTCAGCAAATGCCTATCACCAAGACTGCTATGATCTCTACATGTTTGGTAAATGCATTGTCTGTTTAAAAATATAAAATTATTGGACCATTTGCAACATTTCTAGTGTGAAAGGCTTGGGGGAATCTATCAATATCCTAAACTCATACTTGCCATGGAAAAATTTTACTTGTCTCTGAGTTATTACTTGGCTTCTGAAAAGCATTATGATTATTTGGCTCCCTTGGAGAGATAATTTACCTCATATGGACAAGCACTTTCCTCCCAAGAGGGAGTAGTTTTAGTAACTTGCGCCTCATAGGATCAGAAATACTTTTGTTTCTTTAGTTCTGATAGCTTCTTTCAACTGGTGAGAAGACTAATCATCTTATACAAATACCAAGTCAATTAAATAATATGTTTGTATTCAAAGCAATTAGATTGCACTTCAATTTCTGTTCTGTACTCATAACTTGCAGTAGGAAATTTTGGAACATCATTTGCAATCTTTTATTACTGAATTAGGAATTTGTAGACTGCATTTCATGTTTTTGAGTATATATCTATTAATACATACTCTGCAACATATAGTAATATATACTTATGCATGCTATATACATTAGAAATATTTATATATATATTCAGAGTAATATACACTATATATATTAGAAAACTTATGAACCTTAATTTCTGAAAAAGGACTCAAAGTGCATAAAATTTGAAATGTAATTTTTAAAAGCAAGATAATTTTAGTTTGGAAAACAATAGATAAAAAAATAAAATCATGGGCTGTACTTATCTCTTGCCAGTACAGTCCACTTTCTTTTTCTTTTCCTAGGCTAGTAGCTAAATAGCTCTGTGCAAGGCTGCTAGATTATTGATTACACCCAGCTCATCAATGGGTCCCAATACACAGGCTCAGATATGCACTCACTTCTACATGCACATACACCTGCAGATTCTCAGATATTTTATTTCATTTTATACTGAGTCTTCCCAAAGGTCTGGTTTTCACTTCTATAAGAAATGTACTCTCTAAATCACCCTGGGCCTCTACCTTGGGCAGCTTTATGCATCCTAAATGAAGACAGCAGGGCCCTGGCCATCCCCTAAGAACAATGTTATTATTTCAGGATGCAGACACCAAGCAACAGGAGTCCTGAAGCTGCATCTGACTCAAGCTTGTCAAGCTTTACAAGCTGTTATTTTCCTGCCTCCTCACTGTCCTAGGGACTGCCTGATTATCTTCTTGAAGCTTTTGCCATTGATTTCTGTTCCCTTACTGTGATGCTCTTCCAAAGAGACCTAGGGGCTTGTACAGATTGTTCTAATGAGGGTAATGTACAGAGCTCTTACAGAGACGTGTGGGAAGTTGAAGGAAGCATCAGGGATGCCTGAATGATTTGTTTAATCTGCCTTTTCTGGTAATCTGCATACTATATGTGTTACTCCCTTGAGAGGTTTTGAGTGTCATGTGTTTGGGATGTTCAGATTTGTATTTATAGAGCCCTGATTTCAGGAATAGGATGAGGATTCTACCCTTTGATTACCTTTTCCCTGAGACATCAGGGAAGGAAGAAAAGGGTCTTTTGTATGTGTGATGCTTCTCAGAAAATTGAGGTTAGTCCACAGAAGACCGATTCTCAATAACCCATTTTTATAGATTCCATAGATTCTGTATCAGTTAGAATAATTTTATCTTTTTTTCTCTGAATTTNGTCGTGTCCGACCCTGTGCAACCCCATAGACGGCAGCCCACCAGGCTCCCCCCTCTCTGGGATTCACCAGGCAAGAACACTGGAGTGGGTTGCCATTTTCTTCTCCAATGCATGAAAGTGAAAAGTGAAAGTGAAGTCACTCAGTCATGTCCGACCCTCAGTGACCCCATGGACTGCAGCCTTCCAGGCTCCTCTGTCCATGGGATTTTCCAGGCAAGAGTACTGGAGTGGGGTGCCATTGTCTTCTCTGCTACTACTTATTTAAATACTGTTCCTTTTTTTTTTTTTTTTTTAATTTTATATTCAGGGCCAGTGCCCAAGATGAATTTGCAGTAATTTCTCAGGTTACTTTGAAAAATGTCTATAAATTATTTTATGTTTTAAAAAAATAGAAGTCAAACCAGAAGAATACACAGTATATGATAAACTGGTATATTTTCATTACTTGAGAACATGGACTGTTTTCTCTCCTATATATTTGGCTATTTTGGCTTTAAACATTTTCATTTCAATCAAAGTATAATTTTGAAGGAAGACTGTGTCTTAAGTTTTACTGAAAACTCAGCTATGTTTTCTTTTCCACTGACTGTACCAGAACTAAATGTCCATGCTGAGAAAACTCAGCTACCATTTGAGGTACCCACTGCCCATTGACTTAACTGCCCACCAACCCTATCAGTTCAGTCAATTCAGTTGCTCAGTCTTGTCTGACTCTTTGCGACCCCATGAATCGCAGCATGCCAGGCCTCCCTGTCTTATAGTGATCTGTAAATGTACTTGGAAGGCCTGACAATGAAATTGATCCAATAATAAATACCCCTAAGAAAGAAGCTAGAAAAACAAATATTCTTCTATTATCACCTCAGCATCCACTGTAGTTAGCTCCATCACAGAAAAGAAAGAAAGATTTTATGACAAATGGCAACACTTCTGACTAAATGATGAGAGAGATTTTAGCTGTGCTCTTGAGAGGGAGTGGCTGTGTATGACATGTGTGCAATTACTCAATGATCAGAGTATGTATGCATGTGCATACATGATGTTGAATGGTTCATATCCTAATATATTAGGTTTTAAAGTTTTAAATGCTGTCAGTAAGCCTCTCTGTCTGCACACCTACAGAGTCAGCAAATGCCTATCACCAAGACTGCTATGATCTCTACATGTTTGGTAAATGCATTGTCTGTTTAAAAATATAAAATTATTGGACCATTTGCAACATTTCTAGTGTGAAAGGCTTGGGGGAATCTATCAATATCCTAAACTCATACTTGCCATGGAAAAATTTTACTTGTCTCTGAGTTATTACTTGGCTTCTGAAAAGCATTATGATTATTTGGCTCCCTTGGAGAGATAATTTACCTCATATGGA
Organism: Raphicerus campestris; assembly: GCA_006410735.1. Taxonomy (NCBI): domain Eukaryota; kingdom Metazoa; phylum Chordata; class Mammalia; order Artiodactyla; family Bovidae; genus Raphicerus; species Raphicerus campestris. The sequence continues at coordinate 10,700 of SJYW01014991.1, forward strand.
CAAGCACTTTCCTCCCAAGAGGGAGTAGTTTTAGTAACTTGCGCCTCATAGGATCAGAAATACTTTTGTTTCTTTAGTTCTGATAGCTTCTTTCAACTGGTGAGAAGACTAATCATCTTATACAAATACCAAGTCAATTAAATAATATGTTTGTATTCAAAGCAATTAGATTGCACTTCAATTTCTGTTCTGTACTCATAACTTGCAGTAGGAAATTTTGGAACATCATTTGCAATCTTTTATTACTGAATTAGGAATTTGTAGACTGCATTTCATGTTTTTGAGTATATATCTATTAATACATACTCTGCAACATATAGTAATATATACTTATGCATGCTATATACATTAGAAATATTTATATATATATTCAGAGTAATATACACTATATATATTAGAAAACTTATGAACCTTAATTTCTGAAAAAGGACTCAAAGTGCATAAAATTTGAAATGTAATTTTTAAAAGCAAGATAATTTTAGTTTGGAAAACAATAGATAAAAAAATAAAATCATGGGCTGTACTTATCTCTTGCCAGTACAGTCCACTTTCTTTTTCTTTTCCTAGGCTAGTAGCTAAATAGCTCTGTGCAAGGCTGCTAGATTATTGATTACACCCAGCTCATCAATGGGTCCCAATACACAGGCTCAGATATGCACTCACTTCTACATGCACATACACCTGCAGATTCTCAGATATTTTATTTCATTTTATATTGAGTCTTCCCAAAGGTCTGGTTTTCACTTCTATAAGAAATGTACTCTCTAAATCACCCTGGGCCTCTACCTTGGGCAGCTTTATGCATCCTAAATGAAGACAGCAGGGCCCTGGCCATCCCCTAAGAACAATGTTATTATTTCAGGATGCAGACACCAAGCAACAGGAGTCCTGAAGCTGCATCTGACTCAAGCTTGTCAAGCTTTACAAGCTGTTATTTTCCTGCCTCCTCACTGTCCTAGGGACTGCCTGATTATCTTCTTGAAGCTTTTGCCATTGATTTCTGTTCCCTTACTGTGATGCTCTTCCAAAGAGACCTAGGGGCTTGTACAGATTGTTCTAATGAGGGTAATGTACAGAGCTCTTACAGAGACGTGTGGGAAGTTGAAGGAAGCATCAGGGATGCCTGAATGATTTGTTTAATCTGCCTTTTCTGGTAATCTGCATACTATATGTGTTACTCCCTTGAGAGGTTTTGAGTGTCATGTGTTTGGGATGTTCAGATTTGTATTTATAGAGCCCTGATTTCAGGAATAGGATGAGGATTCTACCCTTTGATTACCTTTTCCCTGAGACATCAGGGAAGGAAGAAAAGGGTCTTTTGTATGTGTGATGCTTCTCAGAAAATTGAGGTTAGTCCACAGAAGACCGATTCTCAATAACCCATTTTTATAGATTCCATAGATTCTGTATCAGTTAGAATAATTTTATCTTTTTTTCTCTGAATTTAAAAAAAAAAAACAAAACACCAAAGACAATGTATTAGAGGGAGAAAGAGAATTTGAGAGGGAGATACTAAGAATGAGAAAAGGAATCAGTTTCTTAAATGAAAAAAATTTTTCTTGAACTCATTATAGTAGTGCTGAAAATGCACTGCAGCAATTGAGATGCAGAGTCAAGTTCTGTTTTATTTATTTTAAAGCATTAAAGATGTACTCAAAAGACAAGCCATCAGTCATCAATGACAAAGAACATGAAAATGTATAAGAATAAATCGGCTTTAATTTTTCTTGACTGAGGATAGACATTTATCATAACTAACATACTTACAATAGCTGAGTACTGTTTTTTGCCAGTCTTCTCTTTGGTAATCTTATCTATTTTGTGATGTGTCTTAAACCTAATTAGAAAGCAACAGTGCTGGCTGCTATAAAATGCAGATATTTCTTTTGACCAACATTAGCAAAATTCACTGCAATTAAAGTTATAGCAAAAGTTCACGCAAAAACAGTGCAGTGTTTTTGCTAAATAGTGTGTGAAGTCCTCCTACTTGTGATACCTAATTACTGGTGTCATGCACTCAACAACAGCATCTGTGCATGCTCAACACTCTTAATGGGCAGCTTCTACAGGACTAATGCCTTTTAATTGATGGCGTTTAGCGTGGCTTTTTGTTTCTCTCTCCTATGAGAAGCTATGCCCTTCTGCTCTCCTGTCCCCAAATGAGCTGGTTCTCTGCTGGGGAACTCACAGTACAGATGGTCAACAAAAGGTGAAGATTGCTAGGACTCTAGTTATCAGTCTCTTGTCAGCCAAGATAAAATCTGAATTACTAATCAGCTTCCCTCTGCCCTCTCATTGTCTTACTCTTTGCCTAAACTGTTTACATTTGGACTTAATGCTAATCTCTCTTTATCAAATGGCTTTATCGAGTCCCATTGATTTGAAACACACCTTTGTAACTAGCAATTCAGGGCTGGACTACTTCAGTTCCTCAGTACCATCAGATCATTTCAAACACAAATCATTTTTTCCTTGGGGAGAGAGCTAAAGTCTAGTTAAATTTAATCTCTGGCATCATCTGAAATAGGAAGAAAAAGCACTTGAACACAATAGAACTAAATGGCAGATCACGTGTCCTTCACATGAATCCAAATAGCACATCCTCTGTAAAACTGTTATCAATGTTATCATGTTTAGTTCTTCATAACCAGCACATTTGGACTTGAGTTTTCTGAACAGTGTATTTTTAGTTATACTTTGACAAGTCAGGTACATAGGAAAGGATAAATGGAATGATATTCACCTTTCACTGTGTAGTCCTTGCCAGTTTTCTTTGTTACTAGAGACACTGTTTTAAAAATAATTTGCAACAGTCCAACGCATAAGGCTGTGGTTGTAAAGAAAGTTGCAAAATAGTTTATAACTTGCAGATTTGCAGGGCACAAAACTTCTGAGACTGGGGGCCTAAAAAATAGAAGAGGATCAATTCTGGTTTAGAAGGGGGCAGAAAACTGGCTCCCCACTGCTGGCCAGCTAACAAACATCTGTGTCCTTAGTTTTAAAGACAGCCAGCAGCAGGTCTGCCTGTACAACCACCCAGAGGGAAGTGTCAGTAAATTCTAATGAGATGCTATTAATTTTGAGTGATATTTAGTGCAGTTTTCTTTCTGCATTAGGGGGAAAAAGACATAAAATTACACTCCCTTAAATCATGATCCTAGTCCTGGTTTCCAGGCAACCACAACAACAGAATGGAAAAAAAAAAAAACCAGAATGGAGCCTTGGGAAGATTTTTTTCTTCCCTGAATAAAATACATGTTTTTGCCTGTCAGTCAATTGTTTTTGTTTTTGTTTTTTTTTTCCCACTGTGTATTCTGTAATGGAATATTTTGAAATCTGTGTTTTAAATTAGAAAAAAATCACTTAAGGGACATTTTATGTACTGCTATTTACTTTATGCTCTAAGAAAGGCACCTTCTTTTAAAGCAACTTAAAGATATTAAAATGGTAAATTCTGTATGCATTAAGACGTAAATATTCTTACATATATATGTAAGAAAACTATCCTTTCTTGGTAGTAAAGACTAAAAACAAAAGCAATGAAAGCAGTGTTGCAAGACTAAGCAAAGAAAGACAGCTAAAGCAATACATAGATACTTTAATATAAACACTTCATAATGTGGAGAAGTGTCACAGAAGTGGACAGGTAGTACGCCAGATAAACATCATCTGTTTACAGCTTCTGTAACAATATCGTAACTGGGTGCCTTAAACTGTAGACACTGATTTCTTACAGTTATGGAGGCTGGATCCCCAAGATCAGAGTGCAAGCTGATTTAGTTCCTGATGAGCATGCTTCTTGGCTTGCAAGAGGCTGTCTTCTTACTGTGACCTCATAGAATGGAGACAAAGGGCTAGATTACTGGTCTCTTCTTAAAAGGGCAGTTAGCCTATTATTGGCGATGGCACCCCACTCCAGTGTTCTTGCCTGGAAAATCCCATGGATGGAGGAGCCTGGTGGGCTGCAGTCCATGGGGTCGTGAAGAGTCGGACACGACTGAGTGACTTCACTTTCACTTTTCACTTACATGCATTGGAGAAGGAAATGGCAACCCACTCCAGTGTTCTTGCCTGGAGAATCCCAGGGACAGGGGAGCCGGGTGGGCTGGTGTCTATGGGGTCACACAGAGTCAGACATGACTAAAGCTATTTAGCAGACTTAGCAGCATCCTCCTGAATTCATCTACACCTAACTATATCCAAAGACCTCACCTCCAAATACCATCGTGTTGCAGGGTTAGGGTTTCAACATATGAATCTGAGGAGGATACAAACGTTTGGCCCATAACAATTCCTGATCATTATCTGATTACTAGCATTTTTCAATTTACCTCTATGTTAAGTGGTTGAATCCTCAAAATAATATTTTCACATAGGAGTTCTTGCTTCATATTATAGGTGAGGAAACTAAGCCTCAATAATTAATTATCTTGCCAAAGTTTGTTTTTAATTTGGGTCTTCTGATTTTGAAATCAGGGACTAGCAGAAGCAAAAACACAGACCATGGGATTTTCCAAGGAAGAGTACTGAAGTGGGTTGACATTTTCTTCTCCAGGGGATCTTCCCTACCCAGGGATCAAACCTGGGTCTCCTGCATTGCAAGCAGATGCTTTACCCTCTGAGCCACCAGGGAAGCCCCTAAATAGTAGAAGTCAAAGTTAAATTATGTTATTCTCGTAAGCAGTCCCTGGCATTAGCAGTCATAAAATAAGGGCTGTTGAATACATGAATGAAACTACTTCTTCAGAAAGGGTAATTAATGCTATAGGTCAACACTATGTATACAGATATAAACAAATACTTCTTGTGAGGATTCACACGGGGGTGATGGGCATAGAGACAGATATTATAATTTACATACAATATTCTGAAGTGTATGGCTGCTGCTGCTAAGTCACTTCAGTCGTGCCCTACTCTGTGTGACCTCAAAGACGACAGCCCACCAGGCTCCCTCGTCTCTGGGATTCTCCAGGCAAGAACACTGGAGTGGTTGCCATTTCCTTCTCCAATGCATGAAAGTGAAAAGTGAAAGTGAAGTC
>SJYW01014994.1:0-18128 GCA_006410735.1 Raphicerus campestris
AAAAAGATGTTTGGAGGTAAGGTGGGAATATAGTTCCTGTCTCTCAACACTGAGTCCAAATTTCTTTCAAAGGTAGATTCTTGGCAACCTCCTGGCTGGCTGGTTGTGACCTGAAATTTTATTACAGACAGCGCTGAGGGGCTGCTATTGGGTTAGAGGAGGTCTCTGGAAAATTTGTCTTGAAACTTCATATGCACTACTGATGTACTTAGCAGATTGGGTCTTGCCTGATCACCAGAAAAGTAAAACACTGAGTTTAATAAAAATTCAGACGCTAGTCACATAATCTGAAGGCTTGATTGTGTCTGAAGGATGTAACATTGAAGATTTATTTTTCTTCCAGGTAAAATTTACTCCAAAAGTATTAATTTAGCTTTTCACCTATAAACAAAAACACAGGGTCACAAGCCTTCTATTCATTTATAATAATCTTTCTATCATTATTCATGTATCTTGGGAGATGTTCATCAAGAATGTGTAGGTAGTTGAAAGGAGCTAAGCATTAGTTTGGCTTCCTTGATGGCTCAGGTTGAAGAACTGGCCTGCAGTGCAGGAGACACGGGAGATGCCAGTTCGCTCCCTGGGTGGGGGAGATCCCCTGGAAGAGGAAATGTCAACCCATTCCAGTATTCTTGCCTGAGAAATTCCATGGACAGAGGAGACTGGCCGGCTACAGTCCATGAGGTCACAAAGAGTCGGACACGGCTGAACGACTGAACAGGCAGGCGCACACGTCAGCATTAGTTTAGCCTTTGCATGCCCTCTGCTTATGACTCAGAAATGTGCACCTTCTCATTTGGGTTTGTGAGCAGTATTGCTTGTCAGGGCTCACATCTAGCTAGGAATATTTAATTAATCGGGTAGAAACATAAAGATCTGCCATTGTTGTTTCTTTGGAAGTTAAATGCTAAATTTGTGAGTGATGGAAAAGAGTTATGGGATAAATCCCTAATATATGTTTCCTGATGCTTATTCTAATGAATATAAAGCTTCCTGACTCCTGTTGATTATGTATATTTTTGAGTTAGAGCAGACACTTAATTTCATATTTAAATAATTGCTTTGAATAATCACAGAATTAAAGGACAGTCACTCACATCTGCATAATTTCTAGTCTTGAAATCTGACAACCTAGTCTCAGAGACCTGGCTTCAATTTATATTGTTGATGTTTAATATTTAGTATTCCTTTGAAATTTATAGCAAGTATTTAATAAATTATTCTCAGCAGACTTTATGTCATGTACTTAATAGTTTATGTTGTTCTGAAACCTTATAATTTGCAGATGGCATTTAAAATGGTTGTCTGACCACAGATTCAGGTGGGAAGGGAGAGGACACTGTGAGCTAATTCCAGGGAACTTTTTCTATTAATTTATGTACTTATTTTTGATATTTTGTTGTCTTTTAATTTGCCAATAGTAGACAAATAAAATCAGATTTTGTTTTACAACATGAAGCAAAGAAATGTGGATGCAGTAGACAAAAGTGTATAAATCTTGACTGAGCACCATGGTTCAAATCTCAGCTTCCTCAATTAGCAGATGAATGAGTTAGGGCAAATTAGACTTACATTTCTCCTTTGATTTTCTAATTTTAAAAAGACCTAGTTTGTGAAGCTGTTCTTCCCATGTGGTGCTAGCAGTAAAGATCCTGCCTGTCAATGCAGGAGACATAAGAGACAGGGGTTCGATCCCTGGATTGGGAAGATCCCCTGGAGGACAGCATAGCAACCCACTCCAGTATTCTTGCCTGGAGAATGTCATGAACAGATGAGTTTGGTGGATTGCAGTCCATGAGGTTGCAAAGAGTCAGACATGACTTAGTTACTGATGAGCAACAAACAGCTTCTATTTCGCTACAACAGCAGAGTTTAAGAGTTGCAAGACGTATTATATTATATGGCCCACAAACCCTAATATGCCTGTTCCTTTATGAAAAAAAATATATATATAAATGTTGAATCACTATGTTGTACACCATAGTATACTATGTGTACTATGAATCCAATGTAACATTGTATGTCAATTATACTTCGATAAGAAAGAAAGGTTTGCTCACCTCTGAAGCCTGGCATGCTGCAGTTCATGGGATCACAAAGAGTCAGACATGACTGAATGACTGAACTGAACTGATCAGCCTAAACTCACAGAATAAAAAAAATGGTGAGAACAAAAACTGTCAAAAATCTTGTAAAATTTCCAGCAGGTGATGATTTTCAAGAAATCAAAAGCATAGAAATAATAGAAAATAATTTTATTAAATTAAAAAATAAAAATATAATAGCAACAAGAATTATGTTTCCCTTTATGATAGAGTACATTGTAGCAGAGGCTTCTTCCAGAGGCTCGGCAGTCAAGAAACTGCCTGCAATGCAGGATTCACAGGAGATGCAGTCTCAGCCCCCATGCTAGGAAGATCCCTGGGAGAAGGAAAAGGCAACCTACTCCAGTATTCTTGCCAGAAAAATCCCATGGACATAGAAACTTCGTGGGATACAGTTCTCTAGGTCGCAAAGAGTCTGATATGGACTGACACCTTAACACCTAGTCTGACACCCTAAGACCTAGAAAAGTAAACGCCAATTGTAGGTGAAATATACAATAAAAAAGACTCATAATACTTGCAACCCAGATTTTTTAAAGCTCCCTTTCTGATTGAAATAATTTTATCTGCTGATACTATGCTTAATAGAGGAGAAACCTACAATGGAGAAAGATAGACTAGACAGAAGTTCTAATATTTATTATAATAATGTCTAGTGGTTAACATAAAATTACAAAACAAGGAGAAAAAAGAGGAATATAAAGCAAGAGAAACTAAAATAAACATAAATCATATACTAGCTGTACACTAAATTGTAATAATTGTTGTAGTGCAATAAATGGTCCAAATACTCCAATTAAAATTTAAAAAGTAATAAAATTGGATTAAAGAAAAAAGGAACACATGCTGCTTACCAGACATGCATTTTAAATGTGAGAGCATGAAAAACAGCAATTTAATGGATGAAAAACAAATACCAGGAACTAACTGAAAGAGTAACCATTGACATTCTAGAAATCAGCAAATTAAAATGGACTGGAATGGGCGAATCTAACTCAGATGACCATTATATCTACTACTGTGGGAAGAATCTCTTAGACGAAATAGAGTAGCCCTCATAGTCAGCAAAAGAGTCCGAAATGAAGCACTTGGGTGCAATCTCAAAAACTACAGAATGATCTCTGTTTCCAAGGCAAACCATTCAATATCACAGTAAACCAAGCCTATAACCCAACCAGTAATGCTGAAAAAGCTGAAGTTGAATGGTTCTATGAAGACCTACAAGATCTACTAAAACTTACACCCCAAAAAGATGTCCTCTTCATTATAGAGGGCTGGAATGCAAAAGTAGGAGGTCAAGAGATACCTGGAGTAACAGGGAAATTTGGCTTTGGAATACAAAAAGAAACAGGGCAAAAGCTGACAGAGTTTTGCCAAGAGACCGCACTGGTCATAGCAAATACCCTCTTCCAACAACACAGAGAAGATTCTACATGAGGACATCACTAGATGGTCAACACCAAAATCAGATTGATTATATTCTTTGCAGTCAAAGATGGAGAAGCTCTATACAGTCAGCAAAAACAAGACTGCAGCTGACTATGGCTCAGATTAAGAATACTTTATTGCAAAATTCAGACTTAAATTGAAGAAAGTAGGGAAATTCACTAGACCATTCAAGAATGACCTAAATTAAATCCTTTATGATTATACAGTGGAAGTGACAAAACAGATTCAAGGGATTAGATCTGATAAACAGAGTGCCTCAGAAACTATGGATGGAGGTTTGAAACATTGTACAGGAAGCAATGATCAAGACCATCTCCAAGAAAAAGAAATACAAAAAGGCAGAATGGTTGTCTAAGGAGGCCTTACAAATAGCTGAAAAGAGAAGAGACTCTAAAGGCAAAGGAGAAAAGGAAGGATATATGCATTTGAATGCAGAATTCCAAAGACTAGCAAGGAGAGATTAGAAAGTCTTCCTCAGAGATCAGTGCAAAGAAATAGAGGAAAACAATAGAATGGAAAAGACTAGAGATCTCTTCAAGAAAATTAGAGATACCAAGGGAACATTTCATGCAAAGAAGGGCTCAATAAAGGACAAAAATGGTGTAGACCTAACAGAAGCAGAAGATATGAAGATGAGGTGGCAAGAATACACAGAACTGTACAAAAAGATCTTCATGACCCAGATAACCACGATGATGTGATCACTCACCATGAGTCAGACATCCTGGGAATGTGAAGTCAAGTGGGCCTTAGGAAGCATCACTATGAATAAAACTAGTGAAGGTGATGGAATTCCAGTTGAGCTATTTCAAATCCTGGATTGGGAACATGTGTACACCCATGGCAGATTCATGTTGATGTATGGCAAAAACAATACAGTATTGTATAGTAAAATAAAGTTAAAAAAAAAAAAAAGATGATGCTGTTAGGGTGCTGCACTCAATATGCCAGCAAATTTGGAAAACTCAGCAGTGGCCACAGGACTGGAAAGAGTTAGTTTTCATTCTAATCCCAAAGAAAGGCAATCCAAAGAATGCTCAAGTGTAGTGTAGTCGCTCAGTCATGTCCGACTCTTTGAGACCCCACAGACTGTAGCCTACCAGGCTTCTCTGTCCATGGGATTTTCCAGGCAATAGGACTGGAGTGGATTTCCATTTGCTTCTTCAGGGGATCTTCCCAAGCCAGGGCTCGAACCTGGGTCTCCCACATTGTAGACAGATGCTTTACCGTCTGAGCTGCCAGGGAAGTCTAAGAATGTTCAAGCTACCACACAATTACATTCATCTCACACAATAGGAAAATAATGCTCAAAAATTTATAAGCCAGGCTTCAACAGTACGTGAACCGTGAACTTCTAGATGTTCAAGCTGGATTTAGAAAAGTCAAAGGAGCCAGAGATCAAATTGTCAACATCCGTTGGATCATAGAAAAAGCAAGAGTCCAGAAAAGCATCTACTTCTGCTTTATTGACTATGCCAAAGCCTTTGACTGTGTGGATCACAACAAACTATGGAAAATTCTTAAAGAGATGAGAATACCAGACCACCTGACCTGCCTCCTGGGAAATCTGTATGCAGGTTAAGAAGGAACTGTTTGAAGTGGACATGGAACAATGGATTGGTTCCAAGCTGGGAAAAGAATGTGTCAAGGCTGTATATTGTCACTCACTTATTTAACTTAGATGCAGAGTATATCATGAGAAATGCCAGGCTGGACAAGGCACAAACTGGAATCAAGATTGCCGGGAGAAATATCAGTAACCTCAGATATGCAGATGATACCACCCTTATGGCAGAAAGAGAAGAAGAACTTAAGAGCCTCTTTTTAAAAGTGAAAGAAGAGAGTGAAAAAGTTGGCTTAAAACTGAACATTCCAAAAACTAAGATCATGGCATCCAGTCCCATTCAGTTCAGTTGCTCAGTTGTGTCCGACTCTTTGCGACCCCATGAATCGCAGCATGCCAGGCCTCCCTGTCCATCACCATCTCCCAGAGTTCACTCAGACTCACGTTCATCGAGTCCATGCTGCCATCCAGCCATCTCATCCTCTGTCGTCCCCTTCTCCTCCTGCCCCCAATCCTTCCCAGCATCAGAGTCTTTTACAATGAGTCAACTCTTTGCATGAGGTGGCCAAAGTACTGGAGTTTCAGCTTTACCATCATTCCTTCCAAAGAAATCCGAGGGCTGATCTCCTTCAGAATGGACTGGTTGGATCTCCTTGCAGTCCAAGGGACTCTCAAGAGTCTTCTCCAGCACCACAGTTCAAAAGCATCAATTCTTTGGCACTCAGCCTTCTTCACAGTCCAACTCACTTCATGGCAAATAGATGGGGAAACATTGGAAACAGTAAGAGATTTTATTTTTTAGTGCTCCAAAATCATTACAGATGGTGACTGAAGCCATGAAATTAAAAGACACATGTTCCTTGGAAGAAAAGCTATGAACCACCTAGATAGCATATTAAAAAGCAGAGACATTCCTTTACCGACAAAGTCCATCTAGTCAAAGCTATGGTTTTTTCATTAGTCTTGTATGGATGTGAGAGTTGGACTATAAAGAAAGCTGAGCACCAAAGAATTGATGCTTTTGAACTGTAGTGTTGGGGAAGACTCTTGAGAGTCCCTTGGACTGCAAGGAGATCCAACCAGTCCATCCTAAAGGAAATCAGGCCTGAATATTCATTGGAAGGACTGATGCTGTAGCTGAAACTCCCAATACTTTGGCCACCTGATATGAAGAATGGAGTTATTGGAAAAGACCCTAATGCTGGGAAGGATTGAAGCAGGAGGAGAAGGGGACAACAGAAGATGAGATGGTTGGATGGCATCACCAACACGATGGACATGAGTTTGAGCAAGATACGGGTGTTGGTGATGGACAGGGAAGCCTGCTGTGCTGCAGTCCACGTGGTCACAAAGAGTCAGACATGACTGAGCAACTGAACTGAACTAAAAGAGAGTTGGCTTAAATATATTAATAGTTGTGTGTGTGTGCTCGGTTGATTAGTCATGCCCAACTCATGGCAGACCCATGGACTGTAGCCTGCCAGGTTCCTCTGGCAAGAATACTGGAGTGAGTTGCCATTTCCTTCTCCAGGGAATCTTCTCAACCCAAGTATCAAACTTGTGTCTCTTCCATCTCCTATACTGGCAGGCAGATTCTTTAACATTAGTCGCACCTGGGAAGCCCATATTAATATATTACAGTCTAAGAGAAAAGTTCTGCTAGAAACAAAGAAGTGGCTTACACAGTAATAAAAGGGTTTATCATATTAAACTTCTATAAAGATATTGCTTTGAAATACATAAAATGAATTTGTAAGAACTAAAAAAAAATAGAAAAATACAGTGTGGTAGAGGAGTATTAGTACTCTTTATTGAATAAGTCATAGAACAAGTAAACAAACAAATGGTAATCTTTGTTAAACAATATCTTAAAGAGATCTGTAGGAAATATACTTAACAGTTAAATCTTAAAAGCTTCCACCTCAGAGACTGGGTCAGCAAAGGAGACTTACTATCATCACTACTGAAGTTATTTGCCAATGCAATGAGGTAAAGGGGAAGGAATTCAAAGTGTAAGGTTTGGAGGTATAAATTACAGTTTTATTTACAGTTGACATAATTGTTTACAATTACATAATTGTAATTCAAAAAATCTACAAAATATTAAAATTAATAAGTAAATGTATCAAAGTTGCTTGATACAAGGGTCTTATAAAACATTAATTGTATTTCTCTGTACCAGTAACAAATGAAAAGTAAATAAAATTTGAATAATGATACTTTTTACGCTGGCTGCTAAATATCAAATCCTTAGTAATAACTCTAATAAAAGATTTCAAGACTCCTACTCCGAAATCTACAAAACTATGGGGAAATTTTAAAGAATTAAATGAACAGAGCCACATTATGTTTATAAATTATAATAATGGGCTTCCCTGGTGGCTCAGACGGTAAAGCATCTGCCTACGATGCAGGAGATCTAGTTTCAGTCCCTGGGTAGGGAAGGTTTCCTGGAGAAGGAAATGGCAACCCAGTCTAGTATTCTTGCCTGGAAAATCACATGGACAGAGGAGCCTGGTAGGCTACAGTCCATGAGGTCGCAAAGAGTTGGACACAACTGAGCGACTTCACTTTCTTTCTTTCTTTACATAGGTATTAATTCTCTCCAAATTGACTTATGTATTAAATACATTCCCAATTAGAAAAGATTCATTATACTATTATATAAATTTTTTTGTTTTAGGGAAGAGTGAAGAAAGTTTATGTTTTAAAATGTATATGGAAATAAAAATGGACAAGAATATTCAAAACAATCTTGAGGAAAAACAGAGTTAAAGAAATTGCAAAACCAGAAAGCAAGACATTACAATGTCATAGAAATTCATATAGAGCTTTTAAAAATAGACCACTGGAACAGATTAGAGAGATCATAGTCATAAGTTTATCTCGTATGAGACAAGATGACACTATAGTTAATAGGGAGAGAATGATAATTTTAATAAATGATGCTCAGTTAACTGATACCCCTATATAAAAAATGTAATGTTGACCTTATCTCACATTAAGTGCTAACATCAGTTCCCAGTAAATTGTAGATCTACATTTGAAACGCAAAACAATAAAGCTTTCAAAAGGAAAAGAAATGCATTAGTGACCTTGTAGTAGGACAGAAAAGCAGTAAACAAGAAAGGAAAAATATTAATAAATTAATCTCAATTAAAATTTAGAAGCAGTGTTTATTAGAAGAAACTATTCAAGAGTATAAAGTCAGAGTAAGGGAAGATATCTACAATAGAAAAAAACCACGATGACAAATGACCCAGGCAGAATATATAAAAATAATTAATAACAGGAGAAGGCTAATTAAGTTTAAATTAGAAAAAAGACTGGAACAGTTCACCAAAATGGTATATAAACATGTGAAAATGTACTCGGCGTCATTAGTCATCAGGGTAATGTAAATAAAACGTAACACAAGGCTGCTGGACATGCACGAAACAAATGACAAACTAATGTCAAGCAGGGCTGAGAGTGAGGTGAGACACCTGAGGTGCAAATTTTAAGGAGGAGCGTACTTTTATATATGATCAGTGCACAGTCTGCACAAATCTGAAGGTGAGTGCCTCCTTCCATTTTGTGCTCTTGGCATTTAAATCTTAAGGAGAAACCCTCTTAGGTTCATGCAATAGACTGAGTACAGAACTCAATAGAGCTCAGTGACAGTGAGCACTTTCTTCAGTTTTCAACCCGACTTGCCTCTACCCACTTGTGACCCTGATGCTGAGCACTGTGAGGACAGGAATCAGTGGACGTATTTCACTGGCACAACCGCCTTGATAGAATTGTTGACATATTTACTAAAGATACATATCTGCATAACTATGACATAGCTAGTCTGTGCTGTGCTTAGTCACGCAGTTGTGTCCAGCTCTTTGCGACCGCATGGAATGTAGCCCTCCAGGCTCCTCTGTCCACAAGGATTCTATTTAGAAAGATAGTAATGATGACCCGGTAAGTGAGACAATATAAGAGACACAGAGGTATAGAATGGACTTTTGGCTTCTGAGGGAGAGGGAGAGGGTGGGATGATTTGGGAGAATGGCACTGAAACATGTATACTATCATATAAGAAATGAAGCACCAGTCTATGTTCAATGCAGGATACAGGATGCTTGGGGCTGGTGCACGGAATGATACGGGGAGATGGTGTGGGGTGGGAGGTGGGAGGGGGCTTCGGCATGGGGAGATCGTGTACACTTGTGGCTGATTCATGTCAATGTATGGCAAAACCAATACAGTACTGTAAAATAGAATAAAGTATTAAACAAATTAAAAAAAAAAAGAATACTGGAGTGAGTTCCTATGCCCCCCTCCAGATAGCTAGCTTACTTTTAGTTATTATACTCAAGACAAACTAATTCGTGTTTCTCAAATGTCAAGTGTGAGAATTCTCATGACAGCAAAATTTCTAAAACAAAATGTAATGTTTCCAAAAAACAAATGTAATATTCATCAAGAGAAGAATATGTAAATACTCTTTCATGTGATAGTTCAATGGAATAATATTCAATGATGAAAATAAATGAAATGCAACTAGACGTTGCATCATATGTAATCAATCTCACAAATATAATGTGGAGTGAAAACAGGCAAACACAATGGATCATATTTATCGATTTAGAATAATTTTAAAAGAAGGTGCAATATATTGGTAGGATTAGAATTCAGAAAAGTGATTACTTTGGGAAAATAATTTACTGAGAAGAGGAACAAAGAGAACTTCTGAAATGCAAGTGATATTATATAAATTGACCTGAAGATAGTGAAAACTCTGAACATTTAGTCACCTGTGCACTTATTATTGGGACAATTTTTGTTATTGGTCCTTGCAGGTCTATTGATTCTGGCTTGTTATACTTGAAACTCTGTCATTAGGTGCATGGGAGTTTAGGATTTGTATGCCCTTTTTATGGCCTGTAACCGTCATGAAATGATGCTCATTATTTTCAGTAACACTATTTACTTTGATATTAAAAATAGACAACCTTGATTTCTTTTGGCTGATATGAGCGTGATACATCTTTTCCATTATTTTACTTTTAACCCGTTTGCTTCTTTAAAGTGTGTTTCTTGCAAAGAATCTTGATGTGTTGTTAATTTAACAATTTCTGCCTTTTTAATAGAATTTTTAGATGATTTACACTTAATATGATCATTTATATGATTGTGTTTAACATCTTGCTATTTTTTTTTCTACTTGTCTCATTATGTTCTTTATTCTACTTTCCCTGTTTGTTGCACTTTTATGGATTCATTGAATATTGTGTTTTTATTATATCTTTATTTACCCACTACTTAACTGATATCAACATAGTACTTATTCTTGTTAGTATATCAGAGGCTTTTTTAGGATTTATACATCTTTATTTACGTATGTTTAACTTATCAGAGTCTAAACCCTACTAAAATTACTTCTCATGTAATAGAAAACTCAAACAAAAATATACTATAAATTTTCCTCTCCTGGTCTTTGCGCTTTTGCTGTCATACATTTTATTGCTACATATATTATAAACCCCACAACCCTATTTTTGCCTTAAGATTCATGCAAATTTTATAAATATATTTATTCTGGTAAAATATTTGCTAAAATGAGAGAAAGCTTTAATATCACATATATCTAAAGTTAAAATCAGTTTTATTAAATATCCATTGTAGTTAAAATATTTTAANCGGGGAGATGGTGTGGGGTGGGAGGTGGGAGGGGGCTTCGGCATGGGGAGATCGTGTACACTTGTGGCTGATTCATGTCAATGTATGGCAAAACCAATACAGTACTGTAAAATAGAATAAAGTATTAAACAAATTAAAAAAAAAAAGAATACTGGAGTGAGTTCCTATGCCCCCCTCCAGATAGCTAGCTTACCTTTAGTTGTTATACTCAAGACAAACTAATTCGTGTTTCTCAAATGTCAAGTGTGAGAATTCTCATGACAGCAAAATTTCTAAAACAAAATGTAATGTTTCCAAAAAACAAATGTAATATTCATCAAGAGAAGAATATGTAAATACTCTTTCATGTGATAGTTCAATGGAATAATATTCAATGATGAAAATAAATGAAATGCAACTAGACGTTGCATCATATGTAATCAATCTCACAAATATAATGTGGAGTGAAAACAGGCAAACACAATGGATCATATTTATCGATTTAGAATAATTTTAAAAGAAGGTGCAATATATTGGTAGGATTAGAATTCAGAAAAGTGATTACTTTGGGAAAATAATTTACTGAGAAGAGGAACAAAGAGAACTTCTGAAATGCAAGTGATATTATATAAATTGACCTGAAGATAGTGAAAACTCTGAACATTTAGTCACCTGTGCACTTATTATTGGGACAATTTTTGTTATTGGTCCTTGCAGGTCTATTGATTCTGGCTTGTTATACTTGAAACTCTGTCATTAGGTGCATGGGAGTTTAGGATTTGTATGCCCTTTTTATGGCCTGTAACCGTCATGAAATGATGCTCATTATTTTCAGTAACACTATTTACTTTGATATTAAAAATAGACAACCTTGATTTCTTTTGGCTGATATGAGCGTGATACATCTTTTCCATTATTTTACTTTTAACCCGTTTGCTTCTTTAAAGTGTGTTTCTTGCAAAGAATCTTGATGTGTTGTTAATTTAACAATTTCTGCCTTTTTAATAGAATTTTTAGATGATTTACACTTAATATCATCTTTTATATGATTGTGTTTAACATCTTGCTATTTTTTTTCTACTTGTCTCATTATGTTCTTTATTCTACTTTCCCTGTTTGTTGCACTTTTATGGATTCATTGAATATTGTGTTTTTATTGTATCTTTATTTACCCACTACTTAACTGATATCAACATAGTACTTATTCTTGTTAGTATATCAGAGGCTTTTTTAGGATTTATACATCTTTATTTACGTATGTTTAACTTATCAGAGTCTAAACCCTACTAAAATTACTTCTCATGTAATAGAAAACTCAAACAAAAATATACTATAAATTTTCCTCTCCTGGTCTTTGCGCTTTTGCTGTCATACATTTTATTGCTACATATATTATAAACCCCACAACCCTATTTTTGCCTTAAGATTCATGCAAATTTTATAAATATATTTATTCTGGTAAAATATTTGCTAAAATGAGAGAAAGCTTTAATATCACATATATCTAAAGTTAAAATCAGTTTTATTAAATATCCATTGTAGTTAAAATATTTTAAAATCCTAAGAAAAACTGTTGTTTAGTTGCTAATTCATGTTCCACTCTTTCATGAGCCCATGGATTGTAGCCGTCCAGGCTCCTCTGTCCGTGGTATGTTTTCAGACAAGAACACTGGAGTGGTTCCCATTTCCTTCTCCAGGGGATCTTCCTGGCAGACCCAGGGATTGAACCCATGTCTGCTGTTTGACAGGTAAGTGCTTTACCACTGAGCCACCAGGAAAGCTTAGAAAAATCAGCAAATACTTAAAACTGAATCACATAATCAAATGAAAACCCTACATGTGAAAACAGCTTGCTAATAAAACAATATTTAAAGTGAAACCTACAATTCTAACAGAAGCCCAGCTACACTTATCAGAAAGCAAGGTACTAGTCAGAAACAAAAGAACTAGTAATTCAGTTCAAGGAGTAAGAAATAGAAGTTAGTAAACCCAAATAAAGCAGCAAAAATAGTTGATAAAAACAATGAGAAAAAGTAAAACCGATTGAAAGAAAAAATGTGAACATAAAACTAAAGACTAGTTTCTAAAAGGACGCTGTAGACAAAATCTGAGAAGTATGATGAAGAAAAAGAAAGATGAAAATAAACACTGAATGTAAGGTAGGTATACTGATAAATTTAACAGAGGTTTTAAAAGTTTTGAAAGGGTATAATGAAATATACATGATTAAATCCATAAAACTAGATCAAATGAACTAATTTTCAAAATATATTAAACACTAGATTTTGATGAGGAAAATTTTAAAAACTATTAGATAATAGTTTTAATATATTGAAATGGAATCCCAAGTCTTACCCCCCACCACCGTGACAAAAAAATTAAAAATTTTTAAATTAAACAACATAAATGTTATTGTGGCTGTGGGTAACAGGTAACTTCATGTATTTATGGTGGAAGTGAGAGTTGGAAGTCATGGTTTTAGAAAATAATCTATTATTTGAAATAAAATCAAATACACATGTACTTAAATGGCATTGTATATAAAAATATGGAAGGCTTCCCCACTGGCTTAGCAGTAAAGAATCCGCTTTACTGGAGAGATGCAGAACACACAGGTTTCATCCTTGGATTTGGACAACTCCCTGGAGGAGGGCACAGCAACCCATTTCAATATTCATACATCCATACATGACTACTGGAAAAACCACAGCTTCATCTGTATGGACCTTTTTCAGCAAAGCAATGTCTTTGCTTTTTAATATGCTGGTTGGCATATCTTTTGGTCATAATATCTAGGTTGGTCATAGCTTTTCTTCCAAGGAGCAAGCGTCTTTTATAACGGCTGCAGTCACCGTCCACAGTGATTCTGAAGCCCAGGAAGATAAAATCTGTCACTGTTTCCACTTTATCCCATCTATTTGCCATGAAGTGATGGGGCTGGATGCCATGATCTTAGTTTTTCGAATGCTAAGTTTTAAGGCGGCTTTTTCATTCTCCTCTTTCACCTTCATCAAGAGGCTCTTTAGTTCCTCTTTGCTTTCTGCCATTAGAGTGGTTTCATCTGCATATCTGAGGTTATTGAGATTTCTCCCAGCAATCCTGATTCCAGCTTAAGAGTCATCCATCCTGGCATTTCACATAATGTACTCTGCATATAAGTTAAATAAGCAAGATGACAATATACAGCCTTGATGAACAACATTATTTATAATATGTAATAACTGAAAAAAGTTCAAAGCTCCTTGTTGTTCTCAGATGATAGATGAAATCTCTACAGAATATTATTTANAGTAATAATAGGATTTATTAGTGCTGTAAGCTTCTTGTAGAGATTAAATAAAATGTTGAAGAGATGCACTTAGCAGTCCCATTAGTTAGTACTCAGTGTGTATTAGCTATTGTCATGATTTCTTCTTTCTAATTTCAGTGGCATTAATTACCACACGAGGAATTTGATGACATGTTCATAGCATCAGGTCCCTAATAATTTTATACCCGTGAGACCTAAACTTACTTTTTGAACTTAATCAACCATTGTTCATTGCTATCCCATCAACAGTGGAAGCTTCTTGATGGTGAGAAATCTATTTTCCATATAATTACATAAAAGGACATTTTAACTACAGTAGCAATTTCAACAGACTTCATGTCATTTCTTAGTCACTCAGTGTCAGAAAACCCAACTGCTCTTCAGGGAACTAGTGTCTCTACAGCTTTCTCATGTCAGGTTGGTCTGCCACAATCATAGGAAAAATATCACATCATTCAAAGGCATTTCAGGCACCTAGAAAAGCACAGGCTCTGATAACTACTGTGCAGAGTGAATTAGACAGATGCAGCCGCAGCGATCTAGGACCTCATATTGAACAAAGCCCTTTTCTGGAGAGAATGAGAGAGGGCTTGGACAGCAAGGAGACCAAGCCAGTCAGCCATAAAGGAAATCAGTCCTGAATATTCATTGGAAGGACTGATACTGAAGCTGAAGTTCCAATACTTCGGCCACCTGCTGTGAAGAGCCGACTCATTGGGAAAGACCTGATGCTGGGAAAGATTGAGGGCAGGGGGAGAATGGGACCACAGAGGAGGAGATGGTTGGATGACATCACCAACTCAATGGACATGAGTTTGAGCAAACTCCAAGAGATAGTGAAGGACAGCGAAGCATGGTGTGCTTTGGTTCATGGGGTTGCAAAGAGGTGGACACAGCTTAGAGACTGAATAACAGCAGCTTGACTCATAACGAGAAAGGGAGTGTTGTACTGGAAAGGGTTTTCATTGCAGTGTCTAGAAGCCTACCTTTCCCAGGTTTGCACTTTAGCAATTCCTTTTACATCTCTGAGTCTGTTTCCTCACTGAAAAGTGGAATTATAAATCCACCCACCTCCCAGGGTTCTAAATGCTGTGAAAACACCTGCAACGTGCCATGAATATTTATATGACACTTTTCTACAAAAATAAAAATAATAATAAGCTGATCAGAACAGAGAGGAGATGAGCAACAGTAGATAATTACAGGTATCATTATTTTAATTTCAACTCTGGACCAGAACAAAAACACAATCTCAAGCAAGTAAGCTAAGAACTGGGGTGGAAATTACTTCACGTTGGTTAGCAGGAACCATCTAGTGAGTTGAAGACTGAGAAATCAGACTTCTAGGTAGTTGTTTTGTATCAGCTGAACAGGGATCTGAAATAAAAGAATTTTTTATGGGAATATGGGACTATTCATGGTGTTAGGGAGCTTAGGTAAAGGATTAAGAGGTCTCTAGAAGAAGGAGTTCTTGGAAACCTCCAGGTACACATTTCTCATCACGATGCTCTGAGGTTCTGGAGGCAGGACCAAGTATATACTGCCTCCTCTCCCAAAGTCTTTGACAGCAGCATTAAGATAAAAATCCCCAATGGCTTCTGATTGCTCTTAAGAAACAATCTCATTCTATCTTGTTCTATAACTTGAGACTCTATCTGCAAATATCCCCAAGGCTCTCAATGCTCCAGACTCAATCACAAGATTTTTGTAAGTTTTCTAATGGACCAGGCTTCCTCCTGCCACAAGGGACTGTTGCAAATGATGGTCTCTCTGTCTTAAATCTTCTTTCTCTATCTGTTTGTTTAGTTAACCCATCCTCAGCCTTTAAACTTCAGCCTCAGGAAAACATCCTTTGAGTATCTTAGCCTAATTTGGATCCCTGTTACAAGTTCTCAAGTGTTCCAAGTCAGTTCTTATCCTATATGGCCAAAGTGTTTAAAATGTTGGAAACTTCTGAATTATCTTACAGGGCTTCACTGTACTTGAATTACTTACATAACTGTGCAAGCCCCACAAAAGAGGGAATTTTACTCAGTGCAATTGGTACCTAATAAAAGGTTTGCAGCTGTTCAATAATAATTGCTAAATGTGCTTATGAATAACTGAGTAAATGAAGAAAGAAACTGAACACTTTAAAGTTATAAAATATATTTTATTATTCTATTGTTTATACATATTCAATGTAGAAAATTTTTAAAATACTGTTATAAATAGGATAAAATATTTTATTTCTGTCACATAGGACTGGTAATTTCTTAAAATTATATTCATTTATTATTTTACCCAGCATTATTCATGTATCAATAAGTTATTTATTATAATCCTTCCAGTTAAATATGAATGCATTTATGTAATGTATATGTGTGGATATATATGAAAGTGAAAGTGTTAATTATTCAGTCATGTCCGACTCTTTACGACCCCATGGATTATATCCCTCCAAGCTCTTCTGTCTATGGAATTGTCCAGGCAAGAATGCTGAAGTGGATAGCCAGCTATTCCTTTCTCCAGGGAATCTTCCCGAGGCAGGGACTGAACCTGGGTCTGTGGCTTTGCAGACAGATTCTTTACTGTTGAGACACCAGGCAACTTGGGAGATAGATGCAATTTCAGATTACTGGGCATGCATTGTTTATAATTTAACAATACCATGACAAATTTTCAAAACCATTAAACATTCTCCACCAAAATCAATTTAAATAGCTAAGTAGCATCATGGCCTTTTGTTAAGAATTTATTTAACTAATAGCTTACTGTTGGCATTTAGACTATTTAAATATTTTATTATAAACAGTGATGAAATAAACAGTTGTTTCACCAATTTTTTCATGCCTATTTCTAGGGTAAGTTTCTAAATATGAAATTATTCCATCTCATATTTTGATGCATACTGCCAGATTCTTTTAAAAGGAAAAGCAGAGCTCTCTCACACTAGTGGGATGTAAGAATATCTAGTCATACTCATCTCAACAATATGATTTCTCTTCTCCTCTTAAACTCTTCCAAGTTGACAGACAACATTTGTATTTTATTTTAATTTGTATCTCTTTGATTACAAATAGGATTGAATTTATTCATAAACATATGCATACATGCATAATGCATATATATGCATATTTATCATTTATAAATATCATATTTTATTCATTTTATAAGCATCTGTTGAATTTATACACGTATATTTTACATACATAATATCATTTTCTAAATATCTTATTTTGTTCCTATTTTGTACATATCTGTTGATTTTCACACTCAAGATGTTTATCTTTTTCTCAGACATGTATAAATATCTATTTTTTTTCAAATTTATTATACTGCATTTGCAGTACATACATTTTCTCAATCAGTTGATCCTTTTTAATTTGACATTATGGGTTTGCTATATGACTCATAAGCATAATTTATTTTTCTGATGTACATGTAAGCTTTCTCTAATGATTAAATATAAATCATGCTTGAAAATGTCTTCATAAATATATATTCTCTATTGCTTTTTAATATTAACCTGCAAAGGGGGAGCTCCTTTTGAAAATCTTTGTTCATCCCTACCTAGTCCTTTTCTCATCTCCCTAAACATTTCCTTCAAATATATCCAATATATCTTAAAGTGTATAACATGCAAGTTAGACTCAAGAGCAAATAAACCTTTATTCTCAATTCTTACTATCTCCTTAGGAAATATTCCACAATATTAATTGCTTGAACAAAACCCATGAAAATTTTAAAATTATTAATATATTTTAACAAAGTACTTTTCAGAAAACTTATATATATATTTTTTCTTAACTTCATTGGACAGTGTCATCCTAAGTGCACTCTGACTGTTTGATTAGGCAGAAAAACTGACTTTTATTTTATTTGCAATTCATTAATTACTTATAATATATGTTTTTATGTTTCTCAGCTCTTTGAGTCTGTTTTATGAGTATTTTGTTTATGATTTTTTTTTTCTGTCTATCTTCTTGGCATTAGTTCTCTGTGACTTGTAAGGTTCTTTACATACACGTGTGTATGATAAGTTGCTCTGTAGTGTCTGACTCTTTGT
>SJYW01014994.1:18594-41204 GCA_006410735.1 Raphicerus campestris
AAGCTGATCAGAACAGAGAGGAGATGAGCAACAGTAGATAATTACAGGTATCATTATTTTAATTTCAACTCTGGACCAGAACAAAAACACAATCTCAAGCAAGTAAGCTAAGAACTGGGGTGGAAATTACTTCACGTTGGTTAGCAGGAACCATCTAGTGAGTTGAAGACTGAGAAATCAGACTTCTAGGTAGTTGTTTTGTATCAGCTGAACAGGGATCTGAAATAAAAGAATTTTTTATGGGAATATGGGACTATTCATGGTGTTAGGGAGCTTAGGTAAAGGATTAAGAGGTCTCTAGAAGAAGGAGTTCTTGGAAAACTCCAGGTACACATTTCTCATCACGATGCTCTGAGGTTCTGGAGGCAGGACCAAGTATATACTGCCTCCTCTCCCAAAGTCTTTGACAGCAGCATTAAGATAAAAATCCCCAATGGCTTCTGATTGCTCTTAAGAAACAATCTCATTCTATCTTGTTCTATAACTTGAGACTCTATCTGCAAATATCCCCAAGGCTCTCAATGCTCCAGACTCAATCACAAGATTTTTGTAAGTTTTCTAATGGACCAGGCTTCCTCCTGCCACAAGGGACTGTTGCAAATGATGGTCTCTCTGTCTTAAATCTTCTTTCTCTATCTGTTTGTTTAGTTAACCCATCCTCAGCCTTTAAACTTCAGCCTCAGGAAAACATCCTTTGAGTATCTTAGCCTAATTTGGATCCCTGTTACAAGTTCTCAAGTGTTCCAAGTCAGTTCTTATCCTATATGGCCAAAGTGTTTAAAATGTTGGAAACTTCTGAATTATCTTACAGGGCTTCACTGTACTTGAATTACTTACATAACTGTGCAAGCCCCACAAAAGAGGGAATTTTACTCAGTGCAATTGGTACCTAATAAAAGGTTTGCAGCTGTTCAATAATAATTGCTAAATGTGCTTATGAATAACTGAGTAAATGAAGAAAGAAACTGAACACTTTAAAGTTATAAAATATATTTTATTATTCTATTGTTTATACATATTCAATGTAGAAAATTTTAAAAATACTGTTATAAATAGGATAAAACATTTTATTTCTGTCACATAGGACTGGTAATTTCTTAAAATTATATTCATTTATTATTTTACCCAGCATTATTCATGTATCAATAAGTTATTTATTATAATCCTTCCAGTTAAATATGAATGCATTTATGTAATGTATATGTGTGGATATATATGAAAGTGAAAGTGTTAATTATTCAGTCATGTCCGACTCTTTACGACCCCATGGATTATATCCCTCCAAGCTCTTCTGTCTATGGAATTGTCCAGGCAAGAATGCTGAAGTGGATAGCCAGCTATTCCTTTCTCCAGGGAATCTTCCCGAGGCAGGGACTGAACCTGGGTCTGTGGCTTTGCAGACAGATTCTTTACTGTTGAGACACCAGGCAACTTGGGAGATAGATGCAATTTCAGATTACTGGGCATGCATTGTTTATAATTTAACAATACCATGACAAATTTTCAAAACCATTAAACATTCTCCACCAAAATCAATTTAAATAGCTAAGTAGCATCATGGCCTTTTGTCAAGAATTTATTTAACTAATAGCTTACTGTTGGCATTTAGACTATTTAAATATTTTATTATAAACAGTGACGAAATAAACAGTTGTTTCACCAATTTTTTCATGCCTATTTCTAGGGTAAGTTTCTAAATATGAAATTATTCCATCTCATATTTTGATGCATACTGCCAGATTCTTTTAAAAGGAAAAGCAGAGCTCTCTCACACTAGTGGGATGTAAGAATATCTAGTCATACTCATCTCAACAATATGATTTCTCTTCTCCTCTTAAACTCTTCCAAGTTGACAGACAACATTTGTATTTTATTTTAATTTGTATCTCTTTGATTACAAATAGGATTGAATTTATTCATAAATATATGCATACATGCATAATGCATATATATGCATATTTATCATTTATAAATATATTTTATTCATTTTATAAGCATCTGTTGAATTTATACATGTATATTTTACATACATAATATCATTTTCTAAATATCTTATTTTGTTCCTATTTTGTACATATCTGTTGATTTTCACACTCAAGATGTTTATCTTTTTCTCAGACATGTATAAATATCTATTTTTTTTCAAATTTATTATACTGCATTTGCAGTACATACATTTTCTCAATCAGTTGATCCTTTTTAATTTGACATTATGGGTTTGCTATATGACTCATAAGCATAATTTATTTTTCTGATGTACATGTAAGCTTTCTCTAATGATTAAATATAAATCATGCTTGAAAATGTCTTCATAAATATATATTCTCTATTGCTTTTTAATATTAACCTGCAAAGGGGGAGCTCCTTTTGAAAATCTTTGTTCATCCCTACCTAGTCCTTTTCTCATCTCCCTAAACATTTCCTTCAAATATATCCAATATATCTTAAAGTGTATAACATGCAAGTTAGACTCAAGAGCAAATAAACCTTTATTCACAATTCTTACTATCTCCTTAGGAAATATTCCACAATATTAATTGCTTGAACAAAACCCATGAAAATTTTAAAATTATTAATATATTTTAACAAAGTACTTTTCAGAAAACTTATATATATATTTTTTCTTAACTTCATTGGACAGTGTCATCCTAAGTGCACTCTGACTGTTTGATTAGGCAGAAAAACTGACTTTTATTTTATTTGCAATTCATTAATTACTTATAATATATGTTTTTATGTTTCTCAGCTCTTTGAGTCTGTTTTATGAGTATTTTGTTTATGATTTTTTTTTTCTGTCTATCTTCTTGGCATTAGTTCTCTGTGACTTGTAAGGTTCTTTACATACACGTGTGTATGATAAGTTGCTCTGTAGTGTCTGACTCTTTGTGACCCCATAGACTATAGCCCTCCAGACTCCTTTCTGTGGGATTCTCCAGGCTGAGGAATATGGGAGCAGGTTGCCATGCTCTCCTCCAGGGGATCCTCCCGACTCAGGGATCAAACCCATGTCTGTCATATCTCCTGAACTGACTGGTGGGTTCTTTACCACTAGAGCCACCTGGGAAGCTCAAACTTCCAGGAGAGTTATACTTTTGTGAATTTGATAGAATTGTCCTCATGTGATTTAACTGCTTTTAATTTGAATACCATATAATACTCCTGCTTCGTATGAACACCAGCTTCTGTGCCCAGGATAACTGAAGCTTTTGGGGAACAAAACAGGATCTATCACCATTTCAAACCGTTGGTCCCATAGAGTTAGATGAGCTGAGTTATATTAAGGGGAGGCCTGGTTTAAACATCTCATTCGCCAAAATCCTGCTTCCTGGGTCCAGACAGTTCCCCACATCTTCCATGTCCCTCACAATAAACACTCATGTACTGTATACATATAGAAGGCTTAAAATACAATTTAAAAAATGCTTTTGTCCTACATACATACATCATATGACCTGGTAAGAAAAATATTACTACCAGCCCTCTGGATGCCCTATGGTAACCCCACTTTTTAATTTTTTAAACTCAATTTTATTGAGTCACAGTTACATAATATAAAAGGCACACATTTTAAGTCTATTATTTGACATCCTTTGACAAGTATCAGTTCAGCTCTGTTGAGTCACTCAGTTGTATATGACTCTCAGAACCATGGACTGCAGCATGCCAGGCTTTCCTGCCTATCACCAACTCCCAGAGTTTACTCAAACTCATCTCCATTGAGTCCGTGATGCCATCCAACCATCTTACTCTCTGTCCTCCCCTTCTCCTCCAGCCTTCAATCTTTCCCAGCTTCAGGATCTTTTCATATGAGTCAGTTCTTCACATCAGGTGGCCAAAGTATTGGAGTTTCAGCTTCAGCATCAGTCTTTCCAATGAATTTTCAGCACTGATTTCCTCTAGGATGGACTGGTTGGATCTCCTTGCTCTCAAGGGACTCTCAAGAGTCTTCTCCAACACCACAGTCCAAAAGCATCAACTCTTCAGTGCTCAGCTTTCTTTCAGTCTGACTCTCACATCTGTACAGGACTACTGGAATAACCATAGCTTTGACTAGATGGACACTTGTTGGCAAAGTAATGTCTCTGCTTTTTAATATGCTGTCTAGATTGGTCATAACTTTTCTCCCAAGAAGGAATCTTCTTTTAATTTCATGCCTGCAGTCACCATCTGAAGTGACCTTAGAGCCCCCAAAATAGTCTCTCACTGTTTCTGTTGTTTCCCTATCTATTGCCATGAAGTGATGGGACCAGATGCCATAATCTTAGTTTTTGGAATGTTGAGTTTTAAGCCAACTTTTTCACTCTCTTCTTTGACCTTCATCAAGAGGCTCTTTAGTTCTTCACTTTCTGTCATAAGTGTGGTGTCATCTGCATATCTGAGGTTGTTGATATTTCTCCCAGCAATCTTGTTTCCAGCTTGTACTTCATCCAGTCCAGCATTTCTCATGCTGTACTCTGCATATAAGTTTAATAAGCAGGGTGTTAATATACAGCCTTGATGTACTCCTTTCTTGATTTGGAACCAGTCTGTTGTTCCATGCCCAACTGTTTCTTCTTGATCTGCATACAGATTTCTCAGGAGGCAGGTCCAGTGGTCTGGTATTCACATCGTTTTCAGAATTTTCCACAGTTTGTTGTGATACACACAGTCAAATGATTTGGCATAGTCAGTAAAGCAGAAGTAGATGTTTTTTTTCTGAAACTCTCTTGCTTTTTCTATGTTCCAGTAGATGTTGACAATTTGATTTCTGGTTCCTCTGTCTTTCTAAATCCAGCCTGAATATCTGGAAGTTCATGGTTCACATGCTGTTGAAACTTGGCTTGGAGAATTTTGAGCATTACTTTGCTGGCATGTGAGATGAGTGCAACTGTACAGTAGTTTGAACATTGTTTGGCAGTGCCTCTCTTTGGGATTTGAATGAAGACTGACCTTTTTCAGTCCTGTGGCCACTGAGTCATTCAAATTTGCTGGCATATTGCGTGCAGCACTTTTACAGCATCATCTTTAAGGATTTGAAAGAGCTACATGGAATTACATCACCTCCTCTAGCTTTGTTCATAGTGATGCTTCCTAAGGCCCACTTGACTTTGCATTCCAGAATGTCTGGCTCTAGGTGAGTGATCACAACACCATGATTGTCTCGGTCATGAAAATCTTTTTTTTATATCTTCTGTGTGTTCTTTCCACTCCTTCTTAATATGTTCTGCTTCTGTTAAGTCCATACCATTTTTGTCTTTTATTGAGCCCATCTTTGCATGAAATGTTCCCTTGGTACCTCTAATTTTCTTGAAGAGATCTCCAGCCTTTCCCATTCTATTGTTTTCCTCTATTTCTTTGCATTGATCACTGAGGAAGTCTTTCTTATCTCTCCTTGCTATTCTTTGGAACTCTGCATTCGAATAGGTATATCTTTCCTTTTCTCCTTTGCCTTTAGCTTCTCTTCTTTTCACAGCTATTTGTAAGGCCTTCTTAGACAGCCATTTTGCCTTTTTGCATTTCTTTTTCTTGGAGATGGTCTTAGTCACTGCCTCCTGTACAATTTCATGAACCTCCATCTGTAGTTCTTCAGGCACTCTGTCTATCAGATCTAATCCTTTGAATCTATTTGTCACTTCCACTGTATAATCGTAAAGGATTTGTTTAGGTCATACCTGAATGGTCTAGTGATTTTCCCTACTTTCTTCAGTTTAAGTCTGAATTTGGCAATAAGGAGTTCATGATCTGAGCCACAGTCAGCTCCCAGCCTTGTTTTTGCTGACTGTATAGAGTTTCTCCATCTTTGACTACAAAGAATATAATCAATCTGATTTCAGTATTGACCATCTGATGATGTCCATGTGTAGAGTCTTCTCTTGTGTTGTTGGAAGAGCATGTTTGCTATGACCAGTGCATTCTCTTGGCACAATTCTGTTAGCCTTTGCTGTGCTTCATTCCATACTCTAAGGCCAGATTTGCCTGTTAATCCAGTTATTTCTTGACTTTCTACGTTTGCATTCCAGTCTCCTGTAATGAAAAGGATGTCTTTTTGGGGTGTTATTTTTTGAAGGCCTTGTAGAACTTCATAGGTCTGTTCAACCTCAGCTTCTTCAGCATTACTGATCAGGGCATAGGCTTGGATTACTGTGATATTGAATGGTTTGCCTTGGAGACGAACAGAGATCATTCTGTCGTTTTCGAGACTGCATCCAAGTACTGCATTTAGGACTCTTTTGTTGACTATGATGGCTACTCCATTTCTTCTAAGGGATTCTTTCCCACAGTAGTAGATATAATGGTCATCTGAGTTAAATTCACCCATTCCAGTCCATTTTAGTTCACTGATTCCTAAAATGTCAATGTTCACTCCTGCCATCTTCTGTTTGACCACTACCAATTTGCGTTGACTCATGGACCTGAACATTTCAGATTCTTATGTAATATTGGTCTTTACAGCATGGGACTTTACTTCCATTACCAATCACATCAACAACTGGGTGTTTCTTTTGCTTTGGCTCCATCTCTTCATTCTTTCTGGAGTTATTCTCCACTGATCTCCAGTAGCATATTGGGCACCTGCCAACCTTGGGGGTTCATCTTTCAGTGTTAAATCTTTTCATACTGTTCTTCGGGTTCTTAAGGCAAGAATACTGAAGTGGTTTGCCATTCCCTTCTCAAGTGGACCATATTTTGTCAGAAATCTCCACCATGACCCATCTGTCTTGGGTCATAGCTCATCATTTCATTGAGTTAGACAAGGCTGTGGTCCATGTAATCAGATTGGTTAGTTTTCTGTAATTGTGGTTTTCAGTCTGTCTGACCTCTGATGGAGAAGGATAAGAGGCTTATGGAACCTTCCTGATGGGAGAGATGATTGGGGGGGAAACTGAGTCTTGTTCTGATAGGCAAGGCCATGCTCAGTAAATCTTTAATCCAGTTTCTTTTGATGGGTGGGGCTGTGTNTCCAGTCTCCTGTAATGAAAAGGATGTCTTTTTGGGGTGTTATTTTTTGAAGGCCTTGTAGAACTTCATAGGTCTGTTCAACCTCAGCTTCTTCAGCATTACTGATCAGGGCATAGGCTTGGATTACTGTGATATTGAATGGTTTGCCTTGGAGACGAACAGAGATCATTCTGTCGTTTTCGAGACTGCATCCAAGTACTGCATTTAGGACTCTTTTGTTGACTATGATGGCTACTCCATTTCTTCTAAGGGATTCTTTCCCACAGTAGTAGATATAATGGTCATCTGAGTTAAATTCACCCATTCCAGTCCATTTTAGTTCACTGATTCCTAAAATGTCAATGTTCACTCCTGCCATCTTCTGTTTGACCACCAATTTGCGTTGACTCATGGACCTGAACATTTCAGATTCTTATGTAATATTGGTCTTTACAGCATGGGACTTTACTTCCATTACCAATCACATCAACAACTGGGTGTTTCTTTTGCTTTGGCTCCATCTCTTCATTCTTTCTGGAGTTATTCTCCACTGATCTCCAGTAGCATATTGGGCACCTGCCAACCTTGGGGGTTCATCTTTCAGTGTTAAATCTTTTCATACTGTTCTTCGGGTTCTTAAGGCAAGAATACTGAAGTGGTTTGCCATTCCCTTCTCAAGTGGACCATATTTTGTCAGAAATCTCCACCATGACCCATCTGTCTTGGGTCATAGCTCATCATTTCATTGAGTTAGACAAGGCTGTGGTCCATGTAATCAGATTGGTTAGTTTTCTGTGATTGTGGTTTTCAGTCTGTCTGACCTCTGATGGAGAAGGATAAGAGGCTTATGGAACCTTCCTGATGGGAGAGATGATTGGGGGGGAAACTGAGTCTTGTTCTGATAGGCAAGGCCATGCTCAGTAAATCTTTAATCCAGTTTCTTTTGATGGGTGGGGCTGTGTTCCCTCCCTGTTGTTTGACCTGAGGCCACACTCTGGCAGAGGTATTGAAGAGAACAGGCAGCTCCTTCACAAGGTCCCACCCAGGCACTTCTGCACTCAGTGCCCTGCAGCAGGCCAGTGCCGACCCACATCTCTGCCAGAGACTCCTGGACACTCACGGGCAAGTCTGGGTCAGTCTCTTGTGGGGTCACTACTCCTTTCTCCAGGGTCCTGGTGCACACAAGGTTCTGTTTGTGCCCTCCAAGAGTATGTATTGACAAGTATATATGTCTATAATCTAGATAAAGATCATGTTCATTACTTCCAAAATGTTCCCATGTGCTCTTTTGCAATCAGTGGCCATTCTCTTCACCCCATGCCCCAAATAACCAATATAAGCTGTCACTAAAGATCAGTCTTAAATGTTCTAAAATGTCATATAAATATAATCCTGCACTGTATATATACTCAGTGTCTCTGACTTTTTTGCACAGCAATAATTTTGAGATTTATCTATGTTGTAACATGTGTATGTAGGAAGTTCTGTTGAGCTCTGAGTAGTATTGCATTGTTTACCACAATTTGCATACCCACTCTCCTGTTGAGAGACAGTTGAATTGCTTCCATTATATTTAGTTGTTAATATAACCACTAAAATATATTGATGTACAAGTATGAGCATATACTTCATGTGGATGTTTGCTGTTATTTCTCTTGTATAAGTAGACAAGAAGTTGCTGGGTTGTATGTAAAAATTGTTGTATACAGGTCTAAATTCTTAGCATTTCCAAAGCAATTTGTACTATGTTAACATTCATACCAGAAATGCACGAATGCTCTATTTAATGCATATCCACTAGGTAAGTTTAGTTTAGTGGTTTTGTTTTTGATTATTTCGTTTTAGCTACAGTGATTTAAAAATGTATTCCAGAAGGATCAATGCTGTTGATCATCTTTTCTTGTACTTATTGCTCATTCATTCCTATATACTCTTTGTAACCCATCTGTTGACATCTTTTGTCCATTCTATTTTCAAATTAGCTTGTCTTTTTATCATGGAATTAAAAGTTTCCTTCATATATTTCAGATACAAGATTTTTGTGTGTATATATATGTGATAAATCATTCCTATAATATATATTTTCTATAGCATATATAAATATAAATAATATAGACATATGTGCATATATATTTATACATCATATATTTATGTATATATATGTATATGCCATTCCTATAAAATGTTTATATATAATGTATGTTAGAAATACATACACTTATTATATATATGTACTATGTATTTCTAACATATATATGCTTATATATTCTATAATATTTATATATAAATAAATTATAATTACCTTTATATGTTAGAAATATTTTTACCAGTCAGTGGGTGCCTTTTCATTTTCTTAATGATGCCCTTTTTGTCAAATTTATCACACTATAATATGTATACAATAAAGAGTACCCATTTTAAGTGCACATATGATGAGTAAGATGCATACAACAACACATTTACATTATACTTTTTTTCTCTTCCTCTTTGAAGTCTATCTTTGCCTCCACTCCTGGCTGTTGACAGACTACTGCTAATCTGCTTTCTGCCAAAGAGGTTAGTTTGCATTTTCTAAATTTTATATGAATGAAAACATGCAGTGTTTGTATCTGACCGCTTTCACTCAGCATCACGCTTCATCCATGGAGACTGATCCAGCTGTTACATGTTTTAGAAGCTTGCTGCTTTTTATTATGAAATAGTACTCTATTGCATAGGTAGGCTATATTGTGTTTATCCATCCTCTGGTTGCTGAGCATTTGAATTGCATCTGTATAAAGCTGTTGCGGTTCCAGTTTTCATGTGGACATCTATTTTCATTCTGCTTGGGTAAGTATCTAGGAATGGAATGGTTGAGGTTTATATGGTCATTTATGTTTAACCCTTAAACTGCCTAATGATTTTCTAATGACTGGATCACTTTGCACTCCTACTGGCAATGATATGAAAATTTAAGTTATCCCTTATCTCACCAGCATTTACCATCATCACCTTTTTAAATTTTCTTGCTAATGTGTATACTGTGACATCTTACTATGTTTATAATTAGCTTTTCCCTGATGACTGAGGCTACTGAGCATCTTTTCATATGCTATTTGCCATCTCTAAAACTTTTTGCTGGGGTTTCTTTTGAAGAGTTTACCCCATTTATTAGAGTCAATTGTGTTTTTATTGTGGGTTTAGAAGTTTTTTTCTTTATTTTGGATATAATTCTTTATCAGATATATCTTTTGTCAGTAATTGCTCTTCTTCTATAGCTTCCTTTATAGTTTTTCAAGTTGTGTCTTTCAAAAAGGAAAAGTTTCTAATTTAAATGATGTCTAACAATTTTTTCTATTATGGTTAATTTTGTTGATGGTGTAGGCTTTAAAAACTTCCTCCTATGTTTGCATCTAGAAGTTTTATAATTTTAGTTTTTACTTTTAGTCCTGTGTTTCATTTTGAGTCCATTACTGTATGAAAGTTATATGCTGAGATTCAGATTTTTCCATGTGGATATCAATGATTCCCTGGTGGCTCAGCAGTTAAAAAAAAAAAAATCCACTTACCAATGCAGAAGCCACAGGAGACCTGGATTCAATCCCTGGGTCAGGAAGATCCCCTGGAGGAGGAAATGGCAATCCATTGCAATGATTCTTGCTGGGAAAACCCCATGGACAGAGGAGCCTGCTGACCTGCAGTACATAAGGTCGCAAAGAGTTGGACATGACTGAGCACACAGACACACCAATGGTGCCAGCATCATTTGCCTAAAAACAACCACAATAAAACCATAATTTCCTCTCTTATCCTAGGTACATTTTATGAGAATCAGTTGACTATATATGTTTGGATATATTTCTGGACTCACTATTCAAATCAATTGATCTATATGTCTATACTTTTGCTAATACCTTACTATCTTGAGTCTTCCCTGGTGGCTCAGAGGTTAAAGCATCTGCCTGCAATGCGGGAGACCTGGGTTCAATCCCCGGGTTGGGAAGATCCCATGAAGAAGGAAATGGCAACCCACTCCAGTATTCTTGCCTGGAGAATCCCATGGACATAGAAGCCTAGTGGGCTATAGTCCACAGGGTTGCAAAGAGTTGGACATGACTGAGCGACTTCACCTACTATCTTGGTTACTTTATAGCAAGTTTATCCCTAAATGCTTTATATTTTCTTAATGGCACTACCAATAGTACTGACTTAAAGAAACATGAACAATATGAGAGTTAGGAGTTAAATATTATTTGTGGCAAAATGAGGACTACAGCCCTGGAGACAGCATTTCAGATACCTCTGAAAAACTTCTCCAAAGAGATAGGGTGGAAGGTCAATATATATGTGATTTTGGTAAAGAGGGAGTCCATGTAGTCAACCACATATATTTTTGCAGAACATTATTGCTGGGCTTCCCTTGTGGCTCAGATGGTAAAGAATCTGCCTGCAAAGCGGGAAACTCAGGTTCAAACCTCGGGTCAGGAAGATCTCTTGGAGAAGGAAATGGCAATCCACTCCAGTATTCTTGCCTAGAGAATTCCATGGACAGAGGAGTCTGGAGGGCTATTTTCCATGGGGTCGCAAAGAGTTGGACACAACTGTTCCTCCTACTAATCATGAGGAGCAATTGTCATCATAAAAGATTTTAGTGCTTTTCTAGATATGAGCAGGTATAAGAATTGTGCTCATAACATTGCCTCCTGAAAATATCTGTCTGAAGACTTGTCCTGCCAGTTTTTCCCAGAGCACAGAGTGCCTCATTTCTGCTCTCCACCCTGAACTCCTTTCAGAGGTTATGGAAAATCAACAGTTGAGGCAGCACATTATTTAATCCTTGCAGAGGTAGTTAGCAAGTTCCAATGGTGAGTGTTGAGTTATAGTTGATGATAATATTACTTACATTATATTTTGAATTATTGTTGCTAGTATAC
This sequence comes from Raphicerus campestris, assembly GCA_006410735.1. NCBI lineage: Eukaryota > Metazoa > Chordata > Mammalia > Artiodactyla > Bovidae > Raphicerus > Raphicerus campestris. Next base: position 30,426 of record SJYW01014994.1, read on the forward strand.
AAAATGCAATTGATTTTTATACGTTAATTTTTCCATCTTAACCACACAGATAAATTCACTTATTAGTTGCAGCAAAAAAATTTTTTGTAGATTTCTTAGAAATTTTCTATATTTATGATTTTATTCTCTGTAAATAAGACAGTTTAACATTTTCCAATTTACTTGCAATTTATTTACCTTTTTCTTGCTTTATTACACTTGATGAATTCTCTATAAAAACTGTTCAATAGAAATGGTAGGATTTGGTTAGATTTTCATCATTGCCTTTTCTTAGGTTGAGAAAGTTCCCCTTTTATTTCTAGTTTATTGACAGACTTCATCATGAATGGGAGTTAAAATGTATCAAATGGTTTTTCTGCATCTATTGATATGATCATATTTTCCCTCTTCTTTCTCTTGTAAATATGGTGAGATACATTTCTGCCAATGATAACCATTCTTCTATTTTTTTATTTTTATCATGTTCTTCAACCATTATGCTTTCATCATATATTTTTATATTTCCATAAACCATATATTGTGAGTATGTGTGTTTGACTTCATATTATGGGTGTCAAACCATANTGAATTCTCTATAAAAACTGTTCAATAGAAATGGTAGGATTTGGTTAGATTTTCATCATTGCCTTTTCTTAGGTTGAGAAAGTTCCCCTTTTATTTCTAGTTTATTGACAGACTTCATCATGAATGGGAGTTAAAATGTATCAAATGGTTTTTCTGCATCTATTGATATGATCATATTTTCCCTCTTCTTTCTCTTGTAAATATGGTGAGATACATTTCTGCCAATGATAACCATTCTTCTATTTTTTTATTTTTATCATGTTCTTCAACCATTATGCTTTCATCATATATTTTTATATTTCCATAAACCATATATTGTGAGTATGTGTGTTTGACTTCATATTATGGGTGTCAAACCATAGTTACTTTATTGCCATTTGTTTTTCCAGTCAATGCTGTGTTTTAAGATCTGTCTGTTAGATGTGATGTGCTTATGGTGCTATGTGTGGTCACTCAGGCATGCCCAGCTCTTTACAACCCTTTGGACTATAGCCTGCCAGGCTGCTCTGTGCACGGTATTTTGCAGTCAAGAGTCCCATTTCCTTCTCCAGAGGATCTTCCAGACCTGGGGATCAAAGCCACGGCTCCTGTGTTTCCCGCGCCCCAGGCAGGTTCTTTGCCCACTGAGCCAGCTGGGAAGCCGTTTATACGTGACAGTGGTAGTAGTGAAGTCATTCAGTCTTCTCCGGCTCTTTGCCACTGCAAAAACTGCAGCTTGACAGGCTCCTCTGTCCATGGGGTTCTCCAGGAAAGAATACTGGAGTGGGTTGCCATTCACTAGGGCGTATTTATTGTCGCTCATCTGTACCATTCACTTATGTAAATATTACATATTTAAACAAACAATATATTCTTTCAGCTTTACAAGACAACGCCAACTTCTTTTCCAAAGTAGTTGCAGCAGTTTACATTTTCACAAATGCATGGCATGGCTAGCTGCTTTTTATGCATAGAAATTTCCAGTGATATCTGCCCTCCATTGTTTTCAGTGTGGTCTGTGCACATTAGTATCCCTTTGTGGTTTTATTTGTTGGTAAATAAACACTAACATCTCCTGGATAGTTTTTTTTTTTTGGCTTACTTTTGATTCTTGTTTCTCTTTGAATTACTTGTTCATATTTGTTTAATGTAGACTCCAATGGCATTAAGTTTTATGGATGAATTTGGAGAAAATTATTTAAAGTACTGACTATACCTACTAAAAGTTCTTCACTTTTACCTTTCTTAGTGCCCTCAAATAAAGATTTGCCATTTTCTCCATGTATCTTTTCTGTTAGATTTATCTGACAATTAAGTTTTTAATATTTTAGCAATACAATTACTACATTAAAATTATACTTTATTGTTCTGTATTACTAGTATATAATAATTCACTTTATTTTTAATTTTGAATTATATTTAAGCACCTAGCTATAGTTTTTAAATGATCAATTTTAATAAATTGGCTGTGGATTCCCTTGCTTCTTTTAATCTCCTTTATGACCAATATTTATTTGCTTTTTTTCTTTCTTTATGGGTGAAGACTGCCAATTAAATTTTGAATAGAAGTGATTGTTAGCATCATTTTTGTTTGTTTCTGATTTTAAAAACAGTGTTCCTAAGCATTTAGTGTAGAGTCTGATGGGATTTTGGTTGATACTTTTATTAAGATAAGAGAGTTTCCTTTTGCTTCAAGTCTGAAGAGAGTTTTAACTATTATTTTATATAGAAGCTAAATTTTATCAACTCCCCCTTCTATTGAAGAGACTGTAAAGGCTTTCCCTTTTAATCTGTCCACATAGGAGAACTATTAAAATATTTTCTAAAATTAAGCAAAAATGTTGAATTTGCTTCTCTACTCACAGGTATTCGTTAAGTCTTACTTTGTGTCTGGTATTTTGCTAGGATTTAGAGATAAGTTTATAACAATGAAGAAAGACAGAATAATAATTAAAGCCTTAATTATATTTTTAAGAAACAAATAAACATACAATATGGCACAGCAATAGTGTTTTATGCACAAATAAAATGAGATAGAGATTGCATGATGCTTTTCTTCATTCAGGTATAACAAAGTACGAGCCTGGTAGCTTATAAACAGCAGCTTTTTAATTCTCACAGATCAGCAGTTCAAGCTCAAGGTGCCAGCATGGTGCTGGCCTTCTTGTTGGTTCATAGCTGGGACCTTCTTGCTATGTCCTCAAATGGTGGTAGGGACTAACACACTCTGTGGCATCACATTTCTAAGGGCATTAATCCATTCATGAATGCCCCACCCTCATAACTTAAGCACCTCACAAAGATCCCACTTCCTAATGCCATCATCTTTGCCAGTTGGGATTTCAACATATGAATTCTGAGGAATTCAGACCATAGGATTTCACCCTGACTCCCCATCTTTAAGAAAACATTTAAGAATGTTCTATCTGATTAAAAAAGTGATTAAAAAATGACATGTAAGCAGAGACTACAAGGAAGGGAGAAAAGGAACTATGTGGGTACATGAAGGAAGAGCTTTCCAGGTGAAGTAAATGATATGTGCAAAGGTCCTGTGGCAGAACCACAGAGAGCTAGTTGGGAGGTGTGACTGGGAAGGAGCAAGTGGCAGTGCTTCATAATAAATAGACAAAGAGGCAGCTGCATGTTGGATTGTGCAGGTTCCAAATAATTAGATTTTATTATGGGGACTTGATGAACATGGCCAGCACCTGACTTCTATTCTGAAGTGGATAAGATCCTGTAAACTTTGAGTGTGACTTCCTTTTAAATAGAATTCTCCAGCTCCTTTGGGGAAGACAGTGAGAAAGCAAGAGAGAAAAGGATATTGTAAAGGCAAGTAGGTGATTAGAAGGCTGAGGCAAAACTCCAGATTAGAGAAAATGGTGGCTTGAGGGAATGAAAAAGATTATGATTCAGTGCATATACTGAATATCCATGATAGCAAATACTATTATTTATAGCACAATTTGCCAGGCACTCCAAGGGATGTGTCAATATGTACTTGTTTCATTCACTCATAAGAAGATAAATACTATTCTTACTTTCATTTCACACAAAGAAACTGAGGTGCCAAGAGGTGAAATATCTCTGTTTGTTGTTCAGTCACTAAGTCATGTCCAACCCTTTATGGCCCCATGAACTGCACACGTTAGGCTTCCCTGTCCCTGAGGTTGTTTTAAAAGGCTCAGAGGATTGACTGGGAGCCCTGGTACAATGAAATCTGCCTCTAAAGATGGCACTGCGTAGGTATCCAAAGTGCCCAAGAGCAAGGCAAGGGAGTTCCTTGACATATGGTAAGTCAGCAGAGGCAGGTTTACAGGCTGCCTGAGAGCCCACCAGAGAGTTCCAGAGACACTTTAATAATCATCCATGATTCTAGGGTGTGTTTGTTGCTTAAGCTAGAAATCTTAATTCTTCAGAAAGATACAAGAGGATCCCCTTACTAATTAGTGCAGGAGGAGGAGACTTACATAACTTTTCTGTTATCATTGCTACCTTATTTTTATTTTAGCTTAATTTTTTTAAACATTTCATTTTGTATTGGAGTGTGGCTGATTAACAAACAATGTTGTGATTGTTTCAGGTGAACAGTGATGGGACTTAGTCATACATAGGCATGTATCCATTCTCCCCCAAACTCCCCAAAGGATACCTAGCTTCCTTGAGTCTGAGAGCCTCAGGGAACTCTAGTGTTTACAGACAAAAGGACAAAGAAGTAGAGGGTCTGAGATCCTTGCTGTCGTTGCCTATGCTGCTTACCCTGAATGTCCATTCCTTAACACTCAAGAGCTAAATTGGAATTTTCTTGGCTGAAAGATAGAAAAGTCCTTTTCTTGTTGTCTTTTTTTTTTTTTTTCCTAAATAAAGCTCCCTGAATTGTTAGTGTGATGGCACAGGAGACCAAGCTATTATCCTTGCAGAAAACTGTCAATCATATACCTGAGAATCCCTCAGCTTCCCAGCTGCTTACACATGCTTGGTCATTTCCATCTTTTCCTAAGGGTGAAATCCTTCAAGCCCCTTAGGTACTTTCTGTTCATCTCAGACATCTTTTGTTAGTTTTTTGAAATTGGTTTTCCACATGCTTAGGAAACCAAAGTTTATGAGAAGAAAAGATAGAAGTAGAGAAGAAAACATTGCATATATATGAAATTACATGTATATAAAAATAATGCATATGTACACAAAACATATATATACACTAGTATTTTCATATATGTATGTATGCATACATGTAAGTGGGGCTTCCCTGGTGGCTCAGTGGTAAAGAATCCACCTGCCAATCCAGAAGACATAGGAGACACAGATTCAATCCCTGGGTCAGGGAGATTTCCTGGAGAAGGAAGTGGCAACTGACTCCAGGATTCTTGCCTGGGACATTTCATGGACATAGGAGCCTGGCAGGCTACAGTCCATGGGGTCGCAAACAATCGGTGACAACTGAGCTACTGCATACACACACACACACACAGTTAATTTATAATGTTGGGTTAGTTTCTGGTGTACAGCAAAATGACTGATTTATTCTAAAATATTCAGAATATTTCATATTTTTCCCATTGTCCTTTATTGCAGGATATTGAACCTAGTTCCTTGTCCCATACAGTAGGACCTTGTTGTTTGTCTGATTTATATATAGCAGTGTGCATCTGCTAATCTCAAAGTCCTCGTTTGTTCCTTCCTGCACCTCTTCCCTTTGGTAGCTGTAAGTCTGTTCTCTCTGTTTATGAGTCTGTTTCTGTTTTGTAGATAAGTTCCTTTGTGTCATGTTTTAGATTCCACATATCAGTGATATCATGCGATATCTTTCTTTGTCTGACTTTATTTGGTATATGTTTTATACAGTATTTATGGACAGGGATGAAGGGGCATAGCTGTTTAGATCTGTATCAGTGCTTTATCCTTAGGGCTTCCCTGGCGGCTCAGCAGTAAAGAACCTGCTTGCCAATGCAGGAGACATAAGAAATGTGGGTTTGATTCCTGGGTGGGGAAGATCTTCTGGAGGAGGGCATGACAACCCACCCCAGTGTTCTTGCCTGGAGAGTCCCATGGACAGAGGAGCCTGCCGGGCTACAATCCATAGGGTCCCAAAGAGTCGGACACGACTAGAACAACTTAGCCCTCATACATGTACACAGTTCATTACCGTTAGCTCACAACTTATCTGCTTATAATTCCCCCACGTATCCTGGTCTCTAGCAGTCCCTCAGCAATTATCAAGGAGATCCAGAATCCAAATCTCAGTTTTACTTGCTCTAGCGACTTAGAATCAACTGAAAAAATTCTTGTGAGCTGAGTATACAAAGGCTTAAGACTATCAACTTTGTTTTCTCTGCATTTTACTACACCAGGCCTGTATTAGACACTCAGCAAATGTTTGATTAATGTAAAAATAGTTTCCTATTTTACTTTACCTCTTTTGAATTCCACTCCCCAACTCCCAGAAAAGCACTGTTTGATCCATTATGTTAAACCCAGTACTAAATATATTTATTTCCCATTAACCAACAAACAACCTGCTCGAAATAGTCTTTTACTAAAGTCCTGCCTATTGGGCAGGTATGGGTAGTACACTTAGCTTAAGTTCATCTCCCTCATCCAGAGTCTTCAGCAAATGGCCAAATAACCATGGAGATAAGATTGCTGCCTGTCTCAGTCTGAATATTCCTTGCTAACCATTCTTGCCTTCTTTTGTGATCTGTGTAGTGATTTTCACTGCCATCCCTAATTCTAAGCTTGTCTGTTTTAAATGACAGCTTGAACCATGCCTAAACTGCTAGATGTTGTAAAATGCCTGGCTAACAATGGCACCCCACTCCAGTACTCTTGCCTGGAAAATCCCATGGGTGGAGGAGCCTGGTAAGCTGTAGTCCACGGGGTTGCTAAGAGTTGGACATGACTGAAGACTTCACTTTGACTTTTTACTTTCATGTGTTGAAGAAGGAAATGGCAACCCACTCCAGTGTTCTTGCCTGGAGAGTCCCAGGGACGGGGCAGCCTGGTGGGCTGCCGTCTATGGGGTCACACAGAATCGGATACAACTGAAGCGACTTAGCAGCAGCAGCAGCAACACACATTTCAGAACCACCTCTCTTCTGCCTTGGTTTTTCAAAAATGTTATTATTGAGTCATAGTTTTTCCTTTCTGGCCCTTCCAAAAGGAAGTAATGGCTTGAAGGATGCAAAGAGGCATGAACATTCCAAAAGTGTTCCAAGAAAAGTGAGTGGGTGGAGAAATTTGCATAGAGCAGAGGCCCTCAACTCACTGAGAATAAGCAACCATTTTAATGATAATTACTTGTAACATCTTCTTTATTATCCTGAAATGAAAAGCAAAGGTGATGCAACATCCCACACAGTTAGTTTCAAAATATCAACATTATAACCCTAACTGTAATATCAAGCAGAAGGATATTAAACTGATATTAATTAGCAGTGTTAATGGTCAGACACAGTTCCCTGAATGCAAACTGTCTTCAGTAGCCTGGTGTCTATTTTCTCTTCTCCAAATCACTGTTTATTCCTAAGATGTTTTGTTTATCGTCTTGTTTTCCTTTTAAATCTTTATTCCAGATTGTTACTGAGCACCAACTAGTACCAGGCACTATGCTAGGCAATAAAATATGCATTACCCCCTTACCCACAGCAGATAAGGAAACCAACATGTTAGCTAAATATTCCTAAGCCTAATTATTGGTACATTACGAAACAAAGTCTCAAAGCAAATCAACTGTTATTTCTGCTGCAACAAGCAGGAGAGCTGTTGTAGTTGAGGCGTTGAAGTCATTTAAAGGAAGCCTGGCAGGGGAAGGTCAAAAGACAGAGTTGGTGTTCTGTTTTTTATCTAGGTGCTCATTACATGGATATGTTCAATTTGTGAAACTTTGGGAAGCTTTACAATTATGATATGTGCTATCCACACTTTTCTCTATGTATGTTATTTTTCAATGAAACCTTGGGTGTGTGTGTGGATAGGGGAGACACAGAGTTTTCTGAATCTAAAAATTTCCTTTGTAATTGACTGGTTTGATCTTCTTTCAGTCCAAGGGACTCTCAAGAGTCTTTTCCAACACCACAGTTTGAAAGCGTCAATTCTTCAGCTCTCGACATTTCTTTATGGCTCAACTCTCACATACATACATGACTACTGAAAAAACCATAGCTTTGACTATAGGGACCCTCTTGTTGGCAAAGTGATACCTCTACTTTTTAATATGCTGTCTAGACTCATCACAGCTTTTCTTCCAAGGAGCAAGCGTCTTTAATTTAAAGTGTCTCCATTGTTACCTTGCACACAGGTTCATCTGTACCATTTTCCTAGATTCCATATATATGCTTTAATAAACGATATTTGGTTTTCTCTTTCTGACTTACTTCACTCTGTATAATAAGCTCTAGGTTCATGCACCTCATTAGAACTGACTCAAATGCATTCTCTTTTTTATTTGTTAAAGTTTATTATTTGAGTATAATTACTTTACAATGTGGTGTAAATTTCTGCTGCACAACTAAGTGAATCAGTTGTATGTATGCATATATACGTACCCTCTTGAACCTCCCTCCCCCCGCCCCACTCCCCCCTCCAATCCCCGTCTTCCAGGTCATCACAGAGCACCAAACTGAGCTCCCTGTGCTATACAACAGCTTCCCATTAGCCATCTATTTTACACTTGGTGGTCTGGAAGGCGACAGCCCTCAGAGTCGCAGAGTCGACCATGACTGAAGTGGCTTGGCTTGCAGGCATGCGTGTGTCACTGCTGCTCTCCGCCCCTCCCAGCCCTGCCCCACTGCGACCGCATGGCTGCTCTCCATGTCTGCATCTCTTGCCCTGTCCTGCAAATAGGTTCATCTGTGCCATTTTTCTTTACAGCATCAGATCTTGCTTCTATCACCAGTCACATGCACAACTGGGTATTGTTTTTGCTTTGGCTCCATCCCTTCATTCTTTCTGGAGTTATTTCTCCCTGATCTCCAGTAGTATATTGGGCACCTACTGACCTGAGGAGTTCCTCTTTCAGTATCCTATCATTTTGCCTTGTNAAGAGACAGCATTACTACCATTTCTAAGCCTAGCTAGAAATATCTACAACCAGAGTGCAGCTGAAACACTACATATTTGTAATGAAAGCACAGGATTCCAGACTCTGGAAATAACGCATTCAACAACAACAGCCAAATGAACCCCAATAAAGTAGAAAAATAAATTACTTAGCTGAAGTATTTCCACAAGAAAAGCAGTTTTTATGGAAAATTTTTGAGGACTCTGAGCTTTTGTAAAAGCTTTAAAAATTGATACTACTAGCTCTATATTGTTGTTTCTGATTTCTTCACAAAACATCATGCTTTTTCTTGATATAAAATTATTGTAGTCACAAGTGTTGTTCATAATAGGCATGAATAGGGACACAGAGAGAGTGAGGTGATTTGTTTAGAAATAAACAGATAAGTTGGAAAGGTGAGTACAAACAACAAAGGAATTAAGAAATTACTGGATACAAAAAAAAGTATGCAAAATGTTTACTGGTAAGAGAATCAGCTCAGTTAGATATATAACTAAATGCATCCCGGGAGCAAAGAGAAATGCTGACACAACAAATTACTTCTTATGTATGCTTAGTCAATTCCCGGGTCTTAGATTTCTCATCTTAAAACAAATGATAATGCTTCTTTCTATATCAAATGGCCTAACACAGATGGCAATTCCTTGCATCATGCCTGCCATGTAGTAGATGCTGAATGATGTTTGTTGAATCTGAAACTGAATGTGTTACCTTCCTAGGGGAAAAGAATGAAAGTCATAAAGAAGAAAATTTAGAATATCACATCCCCAGGATAGATGAGTTTGGCAAAAGAAGGAGAGCCAGGAAGGGAGGAAGAAAAGGTCAAACAGGCAAAGCCTAGAAAAAAGTTTAAAGACTGGCTAGATGCCTACCAAGCTCCTTTTCTCTTCCCGGAAGAGGATTCTCTGACCCCTTTGCACACGAGAGACGTGTGGAAGGTTCTTGCTGATGGATAGAGAGAGGAAGTAACTTGTTTATAGTGAAGTAACAGAAGTTATACATAAATAAATGCATTTTCCCCCTTCCCTCCCTGCTGCCTGCTAGCTGGATTATGCCAGGGCAGTCCTGAACTGCATACTGAAGAAAAGCCATCACATAGTAGGACCTGAATCCCTGAGCAATTGAATAACACAGAGGTTCACCCCCACATTGCTTATGTTGAACTGGAAATGAATGAACAGACCTAGAGACTGTCATACAAAGTGAAGTAACTCAGAAAGAGAAAAACAAATATCATATTAATTCATATATTTGGAATCTAAAAAAATGGTACAGATGATCTATTTGCAAAGAAGACATAGAGAACAAACATGGACACCAAGATGAGAGGAGAAGGGGTGGAGTGAATTGAGAGACTGAACAATCTCATACAAACATTAAGTGAAGTGAAGTTAGTTGTGTCAGACTCTTTACAACCCCATGGACTGTAGCCTACCAGGCTTCTCTGTCCATGGGATTTCCCAGGCAAGGGTACCGGAGTGGGTTGCCATTTCCTTCTCCTATGTATAAAATAGATAACTAATGGAAACCTGCTGTATAGCCCAAGGAACTCTACTGGCTGCTCTGTGGTGACCTAAATGGGAAGAAAAGCCAAAACAGGTGATATATGTTACAAACGGCTGATTCACTTTGCTGATGAGCAGAAACTGATACAGCAGTGTAAAGCAACTGTAATCTAGTAAAAAAAAAAAAAAATGTGGTATACCTAAGCAGTGAAGTATTATTCAGTTGTGAAAAGAAATGAAGTAGTGATTGAAGCTGCAAGGTGAATGAATCCTGAAACTATTATGCTAAGTAAAACCAGAAAACAAATCTACATATAATGATTCCACTGATGTGAAATGTCCGAAGAAGGAAATACATAGAGATAGAAATATTGATAGCTTGCCTGCATGCCAGCTAAGTCGCTCAGTCATGTCTGAATGATAGCAACCCTCTGGAATGTAGCCCTCTGTCCATGGGATTTTCCAGGCAAGAATACTGGAGAGAGTTGTCATTCCCTTCTCCAGGGGATCCTTGGGATCTTCTCCACCCAGGGATTGAAACTCTATCTCTTATGTCTCCTGCCATTGGAGGCAGGTTCTTTACCACCAGTGGCTGCCTCTAGGGGAGTGGTAGGTGGTAGATGAGGAAAGAGTGCTAATGGGAAAAGGTTTCTTTCTGTGTTAGTGAAAATT
>SJYW01014994.1:42148-69289 GCA_006410735.1 Raphicerus campestris
AAAAAAAAAAAAAAATGTGGTATACCTAAGCAGTGAAGTATTATTCAGTTGTGAAAAGAAATGAAGTAGTGATTGAAGCTGCAAGGTGAATGAATCCTGAAACTATTATGCTAAGTAAAACCAGAAAACAAATCTACATATAATGATTCCACTGATGTGAAATGTCCGAAGAAGGAAATACATAGAGATAGAAATATTGATAGCTTGCCTGCATGCCAGCTAAGTCGCTCAGTCATGTCTGAATGATAGCAACCCTCTGGAATGTAGCCCTCTGTCCATGGGATTTTCCAGGCAAGAATACTGGAGAGAGTTGTCATTCCCTTCTCCAGGGGATCCTTGGGATCTTCTCCACCCAGGGATCGAAACTCTATCTCTTATGTCTCCTGCCATTGGAGGCAGGTTCTTTACCACCAGTGGCTGCCTCTAGGGGAGTGGTAGGTGGTAGATGAGGAAAGAGTGCTAATGGGAAAAGGTTTCTTTCTGTGTTAGTGAAAATTTTCTGTAATTAGATAATGGTGAGAGTTGTACAATTTTGTGAATATCAGAAAGACCACTGAATTGTATACTTTAAAGGGTCAGTATTATAGTATATGAATTATATTTCAATAAAAAAGAGAAAATATGCACTAAAAAACCCTTTACCGTGTTATTCCAATGAGAATACTGAATTGGGGCTGTAGCTAGTATTATTTACAAATGGAGCCCAAATGGACGCAAAAGAGGACATTATGTAGCTGACTTTATGTATGTTTAGAAAGCGAAAGTTGAGATTTAAAGAACAGAGAAATGACTTAGTTATTCTTTGCATCAAAGAAATATTCCCTTTAGATTCCTATCAGTGGCCAGATTCTCCTGACCATTCATAGTGATCGTGTTTATGGCATAATTGTGTGTGTATAGGCATTGGCTATGAAAGAGGTATCAGTATGCTGCTTGAACTGTAATCGACTCCCAGAGGAGGGGAGAGACCTGCTTACTGCAGAGGCATTTATTTTGGAGCCAGCACTGTGCAAGAGTGCAAATATCTGAGATATTTGCTTAGCAGCTCAGAATTTAAACTTGCAACATTGGCTTAGCCACTTTCTTTAAGGTAATAAAAGTTGCTTTTGTTGGAGATATATTTGGAATACCCATTGTGTACATTTTCCCAATTAATTGGACTTTAATTACTTTGCAGAAAATCTATAAAAGAGTCATCAAAGTTTTCAAGATGAGAGCAAGCTGGTACATATTCCATTTATTTTCCATAGAACTATCTCACCATGAAACTTGAAAAAAAAAAAACAATGGCCAATTTAATTTTCTTCTGTTGAGGTTTATAAAAGACCCAGTAGAGGCTACTATCTCAATTTTTATAGAGATAACTATTTAGAAATATAAATGCTGAGGAAGAGAACAGGCTCAGAAATGTTGTTTTAAATCAAGGTGACCCTGTAAATTAGTTTCTTACATCATGTGTGTGTGTTGTACACATATATATGTATAGATATTTGTACGACTGCCTCAGTATTCAACCCAAGCAAGGTTAAAAAAAATCCAACAAGAATGTGGTAACATAAAACCAATTTCCTGATGTTTCTCATTTCCATATCAATTGTTTTTCTCGGGTACTTTCTTCCCATGGGAGGTGGGAGAAAAAGTGATTGTATGTGTGAAAATTGTTTAGTAAAATTTGTGTAACTTCAATACTGAATATATGCTTGGGGGGTAGAGGTTGAATAACACATAGTGGCTTAGCTTGAAGGAAATTTATTTTACAGTCTGCAAGTAAGAAGGATTTATGTACAAATGATGCACAAGGGAAGGATGAAGGGTTAAGAAGCAAGGGTGGGGCAACACTGAATGTGAGATGGGGCTGTATCCTGCCATTTCTTCTTTTACAATATTAGTGTTAAAATGGGAGGAGCCATGTTAAAATCCCAACCCAAACATGTCCAGTGTGGTCAATGAAAAAAAAATTATTTTTGGCATTGGGAGCAGGACAAGACCAGATGGAAAGCTAGAATCTAAATAAAAAGTGAAACCTGAAATTAAAAACACGTCAAAATCCATCAGTTCAGTGTGGGCTGAAAAATATTCTCACCTAGAGGGAGTTGATTACCCTTGAGGACGTCTCAAATCTCTTTCCGGCCCTGCACTTTGATGCTATAAGATGCTGAGCTGGAAGGTAATTGGCTGAATATTTTGCCTTTGATTTTGAAATTTCTAATCTTCAACCTTGGTCCTATATAGTGTTGCTACACTGTTTATTTTCTGACCAGGCCACTTAGACCTTCTTCATATTACTGATGGGTATTTCTCTGTAGCCTGAATCAATTTAATGTTTCTGACAATGAATTCCAAGTAATTGCAATGGCTTCAGTCCTGATCTCTGTCCCAGGGCACACTTGGAAATTAAATGTTAATTCTCACCAGTTATTTGCTGACTTCATCCTCATTTTATTAAATAATCATTTTCAAAAAATCCTTTCAAATTGAAATATCCATGCCCCAAGGAGATCAAACCTGTCAATTCTAAAGGAAATCAATCCTGAATATTCATTGGAGGGACTGACATTGAATTAGAAGCTCCAATACTTTGGCTACCTGATGCAAAGAGTTGACTCACTGGAAAAGACTCTGATGCTGGGAAAGTTTGTAGGCAGGAGGAGAAAGGGGTGACAGAGGATCAGATGGTTGGATGGTATCTCTGACTCAATGGACATGAATTTTAGCAAATTGGGACATAGTGAAGGACAGGGAAGCTTAGCGTGCTGCTGTTCATGGGGTTGCAAAGAGTTCCAGTACAGTTCAGTCACTCAGTCATGTCCAACTCTTTGAGACCCCATGGACTGCAGCATGCCAGGCTTCCCTGTCCATCATCAACTCCTGGAGCTTGAAAAGAGTTGGATATGAGTCTTTCCTGGAGTCACTAAGAGTTGGAAGCAACTTAATGACTGAACAACATTGCATGCTCTATTATCTGAAAGGTTTGGCATGTTGGAGAGTCTGGGTCAAACTGAGCCAGCCCCATGCTCTCTTCATGCTTTCTCCATGAATTTTCCATTGGTGTTCAGTGTATTCTAATTTGCTATAAGATACTGTTCTGTCCCTACTGGAGTGAGGGAGTGAAAGTCGCTCAGTGGTGTCCAACTCTTTGCAACTCCATGGACAGTAGCCCACCAGACTCCTCTGTCCATGGGATTTCCCAGGCGAGAACACTGGAATGGGTTGCCATTTCCTCCTCCAGGGGATCTGCCTGATTCAGTGATAGAACTCTGGTCTCCTGCATCCTTAGGATTGTTAGATCCACCCTAAGGAATCAGATGGATTCCTTACCATCTGAGCCAACAGAGATGTGCCTGCTAGGATCCTGCTTTAACTGCAAACAACTATAGCAGAAATTGCTACTATTTAAAGGAAGACTGTGGTTTTTCCTGTGGTCATGTATGGATGTGAGAGTTGGACTATGAAGAAGACTGAGTGCCGAAGAATTAATGCTTTTGAACTGTGGTGTTGGAGAAGACTCTTGAGAGTGCGTTGGACTGCAAGGAGATCCAACCAGTCCATTCTGAAGGAGATCAGCCCTGGGATTTCTTTGGAAGGAATGATGCCAAAGCTGAAGCTCCAGTACTTTGGCCACCTCGTGCAGAGAGTTGACTCACTGGAAAAGACTCTGATGCTGAGAAGGATTGGGGGCAGGAAGAGAAGGGGACGACCGAGGATGAGATGGCTGGATGGCATCAGTGACTCAATGGACATGAGTCTGAGTGAACTCTGGGAGTTGGTGATGGACAGGGAGGCCTGACGTGCTGTGATTCATGGGGTTGCAAAGAGTTGGACATAACTGAGTGACTGAACTGAACTAAACTGAGAGGTGGCTTGAACCTTTCAACAACATTGAAAGTGCTGTAACCCAGTTATAGTAAAGAAATGCTTCCCTGATGGCTCAGATGATAAAGAATCTGCAGGCAATGCCAGAGACTTGGGTTTGATCCTTGGGCCAGGAAGATCCCCTGGAGAAGGGAATGAGTACCCACTCTAGTATTCTTGCCTGGAGAATTCCATGGACAGAGGAGCTTGGTGGGCTACAGTCCAGGGGTTGCAAAGAGTTGGACATGGCTGAGTGACTAACACTTTCACTTTAAGCTGATTTTTCTTTTGTGTTGGAGGAATTTTCCACAAGTTTTCTGAGGATTTATTTTGATTGAAGAACTAGGTAAGCAAAGTCCCAAGGCACATGCATTGTCTTGTGATGATAATTGTATACTTTATCTGGTTCTAGTGGATAACAAGGGCTTGCCCCACATTCTAGGAGTATTTCTATTCTAGAGGAGTTGCATGAAGTTTCCTGTAGAATTTGGAGGGGAAGATATTATATTTTAGTTAAAAAATCACTCAATGAGATATGAAGCTACTTGTTCAAATTCAGCAAAATAGAGTTCTCCTTAATGCCCAGGTCATGTATTCTAGAACAGCATAGAGTAGCACAAGGTCTTGATTTTTAGACATAGAGACACGATTTAAATTCTGGTAACCACCCCTTACTAGCTGTATGAACTTCCATATAAAAATAGCATCTGAGCCTCACAGCCCTAGATAGAAAAATAAAGTGTACCTTACAGAGGTTATTGTCAGTCTTTAAAAATGCCTTTAATCTACTCCAAATGTGAAACACAGTAGTAAATAGCAAATAGTCTTATCAGTATTTCTCTTATTAATATTTCCAGTGGGCTGCTTGGTTTAAGGCTGGCACTTGTGCGATGAGTCATAATATAGTCATAGTACAGAAATTATATTTAGAAAAGCTTTAGTTTTATTCCTTTTACTGGAAATTTACTAGACCACTCAATGTGGTAGATTCTCGTTCAGCAAAAGCACAATATACAGATCTGATATTTTCATAAAGGAAGGCTACATGTAATAACTAATGAAAAAGAGAGAATTTGCATTCTCCTTCCAATATTCCCTGTCTAATTCTATTGTGTGATCTTAGTCAAGCAAGTGCATTTTTACTTCTCTTTGGGGAGGAAGAGCAGAGGGCTTTATCTGCAATATCAAGGCTATCTCTGTGTAAATTATTTCCAATATGAGAACAAGAGTGACTGCAGTATTGTCCCTCAAGTACTTGGCATTCCTTGGAAGAAAACATGATGTAATTGGACTTTAATAACTTGGATGAAAATGTATCCTAGGGCCATAAAATGTTTCTCTACAACATTAGATCTAGGCGAGTTATTATGATTACCTCTTAAGAAGTGTTCAGATTAATGGATATGTGATTATAAAGTCCATTACAAAGGCAGAATCAGGAAGAGGTACAGAAAAGCACCCTGATATTTCAGTGTGTCAGTACTGAACATTTCGTGCAGAGAAGGTATTTTATCACTGGCATTGCCAGACTCACTGGGGGAATAGCTAAACAAGGAGACCTGCCCTGAATATCATTTCCACCTTCCCATTTCCCTTGTATCACTTATTAGGAGTCTGCTTAAAGGAGTTTCCCTCTATTGCAGTGTACAGGTGAGCACTGTGATATGAGTAAAACCACTTGAGTCTACCAGCTCAGCCCCCACCTATTTATGTGATTTGTGTGTGTGTGTGTGTGTGTGTGTGTGTGCTCAGTCATGTCTGACTCTTTGTGACCCAGAGGACTGCAGCCCTCCAGGCTCCTCTCTTAATGGGAATCTTCAGGCAAGAATACTGGAGTGGGTAGTAGCCATCCCATTCTCCAAGGAATCTTCTCAACCCAGGGAACAAACCCGGGTTTCTCACACTGCGGGAAGATTATTTTACCATCTGAGCCACCTATATTCCCATATAAAATAAAAATTAAAACAAAACAAAACACAGAGGGACTGTCAGGTGATACATACAAAGAATCAGAATCTCTGATCTGTTTGTACTGAGATGGGTCCCATGGATCTGGGTTTTTAATAAATGCGTCAGATGATTCTTATGTTCAGGCAAATTTCAGATGATTGTTATAGTTGCTGTAATAGAAGCAAGAATTAAGTGCAGGCTTAGAAACCAACTCAGCCTGAAGGAGTTAGGAATGGTTTCTTGCAGGAACATTTGATCTATGCCTTGAATAATGAATGGGGACTTACTAATCTGAGCAAAGGTGGGCAAAGGGTCCCAGAAAACTGTATCTTAACAAAATCCATATCTTCCAGATGTTGCCTCATCTGTGAAATTAAGACACTAAAAAGCATGCCTTCTCATCTGATGCCTTCTGTTTCAGTGATAACTTTGAAAACTGGGCAATTTCAATGTTATTTGCTTCTCAATTCACCTCAAAATTTCAGTGTAATAACTTGTCAGNAATTAAGACACTAAAAAGCATGCCTTCTCATCTGATGCCTTCTGTTTCAGTGATAACTTTGAAAACTGGGCAATTTCAATGTTATTTGCTTCTCAATTCACCTCAAAATTTCAGTGTAATAACTTGTCAGATTTTCTTTGTGAGAACTTCTTTCTACTGGAAAAAATGAAAATATTTTGTAAGCCCTATTATGATATAACTACCTTGCATGCTTGCTAAGTCACTTTAGTCAAGGCTGTCTCTTTGTGACCCTATGGACTATAGCCTGCCAGGCTCCTCTGCCCATGGGATTTTCCAGGCAAGAATATTGGAGTGGGTTACCATTCTCTTCTCCACGGGATCTTCCCAACCCAGGGTTTGAACTTACATCTCTTAGGTCTCCTGCATTGACAGGTGGGTCCTTTACAACTAGCGCCAACTGCCAAGCAGGTAGAGGTTATCTTTCTTGTTCACTTTTGTACCCATATTATCTTTCAAATTACCTGGTCCGTTTGCACTCAAATGTGCTTATTATATACCTGAATTGAATTAATTGTATTCAGGTGTTCACTTTCAGGTAGACCTGTTAAAGGTTAGTTTCATAAGTAAAATAATATTTTAATTATAATAATTATAATATCAAAATGTAAATATTTGGAATATGCCTAGCCACTTCATATTTTTAGATCACTCACTCATTCAACAAATATCTATTGAATATTTTCTAGTTGTAAATCACTATTCTTGGCACTGGGGATGGAGCAGTCAACAAAACACAAAAATTCACGCCCTCATAGGCTTACGTTCTGACGGAAGAATGGAGAGATCATTCCATCTCTAAACTAAATTCAGTTATAATTATCTATAATTCATAGATGAGTGAAAGGGATTTCATATCTTGATTAGGGTACTCTTTTTGTCACACTTGTAAGAAAAACCAGAAGCTACACAATGCACAAGCTATTTTCTACTCATGAATTAAAAAAAAAGAAAAGCTCTCCTTCTAAGGCTTCATCCAGTATGAAACAGTGTTTCTCTTCTTGTATCAAAGGGCCATGAGTCATTTCCCTAACATTAGGACCAAATGTCCTTTTACAAGGTACAGAAACAACTCAAGTATCTGGAGACCACTTTCCTGGAGCATCCACTACCTGAAACATAGACAGAAGTGAAGAATCCAGAATGAAGTCAATCTGAGTAGCAAAAAGAGAAGGGCTGAGTTCTTGCATGATCTGACTTGCTAATACTTTTTGTACTGTTCTTTGATCCTCCCTTAAAGGAGCTGTACAATAGCAACAAAAATAACAACAATAATTGCAACAAAAACAGGAATAGTGAGGAGAGCTACCCCTTTGGGAGTATATACTCATATTGGACTCCTTATTTCATTTTCTCCTAAACTTTTTGAAGCAAAGTATGATTATGATGGCTGTATGTGTATGCACTGTGCTAAGTCACTTCAGTCACGTCCAACTCTTAAGGGACCCTATGTACCATAGACTCCCAGCCTCCTCTACCCATGGGATTCTCCAGGAAGTAATACCGNCTGTTCTTTGATCCTCCCTTAAAGGAGCTGTTCAATGGCAACAAAAATAACAACAATAATTGCAACAAAAACAGGAATAGTGAGGAGAGCTACCCCTTTGGAAGTATATACTCATATTGGACTCCTTATTTCATTTTCTCCTAAACTCTATGAAGCAAAGTATGATGATGGCTGTATGTGTATGCACTGTGCTAAGTCACTTCAGTCACGTCCAACTCTTAAGGGACTCTATGTACCATAGACTCCCAGCCTCCTCTACCCATGGGATTCTCCAGGAAGTAATACTGGAGTGGATTGCTATTTCCTCCTCCAGGGGATCTTCCCTACTCAGGGACTGAACCTGCATCTCAGGGATTGAACCTGCATCTCCTGCGACTCCTGCATTGGTAGGTGGATTCTTTACCACTGAGCCACCCTGGAAGCTCAACTATGAATATCAATGTCCAGATAGTTAACTGGTTTTAAGAAACTAATATCCAGATACCGTTTTTTATTTATACCGAAGAGTCTCAGAGAAATATTTCTTACCAAAAATTAGTAATAAAGTTAGCTGTTCTTCCTTTCCCTTCATCATATTTAAAATTGTGTGCATGGATATATAGTACATCACTAACAAAATCACTGATGTTTGGCATTTAAGAATAGTCAAAGACACTTTTGCCGTCAAGGCCAACACCTGAGGAACGAGCAGAAAGCAATGGTGTTGCCAGTAAGCTCAGCAAAAATTTCCGCTGGTAGCTTCCAGATACGCAGCAAGCTGCTTTGAGCGTCTTCATTTTTCCTTATGTTAAATAAATTTATCTGTGTAATGGCCTTTCCAGGTGGTGCTAATGGTAAAGAACCTGCTGGCCAGTGCTGAAGACACAGAGTTATGGGTTCAATCCCTGGGTTGAGAACATTCCCTGGAGAAGAGTATGGCAACCCACTCCAGTATTCTTCCCTGGAGACTCTCATGGACAGAGGAGCCTGGCTGTTTTGAACATACTCATTTTTCCTTATTTTAAATCAGTGTATATGTGTAATGGCATTGTTAATTATGTGGGGTAAATTCACCAATGTACTGTGGCCTCACGAACAGAATTTACTCTTTTTTTCCTTAGGAAAATCTCTCAATTCTTCCACTGGTATGTATTTCTCCATTGTCAGTTTACTTGACCTCTTTCATTCTGCTTGTCCACAGCCACAGCCTCTCACTCGTGTACAAACACCTCCCACAGTTAGAAGCATTGCTCGCACATGATGCGTTACTATAGAGATGAGAAATGGCAGAGGATGGCATCTCGGGGTCGCCTTTTTTATATAACCAGCACTCCTTCCCAGAAGAGTGACACTGATTTGCTCTCCACTGAAGGCAAATATTTGCTGTTGTTAAAAAAGGGGTTTTTCATTTCCAGGCAAACATATTTGCCTACTTCTTTGGTTCCCACTAAAACACCTTGGACTTTCTGTAAGCCAGAAAAAATTCAACCTCCCCTTACCATTCTGTACGTCAGCTTTGCGTATTAAAGGAAGTAACTTTCTAAACATTTCCTGATACTGCTGATATTTTGCATCATTTGCTTCTCAGTATATTTTTTAGCTAATATCTACAGTGCCTTGATATAACCATAATTACAAAGTGAGGGATTAGTCAGTGAAACAATTGGAGAAAGGAGATGTATTAATAGGCTAGAGAGACATTTCTTGTAGAAAATATACATTTGCACCAAACAAGGATCCATGGCTCACCTCTTAGACTAAGACTACAGAAAAGTCTTGAGAGAAGGTAAAAATTTAGATCTTTATTTCTAACATGGGAAAATAAATGGATTGTATTATTTACTATGTTTCTTGCCTCTCAGGATTTTCACTAAAGTTCCACTCTCTTTCAATACCTTCTAATTTCTGTGCTTACTTCAGCGTGCTTTATGACATTATTTTGATTTTATTTGTTGCTGTTGCTGCTGCTGTTGTTGTTTTGTCACTCTCTTGCTTTTGCCAGAGTTGAACTTGTGAATGGATCCATATTTAATTTGACAAATGGAGCTGGCAAGCCCTGGGGCACTTATGTAATTAGTCAAAGATGTCTCACGGCATGCTGTGCCTGCCCTGCACACATCTACACGTGGCATTGGAAGAAGAATGGCCCACATGCACTTTTCTCCTAAGATAGAGGATTATTTTTCAGATCAATTTGGGCTTCTTTAGAATAAAGTTACTTTTCTCAGTAGGCAAAGAAAAGGCAGTTCCCAATTAAACAGCATCCTTCAGAGTTGTGTGTACTTACTACTACTTTTCTAACATTTGAGAACAAGATACTTTTAAAAAAAACCACTTTTTTATTGTGTATTGAGGTATAGCTGATTAACAATATTGTGATAGTTTCAGGTAAACAGTAAAGAGACTCAGACATACATATATGTGTATCCATTCTCCCCCAAACTCCCCTCCAGTACAGGCTGCCACATAACATTGAGCAGAGTTCCATGTGCTATATAGTAGGTCCTTATTGGTTATCCATTTTAAATACAGCAGTGTGGAGAACAGAGATAGCGATTAAGACCCTGCAGTTGTAGATTTCTGTAGACTTCACGCCTCTGAGCAAAATACTCTCTGGAGCATAGTAAACAATATGGTTCATTAGGAATTATACCCTGATTACTAAATTCTATCCAACTGCCCTTTAGAAAAGTCACCGTGTGTCTTAGTTAAACTCCCCAGTTGCAGAGCCTGAGATGAAGACTCACTTGCAAGTGATTTATGAAGGTAGTGCTCCCCAGGTAAACTGATAAAAGATTGGGAGAAACAGGAGAGGGAAGGGGAAGAAGTTAGTCACAGGTGATTTCAGGCAAAGTCTAATCTCAGCCTGATTCCGTGAGGGCTCTGGACTGTTTGCAGTTTGCATCTCAGTTTATCAAAACTCACAGCACTGGAGCTAGGCTTTCTTAATCCTGTGACAGTCAGCCTTTAGCTATAAGCTCTCCTGAAGGGATAGAAGCTCCCAGGCATGCAGGGTAAGGTGGTTACAGTAGGAAAAAGACATTTATCTAGAAGTACATGCCACTTATGGCTACCCCGATAGCTCAGGGGGTAAAGAAACTGCCTGCCAGTGCAGGAACCTCAGGAGACATGGACACGGTCTCTGGGTCAGGAAGATCCCCTGGAGGAGGAAATGGCAACTCACTCCAGTATTCTTGCCTGGAAAATCCCATTGACAAAGGAGCCTGGTAGGCTATAATCTATGGAATCTCAAAGAGTTGGACATGATTGAATGTGTGTGTGTGTGCGCACACACACACACACACACACACACACACGTGCCACTTATAGCAAAGTGCAAAGAAGGTGGAGATAAATTCAGAGATCCAAGAAGAACTTGGAAGAGAATTGATAGTGTTTGTTAAACCATGTGTTCTCCTCCCAATGTTTGTACATATGTTTTATGCTGTTCATTCAGTGTCAAAATGTACTCTAAATCTAGTCCAGTGCTATCCAATAGAAATATGTGAGCTAAATTACTTATTTTCTAATATTCACATTAAAGAAAGTAAAAAAAAGATAAAATTAATTTCAATCATATATTTTACTCAATGCGGTATTTCCACACATGTAATAATAAAAAATGTCAATGAGCTATTTTACATTCTTTTTTGTACTTGGTCTTCAAAATCCATTGTGTATTTTGTACTTATGTTACATCTTGCTTTGGACTAGACTCAGTTAAGGTGTTTAATAGCCACATATGACTAAGGGCTACTGTTGATGTAGCTGGTTTCTTGAGCTGATCTTTGGGGCTATTACTGACTGATATAGTCAGAGAAAATAATATGTTAAACTTGAAATAAGTTGTTTCTGTGCCATACTACTCATAATATACTCTCTACTATAAGAATAGTAAAATTCTTCAATCACCTTTGCTTTCGTGAAAATACCCCATTCTTTCTATAACGGGGCCCTGTGGCTACCTTTGTATAATGTGACTGTCTGATTGCACATAATTGTTTAGATTCTGGTAATTTGACCCAGTTCAGTTCAGTTGTGTCCAACTCTTTGCGACCCCATTGACTGCAGCATGCCAGTCTCCCCTGTCCATCACCGACTCCTGAAGCTAGCTCAAACTCATGTTCATCAAGTCACTGATGCCATACAACCATCTCATCCTCTGTCATTCCGTTCTCCTCCTGACTTCAATCTTTCCCAGCATCAGGGTCTTTTCCAATGAGTCCGTTCTTCACATCAGGAGGCCAAAGTGTTGGAGTTTCAGCTTCAGCATCAATCCTTCCAATGAATACCCAGGACTGGTCTCCTTTAGGATGGACTGGTTGGATCTCCTTGCAGTCCAAGGGACTCTCAAAAGTCTTCTCCAACACAATTCAAAAGTATAAATTCTTTGGTGCTCAACTTTCTTTATAAACCAACACTCATACCCATACATGACTGCTGGAAAAACAATAGCTCTGATTAAATAGACTTTTGTCAGCAAAGTAGTGTCTCTGCTTTTTAATATGCTGTCTAGGTTGGTCATAGCTTTTCTTCCAAGGAGCAAGAGTCTTTTAATTTCATGGCTGAAGTCACCATGTGCAGTGATTTTGGATCCCAAAAATAAAGTGTCACTATTTCCATTGTTTCCCCATCTATTTGCCATGAAGTGATGGGACCATATGCTAAGATCTTAGTTTTTTGAATGGTGAGTTTTAAGCCAACTTTGCACTCTCCTCTTTCACTTTCATCATGAGGCTCTTTAGTTCTTCTTTGCTTTCTGCTGTAAGGGTGGTGTCATCTTTGTATCTGATGACATACGCAAATGGCCCAATCCCATTCACCTTTTTGAGGATTGCCTGTGTACTCACTGACTTTCCAGGTCCTGATTCCAGTATCTCTGAGGCTTGGCTTCCATTCAGTCCTCAGTTTGGTTGAAATATGACTCTGAAGTAGATCTACCCTGACCATTCTCTTAAGATTATAACCCTGTTCCATTGGAATCATTATCCCGATCACTACTATCTTTACCCTACTCTACTTTTTTTTAACTAATATACCACATAATGCATACATNAACTTCTTTTACTCTTGTTATCCTGCTTCTGTATCTAATTCTGTGTCATATCTTTGGATGGATGGGATGAGTTTTCAGATCTTCAGATTGAGAGGATTCGTGCGTATTAAACTGACCCTGAGGAAGTCACAAATGAAAACCCCCCTACACCTGGGTCTGATTTAGAAGACAATACTCTGGACTTTCAGTCCAAGCATGATGTTAAAATGGGTCTGACTCTGGGCTCCAATAGGGTAGGAGAATGTATTTTGGGTGTGGGAAGAATATGACTCATTATCAGTGTTTGGAAACTACTGCTTTTGTGCAAGAGCCTTGAGTCTCCATGCAAGTAGACCAGTCACACCACTGCCAAGAGCACATGGAGAGACAAAGTGGAGGCTCCCATGGAATGGGAGGAGCTTGAGACCACACAGGCCANAACTACTGCTTTTGTGCAAGAGCCTTGAGTCTCCATGCAAGTAGACCAGTCACACCACTGCCAAGAGCACATGGAGAGACAAAGTGGAGGCTCCCATGGAATGGGAGGAGCTTGAGACCACACAGGCCAGGAGGCCCATGTGCCAGCATTCCAGCTGAGCCCAGAGCCCAAGGACCTGCCCGCTGAATGGAATCCCAGGAGTGAGCACTGGCAAGATCAGCTGAGCCCAGCCCACAAAATAGAATCACGGGCAAGTGAAAGAGTGCTTGTTTTAAGCCACTATGTTTCAGCGTCATATCTTTTTGCCTTTTCATACTGATATGACACTTTATTTTGGGGGGGCTCCAAAATCACTGCACATAGTGACTGCAGCCATGAAATTAAAAGACGCTTACTCCTTGGAAGAAAAGCTATGACCAACATAAACAGCATATTAAAAAGCAGAGACATTACTTTGTCAACAAAGGTCATCTAGTCAAAGCTATGGTTTTCCCAGTAGTCATGCATGAGTATGAGATTTGGACTATAAAGAAAGTTGAGTGCTGAAAAATTGATGGTTTGGAACTGTGGTATTGGAGAAGACTTTTGAGAGCCCTTTGAACTGCAAGGAGATCAAACCAGTCAATCCTAAAGGAAATCAGTCCTGAATATTCATTGGAAGGACTGATGTTGAAGCTGAAACTTCAATACTTTGACCACTTGATGCCAAGAGCTGACTCACTGGAAAAGACCCTGATGTTGGGAAAGATTGAAGGCAGAAGGAGAAGGGGATGACAGAGGATGAGATGGTTGTATGGCATCATCAAATTGACTGACATGAGTTTGAGCAAATTTCAGGGGTTGGTGATGGACAGGGAAGCCTGCTGTGCTGCAGTCCATGGGGTGGCAAACAGTCGGACACGACCGAATGACTGAACTGAACTGAAGTTTCAGTGTGCTTGTTAGGAAGCAATAGATAACCTTGCAGAGTCCCTTGGACTGTAAGGAGATCAAACCAGTCAATTCTAAAGGAAATCAACCCTGAATATCCACTGCAAAGAGTGTTGCTGAAGCTCCAATACTTTGGCCTCCTGATGGGAAGAGCTGACTCATTGGAAAGACCCTGAAACTGGGAAAGACTGAAGGCAAAAGGAGAAGAGAATGACAGAGGATGAGATGATGAGATAGCATCACCGACTCCATGAACATGAGTCTGGAGAAGAGAATGACAGAGGATGAGATGATGAGATAGCATCACCGACTCCATGAACATGAATCTGGAGAAGAGAATGACAGAGGATGAGATGATGAGATAGCATCACCGACTCAATGAACATGAATCTGGAGAAGAGAATGACAGAGGATGAGATGATGAGATAGCATCACCGACTCAATGAACATAAATCTGAGCAAACTTTGGGAGCTAGTGGAGGCCAGAGGAATCTGGCATGCTGTAGTCTATGAAATCTCAAAGAGTCAGACATGAGATAGTGACTGAACAACAAAAACAATAGGTAACCAGAACAGAAACCATCCTTGTCTACTTTAGATGCTCTGATGATTTGAGTAGCTGATAAAAAATCCCCACAGGATAAAGCAGAGGAGGACAGCAGCTGGTAGGCAAGAAGCTTCTTTGAGATTTTCTTGTGGGTTCTCAGAGGGTGATGGGCTGAAGACCTGAATGCTCAGACTAGATGGGGTCAGAAAAAAACTAGAAATATCTTGTTACTAAGTCACCTTATCACTATAGTAAGTTTCTTACACATGAACAAGTTATAGTCCAAGAGGGATTCAAAAGGACAATTTGTTCTTAACTCCAACAAAGTTAGCCTAGGTACCCATCTATCACAGTCAGCTATCTAATATTGTACTGTAATAGGTTTATAATAATTTTCACACAAACAATACATAGCAAACAAACACACAAAATATACACTTTATTTTTCTTGGCTCCAAAATCACTGCAGATGGTGACTGCAGCCATGACATTAAAAGACGCTTACTCCTTGGGAGGAAAGTTATGACCAACCTAGATAGCACATTGAAAAGCAGAGATATTACTTTGCCAACAAAGGTCCATCTAGTCAAGGCTATGGTTTTTCCAGTGATCATGTATGGATGTGAGAGTTGGACTGTGAAGAAAGCTGAGCACCGAAGAATTGATGCTTTTGAACTGTGGTGTTGGAGAAGAATCTTGCAACTCCCTTGGACTGCAAGGAGATTCAACCAGTCCATCCTAAAGGAGACCAGTCCGGGGTGTTCATTGGAAGGACTGATGCAAAAGCTAAAACTCCAGTACTTTGGCCACCTCCTGCGAAGAGTTGACTCATTGGAAAAGACCCTGACACTGGAAGGGATTGGGGGCAGGAGGAGAAGGGGACGATAGAGGATGAGATGGCTGGATGGCATCACTGACTCAACGGACCTGAGTTTGGGTGAACTCTGGGAGTTGGTGATGGACAGGGTGGCCTGGCGTGCTGTGGTTTGTGGGGTCGCAAAGAGTCAGACACGACTGAGCAACTGTACTGAATCTTAACAGTACAATACCTTGAAAAGTACAGTGTACCAGCTACATCAGCACTGCTTTTGCACTTGCTTCCTGACATCCTGGTCTTGAAATAAAGATACTGCACTACTGTCCTCTATAGAGTGCTGTACGGTGAAGTACAAAACAAAAGTTCAACCATTTGTAGGGGGTGCACTCATGTGACAATTTATGCCAGACACCTGAACTAACTTTACTTGGTTGGACATTCAAACACAGATTCTTTAAAAGTTCACCACTTGAAGGTTCGTATGTAGGGGACTTAGTATAATCTGGTTTAGTCTTGAACAAAAGAGAGTCTTCATTTGAGAAAGCTATATAAATGTGAGTTATCATAAAAGAAAAACAACCAAAACATCTGACAGGTCAGGGGTCTGATAGGTTTCAGCCGGCAGAGAGTGCTATGGTGCTTGATCTAGGATGACAGACCTAAGAGCAGATAGGCATGGAGCCATCAGAAATTTACCAGAACAAGCAAGGACCCAAATTGCTTCCCATCAAATGTCTCAGCACATGCATATGAATATGCTGCTGAAAGAACTTGAACCTCTGAGCTAACATAAGCACAACTTACACATCTTGCAATATCCAGGCTTTAGGAACTCACTTTGCCCTAGCTATCTTGGTAAGGCCAGTCTACAAGCATCATTCAAATTACAGACCAGCAGAATGTAAACAATGAGTGAATGTAAATGAATGTGGCCTCCCAGGAGATAAAACCTGAGCTCATTATTTTGTTTTTCAATTCAGAGAGTAAAGAACTTTGAAATGGCAGCTTCTGACAAGAATAAAAGAATAGCAATAATCATGGTAGCTCTGTCCGAGTCAATTTTCTCCATGTGGCAAAACATGATAGGAACTCACACAGCGAAAGGATACCAGGCTACCCGAAGCATAGCTACCACCAGGGAACTCATCGTAAATCCATCATCATGAAATCTTATACCAACAGTATTTATTCAGCACGTTCATCCCATGAAGTGATGGTGGAGCATAACTGTACCCCTTGTGCAGGCTTCATAAAATGTATTGCTAAGGGATGGGTAATATAGGAGGTGATGTAAAAAATGTTCCATTTTAAGCATTTTAAAATTGGCCAATTTCCTTGATCTTTAAAAATATTTGCAAAGCACTGTAGTGACGGAAACATTTTTCTGTCTTTAAAATGCATAGACCAGATTGATCTTGAAAGATGGCTATGCTATTAGAATATTTGATGGATGTCATTTCTGCAGGCTACCGGTACTTGGATAATGTAGCAGATGATGCCAGGAATGTTTGCTGGATTTGCTCAGCTATTTCAGTTGCTTTTCTGGGCTCCTTGCTACAGGAGGTTCTAATCCATAGAACACCCTGCTGAGCTGAAATTTCTCATGAGGTCTCTATTCCTTTAAATATCCATCCAAAGGTCACGTTTCTTGATTAGGCTCACTGCTCTATTAATACTAAAACCTGCTGCCTGACTCCTTCCATTTACCGATCTCCCTTATTCTACTCTATTTAAAAAGAAGTCAGTGGCTTATTTCTGTTAACTGCAGATGAAATGCAAGTTTTTTGAGAACAAAAGTCTTGGTCTCTTTTTTTTTTTTTTGGCCTCCTCTGATATATTCAAGTGTCTAGCATAGTTTCTGCAGCTCAATAAGCATGCACGGAATAAATAAATAAATAAATGCAGCTCCGGTAAGGCATTTTATTCCCCTGAACTATAAGTCTCATCTTATGAATGAGAGTAATTGTTCTAGTTTTTAGGACCTATAACCTGTATAACCAAACCTGGTTCCATTCTGCTTCATATGGGGTGAGACCAAAGGAGGTCTGTTTTTTTGTGTGTTTTTTTTTTTTTAAATCATCCCAGTGACAAGCGATTATCAGGAGATTTCAGTTTTCAATTTTCAATGCAGAAATTGTCTCCATGGATGTCCAAACTGTTAGTTTCCACAGCATGGACCTGTATAATAAGGTTGAATTAGCATGAAGCATTCACTCATTTGTTAGATAGACATTTATTAAGAGCCTACTGTGTATCAGATGAACTTGGCCCATGGATGCAGAAATGAATCAATTGCAGCATGTGTCCACAAGGAGCTCACCATCTGCTATAAGATGAAGACAGGAACATTTCTATAGCAATGGTAGGACGCAGACTGCTCTGCAAAGACGGGAAGCGCAGATGTTGAAGCATGGAGAAGAGACTCCTGCACTCTGCCTGCCATGGAAGAGGTGGTCAACGAACTGGATCTTGGCGGAAAAACAGAAGTTGTCCAGGTGGACTGGATGATGAAGGAGGGAAGGTCAGAGGAAGGAATTAGGGTAGGGAAAACCAATGGGAAAAGGAATGGTGTGGTCCAGGAACCTGGGGAGTTCAGAGTGGAACAGTGTTTTGTGGAAAACTCAGTTCTTGGGAATGACCTCCCTGAATCTTTGGTCAAAGACATGACACAGCTTCTTAGACTCCAAAAAAACAACTCATTCTACTATGGAGGCAGCATCTTTATTTTATATTTATTTTTTAACTGAAATATAATTAATTTACAATGTTGTATTAGTTTCTGGAATACAACTAAGTGACTCAGTTATATATATATACACACACACACACACACACACATATATATATATATATATATGCTTTCCTGGTGGCTCAGAGGTAAATAATCTGCCTGCAATGTAGGCAATGCAGGAGATCCAGGTTCGATCCCTGGGTCGGGAAGATCCCCTGGAGGAGGGCCTGGCAACCCACTCCAGTACTCCTGTATAGATAATCCCATGGATAGAGGAGCCTGGCAGGCTACAGTTCATAGGGTCACACAGTCAGACATGTCTGACTAAAGAGTATATATATAATATTCTTTTCCTATTGTTTTCCTTTATGGTTTATTATAGACACTGAATAAAGTTAAATAGGGCTTTGTTGTGTATCTATTTTATATATAATAGTTTGTATCTGC
This sequence comes from Raphicerus campestris, assembly GCA_006410735.1. Taxonomy (NCBI): domain Eukaryota; kingdom Metazoa; phylum Chordata; class Mammalia; order Artiodactyla; family Bovidae; genus Raphicerus; species Raphicerus campestris. The sequence continues at coordinate 60,903 of SJYW01014994.1, forward strand.
AAGTCCCAAACTCCCAGTCCAACCCTTTCCTGCCCCCTTCTCCCTGCTTTAGCAACCATAAGTCTGTTCTCTATGTTGTGAGTCTGTTTTTTGGATAAGTTCATTTGTGNCATATATATATATATATATACACGCATATATAAATATATAAGCATATATATATATGCTTTCCTGGTGGCTCAGAGGTAAATAATCTGCCTGCAATGTAGGCAATGCAGGAGATCCAGGTTCGATCCCTGGGTCGGGAAAATCCCCTGGAGGAGGGCCTGGCAACCCACTCCAGTACTCCTGTATAGATAATCCCATGGATAGAGGAGCCTGGCAGGCTACAGTTCATAGGGTCACACAGTCAGACATGTCTGACTAAAGAGTATATATATAATATTCTTTTCCTATTGTTTTCCTTTATGGTTTATTATAGACACTGAATAAAGTTCCTGGTGTTATTAAATAGGGCTTTGTTGTGTATCTATTTTATATATAATAGTTTGTATCTGCAAGTCCCAAACTCCCAGTCCAACCCTTTCCTGCCCCCTTCTCCCTGCTTTAGCAACCATAAGTCTGTTCTCTATGTTGTGAGTCTGTTTTTTGGATAAGTTCATTTGTGTTATATTTCAGATTCCACATATAAGTGTTATTCTGTGGTATTTATCTTTCTCTTTCTGACTCACTATGATGATTTCTGGGTACATTGATGCTGTTGCAAATAGCTTTATTTCATTCTTTTCATGGCTGAGTAATATTCCATATCTTATTAGTTTATCTATCATATCCTCTTTATTCTTTTATTTTTATGGTTGAGTAATATTCCACATTTTCTTTATTCATGTATCTGTCATTGGACATTTGGATTGTTTCCTTGTCTATTGCAAATAGTGCTGCTATGAATATAAGGGTGCATGCATCTTTCTGAATTATAGTTTTATTCATATACATGTGGAGACAGCATCTTTGAAGACCACATATCTAGATGTTATTCAGTTCAGTTCACTTCAGTCCCTCAGTCGTGTTCAATTGAGTTGTACAGACTCATGGACTGCACCACTCCAGGCCTTCCTGTCCATCACCAACCCCTGGAGTTTACTCCATGTCCACTGAGTCAGTGATGCTGTCCAACCATTTCATCCTCTATCATCCTATTCTCCTCCTGCCTTCAATCTTTCCCAGCATCAGGGTCTTTTCAAATGAGTCACTCTTCACATCAGGTGGCCAAAGTATTGGAGTTTCAGCTTCAATATCAGTCTTTCCAATGAATATTCACGATTGATCTCCTTTAGGATGGACTGATTGGATCTCCTTGCAGTCCAGGGAACTATCAAGAGTCTTCTCCAACACCACAGTTCTAAAGCATCAGTTCTTCTCTTCAGTGCTCAGCTTTCTTTATACTCCACCTCTCACATCCGTACATGACTACTGGGAAAACCATAGCCTTGACAAGATGGGCCTTTGTTGGCAAAGTAATGTCTCTGGTTTTTGATATGCTTTCCAGTTTGGTCATAGCTTTTCCTCCAAGGAGCAAGAGTCTTTTCATTTCATGGCTACAGTCACCATATGCAGTGATTTTGGAGCCCCTAAAAATAAAGTCTGACACTGTTTCTACTGTTTCCCCATCTATTTGCCATGAAGTGATGGGACTGGATGCCATGATTTAGTTTTCTGAATGTTGAATTTTAAGCCAACTTTTTCACACTCCTCTTTCACTTTCATCAAGAGGCTCTTTAGAACTTCTTTGCTTTCTGTCTTAAGGGTGGTGTCATCTGCATATCTGAGGTTATTGACATTTCTCCCAGCAGTTTGATTCTAACTTTTGCTTCATCCAGCCCAGCGTTTCTCATGATGTACTCTGCATTTAAGTTGAATAAGCAGGGTGACAATATACAACCTTGACATCTCCTTTTCCTATTTGGAACCAGTGTGTTGTTCCATGTCCATTTCTAACTGTTGCTTCCTGATCTGCATTCAGATTTTTCAAGAAGCATGTCAGGTGGTCTGGTATCCCCATCTCTTTCAGAATTTCCCACAGTTTGTGGTGATCCACACAACCAAAGGCTTTGGCATAGTAAATAAAGCAAAAGTAGATGTTTTTCTGGAACTCGCTTGCTTTTTCTATGTTCCAAAACATGTTGGTAATTTGATGTCAGGTTCCTCTGCCTTTTCTAAAACCAGCTTGAAAATCTTGAAGTTCAAGGTTCACATATTGCTGAAGCCTGGCTTGGAGAATTTGGAGAATTACTTTACTAGCATGTGAGATGAGTACAATTGTGCAGTAGTTTGAGCATTCTTTGGCATTGCCTTTCTTTAGGATTGGAATGAAAACTGACCTTTTCCAGTCCTGTGGCCACTGATGCATTTTCCAAATTTGCTGGCATATTGAGTGCAGCACTTTCACAGCATCATCTTCAAGAATTTGAAATAGTTCAACTGAAATCCTTCACCTCCACTAGCTTTGTTCGTAGTGNTTCTTCTCTTCAGTGCTCAGCTTTCTTTATACTCCACCTCTCACATCCGTACATGACTACTGGGAAAACCATAGCCTTGACAAGATGGGCCTTTGTTGGCAAAGTAATGTCTCTGGTTTTTGATATGCTTTCCAGTTTGGTCATAGCTTTTCCTCCAAGGAGCAAGAGTCTTTTCATTTCATGGCTACAGTCACCATATGCAGTGATTTTGGAGCCCCTAAAAATAAAGTCTGACACTGTTTCTACTGTTTCCCCATCTATTTGCCATGAAGTGATGGGACTGGATGCCATGATTTAGTTTTCTGAATGTTGAATTTTAAGCCAACTTTTTCACACTCCTCTTTCACTTTCATCAAGAGGCTCTTTAGAACTTCTTTGCTTTCTGTCTTAAGGGTGGTGTCATCTGCATATCTGAGGTTATTGACATTTCTCCCAGCAGTTTGATTCTAGCTTTTGCTTCATCCAGCCCAGCGTTTCTCATGATGTACTCTGCATTTAAGTTGAATAAGCAGGGTGACAATATACAACCTTGATATCTCCTTTTCCTATTTGGAACCAGTGTGTTGTTCCATGTCCATTTCTAACTGTTGCTTCCTGATCTGCATTCAGATTTTTCAAGAAGCATGTCAGGTGGTCTGGTATCCCCATCTCTTTCAGAATTTCCCACAGTTTGTGGTGATCCACACAACCAAAGGCTTTGGCATAGTAAATAAAGCAAAAGTAGATGTTTTTCTGGAACTCGCTTGCTTTTTCTATGTTCCAAAACATGTTGGTAATTTGATGTCAGGTTCCTCTGCCTTTTCTAAAACCAGCTTGAAAATCTTGAAGTTCAAGGTTCACATATTGCTGAAGCCTGGCTTGGAGAATTTGGAGAATTACTTTACTAGCATGTGAGATGAGTACAATTGTGCAGTAGTTTGAGCATTCTTTGGCATTGCCTTTCTTTAGGATTGGAATGAAAACTGACCTTTTCCAGTCCTGTGGCCACTGATGCATTTTCCAAATTTGCTGGCATATTGAGTGCAGCACTTTCACAGCATCATCTTCAAGAATTTGAAATAGTTCAACTGAAATCCTTCACCTCCACTAGCTTTGTTCGTAGTGATGATTCCTAAGGCCCACTTCACTTCACATTCCAGGATGTCTGGTTCTCAGTGAGAGATGACGCCATCGTGATTATCTGTCTGGTTCATAAAGATCTTTTTTTGTATAGTTCTTCTGTGTATTCTTACCACCTCTTCAGAATATCTTCTGCTTCTGTTAAGTCCATACCACTTCTGTCCTTTATTGAGCCCATCTTTGCATGAAATGTTCCCTTAGTATCTCTGATTTTCTTGACGAGATCTCTAGTCTTCCCCATTCTATTGTTTTCCTCTATTTATTTTCACTGATCACTGAAGAAGGCTTTCTTATCTTTCCTTGTTATTCTTTGGAACTCTGCATTCAGATGGGTATATCTTTCCTTTTCTCCTTTTGCTTTCACTTCTCTTCTTTTCACAGCTATTTGTAAGACCTCCTCAAACAGCCATTTTGCTTTTTTTCCATTTCTTTTTCTTGGGGATGGCTTTGTTCCCTGTCTCTTGTACAATGTCATGAACCTCTGTCCATAGTTCATCAGATCTGTCTATCAGATCTAATCCCTTAATTTGATTTCTCATTTCCCCTGTATAATCACAAGGGATCTAATTTAGGTCATAGCTTAATGATTGAGTGGTTTTCCCTACTTTCTCCAATTTAAGTCTGAATTTGGCAATAAGGAGTTCATGATCTGAGACACAGTCATCTCCCAGTCTTGTTTTTGCTGACTATATAGAGCTTCTCCATCTTTGACTGCAAAGAATATAATCAATCTGATTTTAGTATTGAACATCTGATGATGTGCATGTGTAGAGTCTTCTCTTGTGTTGTTGGAAGAGGGTGTTTGCTATGACCATTGTGTTCTCTTGGCAAAACTCTATTAGCCTTTGCCTTGCTTCATTCTGTACTCCATGGCCAAATTTTCCTGTTACTCCAGGTGTTTCTTGACTTCTTACTTTTGAATTCCAGTCCCTATTATGAAAAGGACATCTTTTTGACTGTTAGTTCTAGAAGATTTTGTAGATCTTTGTAGATCTGTTCAACATCAGCTTCTTCAGCATTACTGGTCTGAGCGTAGACTTGGATTACCATGATATTGAATGGTTTGCCTTGGAAATGAACAGAGATCATTCTGTCATTTTTGAGATTGCATCCAAGTACTGCATTTCAGACTCTTTTGTTGACTATGATGGCTACTCCATCTTTTCTAAGGGATTCCTGCCCACAGTAGTAGATATAATGGTCATCTAAGTTAAATTCACCCATTCCAGTCTATTTTAGTTTGCTGATTCCTAGAATGTTCTCATTCACTCTTGCCATCTCCTGTTTGACCACTTTCAATTTGCCTTGATTCATGGGCCCTAACATGCCAGGTTACTATGCAATATTGCTCTTGACAGCATTGGACCTTGCTTTCATTACCAGTCACATCCACAACCAGGTGTTGTTTTTGCTTTTGCTCCAACACTTCCTTCTTCCTGGAGTTATTTCTCCACTGATCTCCAGTAGCATATTGGGCACATACCAACCTGGAGAGTTCATCTTTTAGTGTCCTATCTTTTTGCTTTTTCATACTGTTCATGGGGTTCTCAAGGCAAGAATACTGAAGTGTTTGCCATTCTTTTCTTCAGTGGGCCACATTTTGTCAAAAATCTCCACCATGACCCATCCTTCTGGATGGCCCTACATTCCAAAGGCTCATAGTTTCATTGAGTTAGACAAAGCTGTGTCTGTGCATATATCTTATATGCACATAAGGGGTTCCCTGTGGAGAAGGCAATGGCACTTCAGTACTGTTGCCTGGAAAACCCCATGGATGGAGGAGCCTGGTAGGCTGCAGTCCTTGGGGTCGCTAAGAGTCGGATATGACTGAGTGACTTCACTTTCACTTTTCACTTTCATGCATTGGAGAAGGAAATGGCAACCCACTCCAGTGTTCTTGCCTGGAGAATCCCAGGAGTGGGAGAGCCTGGTAGGCTGATATCTATGGGGTCACACAGATTTGGACACGACTGAAGTGACTTAGCAGCAGCAGCAGCAGCAACAAGGGGTTCCCTGAGAGCTCAGTTGGTTAAGAATCTGCCTGCCATGCAGGAGACCTGGGTTTGATCTTTGGGTTGGGAAGGTCCACTGGAGAAGGGAAAGGCTATCCACTTCCATATTCTGGACTGGAGAAATTCATGGACTGTATAGTCAATGGGATCACAAAGAGTCAGACATGCCTAAGCGACTTTCACTTTTGCTTTCACTTTCATATGCACATAATGATTGTGTCCAAGATGTTTCATATTCTCAGTTTAATCATGCTCAAGCATGTAACTAGATGTCTAAAACCATAGTAGTAAATGGTATCATCTAGAACCAACACACTGACAAGTTCCTTGCTAATAGATTCATAAAGAAATTAAGGTTGGAAAAGTCTTTGCCTGATAAGAGTGATAGAAGTACTTATCAATAAAGATGATATGAAAAGCTGCATTTGTCACCACAGTTATGACCAGTGCTCCCTGATTTGACCTGGATAGATAGAAGATTAAACCTTTTTCTCTCATATTTTTAAATGCACTTTCTTACTGCGGTTTGGACATAGTCAGGAGTTTCCAATGGTTCTTTCCGTTACCAGGAATGTTCGTCTGCCAGATGGCCACATGGATCACTCCCTCATTTGTTTTCAATCATTGCTCAAGTGTCACTTTCTCAATGAGGTTTGCCTTGAGCATCATATTTAAAATTGCAATTTCTTCCCCACACCCTTATCCTACTCCCTACTTCCCACTGCCCCTGGCACTCCCGATTACGCTTTCTGTTGTTTAATTATTTCTACAGCAGTGGTTTTCAAATTACATGTTTGCAGGCTTGCTTCTGGGTCTGCTAAAGATAAGAATTGGGGAAGTTGCACAGACAAGGTCTCATTTTCCAGCATTTATTTTAATTTAGTTCTCTTCAATTAGTTTTCTATTCTTTGACTCAACAGAACATCGTTTAGAGTATGTTGCTGCTGCTACTCTGCTAAGTCGTTTCAGTCGTGTCCGACTCTGTGCCAGCCCATAGACGGCAGCCCACCAGGCTCCACTGTCCCTGGGATTCTCCATGCAAGAACATTGGAGTGGGTTAAAGCACACTGGGGCATTGCAAAGTTGGAAAATAACTGATAGAGGAGAAAACACACAGAAGTAGATTCTGGAAAGTTAGATTCCAGCCCTACATTACCTGTAGACCACTGTGTATAAGCCTAGGAATGTCATGCTCCTACTTTGTACTTGTAAGACAGTTGACAAAGTCATAATCTCTTGTGTGTGTGTATTCAGTCATGCCCAGCTCTTTGTAACATCATGGACTATAGCCTGCCAAGTTCCTCTGTCCATGGAATTGTCCAGGCAAGAATACTGGAGTGGGTTGCCATTTCCTTCATCAGGGATCTTCACAACCCAGGGATAGAACCTGCATCTCCTGTGTCTCCTGCATTGGCAGGAAGATTCTTTACGCTAGCACCACCTGCTAAGCCCAAGAATATTGGAGTGGGAAGCCATATCCTCCTCCAGAGGGTCTTTCCAATCCTAGGGGTTTAACCTGCGTCTCCTGTGTCTCCTGCATTGCAGGCAGATTCTTTACCATGGAGCCACCAGGAATAATCTCTTGGTCCTACTCAAATGGAATGTTTCTGTGATTCTGAATAGCTAAACATACATACTCCCTGCTGTTGCAGAACAAAGAAAGGACTTCTCGTGAAACCTATTATTATTATGAGACAGAGACAAGAAAAAAAATTGATGTTAACTAGGTGTGAGGAGTAGTGAAGTAAAGTGAAGGGAAGGGAAGTCGCTTAGTCGTGTCCAACCCTCAGCGACCGCATGGATTGCAGCCTTCCATGCTCCTCCGTCCATGGGATTTTCCAGGCAAGAGTGCTGGAGTGGATTGCCATTTCCTTCTCCAGGGGATCTTCCCGACCCAGGAATTGAACCCAGGTCTCCCGCACTGCAGGCAGACGCTTTACCATCAGAGCCACCAGGGAAGCCCCAAGTGAAGAGATGCATTCATAAATCAAAGAGATCATGTTTTACATTGGAATCAGGTGCTGAAAAATGTAAGTAATAGGAAATAGGAAACAGGCCAGATGACAAAAGGTGAGAAGGGGGGTCAGCTTTTAAGGTAAAGTGTCTGCCTGCAATGCAAAAGACCTAGGTTCCATCCCTGGGTTGGGGAGATCCCCTGGAGAAGGAAATGGTGACCCACTCCAGTATTCTGGCCTGGAAAATCCTATGGATGGAGAAACCTGTAGGCTACAGTCTATGGTAGGCTACAGTCTATGGGGTCACAAAGAGTCGGACACGACTGAGCATTTTCACTTTCTTTCACTTTCATGAACAATATGGGGCTTCTCAGGTGGCTCAGTGGTAAAGAATCCACCTGCCAATGCAGGAGATGCAAAAATGTAAGTTTAATCCCTGGGTCATGATGATCCCTGGGAGGAGTACCTGGCAACCCACTCCAGTGTTCTTGCCTAGAGAATCCCATGGACGGAGGAGCCTGGCGGGCTACAGTACATGGGGTCCCAAACAGTTGGACATGAGTGAGCAACTAACACACTGTTTTCAGTGATTCATCTGGTGAGGGCTAAAATATTGTCCTCTGGCCAAAGTCATGCTTTGAAACTCATCCACTGACATACCTTCTCACAGTGGTGATGCTTTAGGAAATAAGGACCATTTTACACTTGTGTTTTATAATATGAAAAGCAACAGCAGCTTCTCTTTAGAGTCCATTGTTCCAAAAGAATATCTTCTGACACACCCACAGAATTCTTGATAGCAGCTGTCATATTCCAAGTCCTGAGAGCACTTCCTGGTGAAT